>CM033641.1:15261963-15743848 GCA_019512145.1 Engystomops pustulosus
GAAAGAGCAAAGATCAAATATGGTCCCCAATGCGGTGCTGGGCATTGGCTCCTAGGACACAAAGGTTTATGTTCTCCCTCTATATCATTTTGGAATTCTTGAGTTTTACCTATTCAGTCTCAAGGGAGAAGAGAATGTTAAATATAGGAGTTGATAGAGCCAATCAAGATTTGGCACCTCACTGTGCATGGTCATGCCAATGGTAGGATATTTTGGTGTTAATGAAACACTGAGATTTTCGACCATCCTCTATTGTTGGATTTATGATCTTTCATGTCATGAAAGCTTACAAAATAATCTACTCCAGTCCTCTGCTGGAGTGAAAGAACCGTCTAGGTGGTGCACCAAATTTATGATAAGGGCTATACCTCGTTAGGCAAGAGGTTATCAAGCTGCGGTGCCCAATCCATGAGGCAAGTTGAGCCTCTCATCTAAGGCAGCAACACCTGTATCAAGATTGGGGGAAGCTTGAGCGGCACAGCTACAAAACAGGACTTGACACTTAAAAAGAGTGTCTCTTCACTCCATATGCTTAATAGGTTTGAAACTATGTATGCAGAACCCATCTAGCCAAAAAAAATGTATCCTGATATAATAATACTGGATGGAGTAGTGGGGGTGCAATATAGATCTCACTAAGCAAAATGTGCCACCAAAAAAATCGGTGCCGTTACTGTGTTCCAGCTTTATCATTTTCCTTTTTCGGCAAATCGGTCATAGAAACGGAGAGTATGACGGCAAATGCCTCAAAATACATCTCTCAGTGGGCCCCTTCTTATACAATTTTTACAAACCACAGAAAAAAATTAGGTAGACCTTCGGAGACAAACCCAGAAAGATTAATTTCTACGACCACCATTATGGTGAATGCCAACTCGTAGACTGTGACCTACAGCGCAATTACATGAAGCCGACGTATCTCTATCCACAATACTTTCTGTATGTGACAAGCTCATCTTCTAATACTCATTCTTCTGGAAGCCCCTAAGAATAATTAGTTCCCTTGCAAATATTGAAATACTATAAATAGTTTCCAGGACAACACATTTTGTAAGTGCAAATTTGGCAAATAAGATGTGCCACTGGCAAATCCTTCTCCTGGGAATACAGAACTAGAGAAGTATTTTTAGAGTTCAGAGGGTTTGTTTTATTTATTTATATATACATAAAGATTTTTCATTTGATTTAGTATCTTATGAGCAGGGGATATCTCCAGTAGGGTTGGTCATTATCTCAACAATGTTTAATGGTTGACCTTTTGAATTGTCATGAAGTTCCAACATTTTGGCAAATGGATACAGGCAGTCCCTGGGTTATGTATAAGATAGGATCCATAGGTTTGTTCTTAAGTTGAATTTGTATGTAAGTCGAAACTGTATATTTTATAATTGTAGTTCGAGACAAATTATTTTCAATCAAGAAAATTGGTGGCTTCTAAAACCGTTTTTTGGCATGACCTCAAAATTCAAGTTCAGTTGTATAGAAATTGAACTCACATGCCTCAAAATGTTTCTTGGTGGTTCTATTATTAAGACCCCCCCCAGCATTCAAGACAACAGGTGGTTTAAAAGCCATTCTGTGGTAGGACCATAAGGTTTATGTCCACCAGTATAGATATTGACCTCACATTTCAATGTGACCTCCAAGATCAAGAGGAGAAAGGTGGAGTAGTCATCCGCACAGGAACAAACTCTACTAATTTGAAGGGACTGGCTACATATGTAATGTGTAAACTAACTTAACAGATGTAAAAAAGATCTGGCTAAATGAATTTTGATGTGAACGATAATCGGTTCTCACCGAAGAACCTTCTACCCAATGAGAAAACTTGGCCAAACCAAGCATGGAAAAATCGGAAGCAGTCAGTCTCCTGATGGATATTGAAGGTGTATGGGCACTTTGTAAAGTATAAAACATGTATGTAAGTATGGAATGGAGTATACAACACTAACTCTACTGCATGAACTGACCCTGTAGTATGGTGGACCTTAGGCAATGCATGTATCAGAACATGACCTGACAGAAAGTTAGTTGCAATTCATATTCCCCTTGAGCTTTATGGAGCCTGCCTGAAGATAGAAGTTGTTCTAGGCCTAAACAGATTACAGGCTGCTATAAATTATAGTCAGTAGTCTTAGTAGACTTCCCGTATCTCCAATGGAGATGATGGTCTCCAAAGCCCTCCAGGCCCAACTCTTACAAAGACATCCAAACCAGCTACACATAAGATAGTTGTAAGTTTGGAATAGATACTTAAAGAAGAACAGTCCTCATGGACTTAACAACCAGTCAACTCACTTGAAGAGAACTTATGATCACCTCCACCATCTCCAACTCTTTCCATCTCATTAGGGGTGGAAGTTCTTTCCCAGCCTTCACTGTACATATGCAACAAGGGGTACAGGTTTAGTCAGGTGGGTGGTGCTACACTTTGTGCTCCAGCCCAGGACCACCCACTTGACAGTAGAGGGTCTAATTAGCATATTAGGTGCTAAAACTATTGCTCGAGAAGGGTTGGGAGTAGTCGGAGAAAATGTTCTGACAGCTGTGGAATCAGTGGAGCGACACCTATTAGAAGATACAGAGAAGGTGGAGGCGGTGAAAGGTCCTCTGTAATAACAAGGATTGTCCACTTCTGTGGTTTTAAGTCTTCATTAGAAATGACAATGTGCCCTTGGGTTATCGGCTCTTCTTCTCGTCGTTTTTGGCATGTTTACTTACTTACTTTCCGGAGAGGAAAAATGATTCCATTAATTTAGTCTTTTTCGTTTTAAACTTCGGGGGCATGCACTAAGGTGAAGTAATGTGTCTGCACATCAACGCCACCACCATTTATTAGGCTCGTTTTCTGTTACTTCAAAGCAAATTAATCTAACGAGCGCAATTAATTTCGGCTTTTTTTTTTTCCTAACAACGTGAGGGTAGACTTTCTGCGTATAACAGAACGAGTGTCTCATAAACACGACATAAATCTGCAGCGCGCTCGCGGGGCGGCCACCTGGATTTAAAGGGCAGGTTCATACAACTCGCCCATTCTTTCAAGTTTTAAGACACATTGGTTAGGAGAAGTGGTATTGTGTGCCAACACCTGAGGTCCCCCCACTCCACCGCTCCCTTTGGTCCCAGTTGGCACCCGCACTGGGCATACCTGGGCAAGTATCGGGGCCCAGAGCTACTGGGGGGGCCCACCTAAGACTGTACATAAGGAATCCAAAGAGAAGAGGGGGCTGTATCTAATGAATCCATAGGGTATGAGGGGGGCTGTATCTAATTAATCTATAGGGTATGAGGGGGCTGTATCTAATGAATCCATAAGGTATGAGGGGGGCTGTATCTAATTAATCTATAGGGTATGTGGGGGCTGTATCTAATTAATCCATTGGGTATGAGGGGGGCTGTATCTAATTAATCTATAGGGTGTGTGGGGGCTGTATCTAATGAATCTAATGTATGAGGGGAGCTTATATAAAATAACCATTTAAGATGATAAACTAGGGAATATTTTAGGGAACAGGAAACTGTTTTGGTTTGCACACATGCATGCAAAGGGGCCCACTGAGGTTCTGTCACCCAATTAGGTCAATTTCTGCTGAGAGTTTCTGTTTAAAGGAAATTTACATCAAACTCCATCCTGATAAACCAGGGACATTACTTATAGATCCAGACACCGGGACTGTGCTAATCTTCTTATAATTGTTATCCAGGGTCTCCGTCCTTCTAAAATCAACTTTTAAAATTATGCCGAAACAAAGATTCATGTTTTAACTATAAATCCCCACAGCAAAGAGTGATGACTCTCTAAGGAGTGGACCCAAAATAGCATAATTTTACATTTCCAGTAAAAAAAATGGTGCTTTTCAAGCTAGAAAAATATGATTAAAGTGACTATTTCACACGATTTTACCTTATTAAACTAGTAGCCCCATCAGGTAGGGGATGAAATGTCCTTTCTAGAATTCCCTCTTTTATGTGAAATCTCTCCTGTTTACCAATAAAAATCTTCTCCAAAGTCATGTGATAGTGAACAGAGAAGAGTCATATTTTCACTGAGATGAGTCAAGTTTAGAGGCTGCAAGGGGGAGTTTTACATCAGATGCCCCTGTCTTCTGTTCTATAGAACATAGAAACATGCTCTTATTTTCAGCATCTCATCTGTCAGATGGCATCTGTTTTCTGTGTGGTTCTGCGATCTACAGAACTGGAAATACAAGCAGTGAAAATAAAGTTGGAAATGCAAACTTCAGATAAAGATCCAGTTCCTGCCTATTTATTTAACTAATTTGTTTAAGTGATTCTTAACTTTATTATGACACCAATGTTTCTAATTCCTACAGAACCCAAGATAGAGGTGTCTGAAGTGACCCTGCAGCCTCTAAAGTTGACTCATCTCAGGCAAAATTTGACTCTTCTCTGCTCATTATCATATGACTACTTTAGAAAAGATTTTTATTTATAGATAATCGGGTGAGATTACACATAAAAGAGGGAATTCTAGTAAGGAAATTGCTTCAAAAACTTCCTAGTTTATACCTTGATCTTATCGAAACTGTTCATGAAACTGATCTGGGACCATGTGGGCCATTAGATTTTCAGAGTATGAACAGCAGCACAGAGTATTTCAGAGCAGATATGTATCAGGTAGCTACATAAAAATGGTTTGAAGAGATAGCATTTTGTTTTTTCCGACAATAGAGGAAAATTAAAAACAATTTAATTTAAAAAAGTCATATTTGTAGCAGAATGAGAGCAGATTAAGGAGAATCTCTAGACACCAATCTTAGCTGGAATAGGATAATATAAGGGTAATGCACAAGATACACAAAAACAGTAAGAAACATATAGAAAATCAGTGAAACTGCATTCATATGAATCAACTGCAATACCTGACACTGCCATACAAAAGGGTGGCGCTATTACTGGCGGAACATTTTTTATGATCTTGAACAAACCACATTTTTTTACAAATACAGCTAGTGATCAGCATCCCATAGAGCTCTAGTAACCCTAAACGACAACCTTCTTTTAGCTAAAACTTATTTCCCATCCCCATAAAATGAACGTTGTTATCTTACCTGGTAAACATTCAGATCTAACAGGAGTCTTAAGGGGCGTGTCCTGCTCGGCCAAGTTCGTCAGCTCTGTCAAATGCCCCATGCCTCCTCCTCACCAATCAGCACTTCATGTCATGTGATTAGGGTGATGTCATTAGAAGATGCAGGAAGTGGAGGAGCAGAAGACCATGGAGGCTGCTGTGATTTCATGTGATCAGATACATATATGGGGTACATTTTTCAAGTGTTAGTGTTTAAATTACCTAAGATGACATCACCCTGGTCACATGACATGAAGTGCTGAATGGTGAGGAGGCATGGGGAGGAGCCGATGGACTCAGCCGAACAGGACAATTCTCCCCCTTCTGCTAGATCTGAATGTATGGCGGGGAAGACAACAAAGTTGATTTTATGGGGATGTGAGGGAGACCATTTTTAGCTTAAAAAAAAAAGGGTGGCATTTAGTTAATAAGGCCCTATGGGAACCTGTCACTTCCCTTTAAAGCTTTGAAAATAAATTGAAATCTTTGGGAACTTTTAGAGAATCAGTATCGGCTTATTTTACAATCAGTATGAAGTAAAGAGAACCTATAGCCTTGAATATGCGTCACTTCGTTGATTCTAAAGAAGTTGGAATTTTATCTCTAGGCGTTTCCATTGCCGCTGCTTTTAGTTTCAGTACCTAATATGCTAATTAGACTCTTTTTGTCAAATGGGTGGTCCTTAACTTAGAAAGACATCCTGCCTGCCACTACCGGAGGGAAGGTGTAGCCCTGTTTTTGTGAGATTGCAGCTGTGTTTGTTTTGGAAAAAAAAAACTTTAATCCGAACAAGGAACAAATACAAAAATAACTTAACCCTTCACAGCTCCTTCATCAAGGAACCAAGTCGTGCCAGCAGTTTGTGCTTCAGAGCTGTCCTTCCTATCATCAATCTGGCACTACACACTGGACAGCTGTTCCTTCCAGGCCCGGCCAACATCCAGGTTCGGGTTTTCCATTGTAAGCAGATGGCGCACCATGTGACTGGGGAGCAGGGTAACTTCCTCAAATTATTTCCTCTCTCTGTCTCAGCCCTCAAGGTGTTTACATTTAAACCAGAAAACCCCTCAATCTACAGCTTAAAGGAAATCTACAATCAAAACCAGGGACATTACTCATAGATCCACTGTGACTGTGGTTTTCTTATATCTTCTTATATTTGTTATCTGTTGCCTCATTTCTTCTAAAATCAACTTTTAAAATTATGCCATTGAGTCTGAAGGGCTCCTGGGGGTGTTACCAGAGCCCCTCTGTGCTGCAGATTCACCGGAGCAGGAGCACTTCCACCTCCTACTGTGTGCCGGAACTTCCTCTGGTGCAGTGAGATTAATTCAGGCCGAGGGAGAAGGGTAGTTTTGAGGGAGCAGAAGGGGAGACAGTGTAACAGCCTGTGAAGCTGCAGCAAATAGGGGCTTTGGTAACACCCCAAAGAGGCCCTTCAGGCTCATTAGCATAGTTTTAAAAGTTGATTTTAGAAGTAAGGAGATGATGGATAATAAATATAAGAAGATTACCACAGTCCCGGTTCCGGGATCTATGAGTAATGTCCCTGGTTTATCATGATGGATATTGATGGTAGTTTTTCACAGCTTCTCCCCTCTGTAGCAGGAATCTGCTTGCACACTACAGCAGTCAGACTGAGGGGAGTTGTAGTACACCAATGCAGAGAGCTAAGAGCACAGCAGTGTGAGGACACGCCCCCAATGCATTTGGAGAAGCCACAATCCTGGAATATAAATGCAATTGTCACACACAGTTTTGCATGGATAACACTAACCGAAATCCCTTGATATGGTTTTGTATAGGACGTCAATGGCAAGAACTCTGCTTGCTGTAAGCATTTGGAGACGTTCTTATTGACATCCAGTGGCGGGGACAGGATCAACTTTTTCTGCAGCTGAAGATTTGCTACAATTGTATCCAGTCATCCTTTATGATGTAATTACATGCACTGTACATTTTTCTATTCTGGTAGTTTGTTGCAATGTATCAGCGCAGGTAAAATGCATCACCCGGAGCCCCTGGCGCACACAGACCTGCCAGATATTACCTGTGATTTATTACAGCGACCTCCTTTCATGTGCTACAAGCAGATTTGGGTTTTTCCCATGTCAGGGCCCAGATACAAGCTCTGTGTCCCTATTGTTACACTTCCAGGCCCGGGCTGTTTGTCAACACTGGATACAACTGTAACAAACCTTCAGCTCTCAGAACTCTAGTCTCAATGAAGAATTTGTAATTGACGGTAAGTAAAACACAATATATATTAGCAATTTGTAGAATCTTTCATGCTATTAGGACCGAGCTTTCTTTACATCTTATAACTGGAACTTTGCTCTGTGCTGTTCCTCTGTTATTCCTTCTGGAAATGTGTACATTATAAGACAACTGGGTGTTACCATTTATTTGTCAAAGAGGCGGATCCCTACACTGTCAGCTGTGATTGGACAATGTAAGACCGTGTAAGGACCCCCAACCCAGTTTCCAAATTCCTGCTACATTTCCAATAGGAATAACAGGGGGAACAGCGCAACGATGCTGATGCAGAGTGTTTTTTCCTATCACTAGTTTTCGAGGGGGTAGTAAAAAAATAACACTCCATCCTCTTTCTACAAACTAGTGAGAAACTAGTGAGTCATGATTATTAGACAAGTGGGTGTTACCATTTCCTTGTCAACAAAGCAGATTCCTAAACTGTGACAATGACAGGCTGCAAAGGGACACACCCCCTACCAAATTTCTCCCAAATTTCCAAGAGGAATAACAGAGGGAAAACAGCGCAATACAGACTTCTAAGAACAGATGCTGCAGGATTTCTTTTCCTATCCCTTCTTTTCTAGGAATAACAAAAAATGAAAACAACATCCTCTTTCTAAAAACTAGTGAGAAAAGGAATAATCGAAAAAAATATAACAACACATTAATAAAATATACAATAAATAACATAAAAGTAAATATAAAAGATCTAAAAAAAAAAGAATAACAAAAAAGATATATATATATATATATATATATATATAAAAAAAAAAAAAAACAAAAAAAAACAAAAAAATACTTAAAAAAAAAAAAAAAAAAAGAATAAATAGCAAGTATATTAAAAAATAAAAAAATAAAAGAAATATCTAAAAATAAGATCACACGACAAAATGAATAATAAATATCTAAAAATAAGATGACATAATAAAATAAATATATATGAAATAATAACAATATAAATAAATATCTAGAAAAAAAATCCCATAATAAGAATAAATAGCAAGTATTAAAAAAAAATGACAGAATAAAACATAAAAATAAATATAGATATAAAAATAAATCAGAGAAAAAGTAAAAAAAAAATATAAGAATTGGAAAACTGCCAATGAATCTATTGATCCTAATAAATCTGCTATAGTATATGTCATGACTGTGGATGTTCAACTGTGGACAAACTACAACTCCCAGTATAGCCATGGTGGCAGTTGTAGTGTGGCACCCACTATAGAGCCACAGGTTGGATACCTCAGTCTCTGTGGCCATGGACTTAGTACCTGAGTGCTATATCATCAGTATCACTTGTGGCTCCACCAATCTCACAGCTCAGAATCGCAACCAGTATCAAAAAATAGAATAAAAAACAATAAAAACCTAATCTATATGATCCAAAAACTTCCAGTGCCGGAGCAGGATGTAGGAAAATGCTGCATTACTGGGGCTAGGAGAGCCGATGCCTCGGCACTTCTGCTTTCCATGAACACCACAACAATGAGACATCTGAAGAAGAAGAGCGGACATCGGCATGCGAGGGAAAAAAAAGAAGATTAAGGAGCATCTCGCCGGCTCTACAGGACGTATCAAGACGTGCGGCTTGTGTACTGTACCTCCCCAAGGCAGTGACCATCAGCAAAGACTATTCCATGTTCTTCCCTCCGACATCTCCGAACCCTCCGCCGCCTGCTGAACTCACCTCCCGAGAAATCCTCTAACAAATCCCTTCCTCATAGTCCGAGGCACGCTGACACAC
The DNA here is from genome assembly GCA_019512145.1 of Engystomops pustulosus. Lineage (NCBI taxonomy): Eukaryota > Metazoa > Chordata > Amphibia > Anura > Leptodactylidae > Engystomops > Engystomops pustulosus. The sequence goes on from CM033641.1 coordinate 15,271,059, forward strand.
GGCACACACCCCTGTCAGCTTCTCCACAGCTCAGCCTCACACACTACAGCGATACCGCAGATTAGCATTCGATGTGGAGTTATGATTTTTTTTTTTTTGACCGTCATTAATTTTTTTTTCTTACATTCAACCTCTCCACCCCTTCTACTCTTATAGATTAACCCCTCTTGTCACGCCACGGCAAAGCCCTATTCAGTTCCCTAGCAACAGAGGGGTTAATCCGAAGAGCTGGCAATCTAAACGACTAACTGCCTATTGATAGTTACAAAAGGATTAGGTGGGGGGTGTCGTAAAGCTTGGAAAGACCCTTTAATTTTTTTTTTTCTCCCTTGATTCATTGATAAGTAAAGTAACATTCTTGTACGCGTCAAACTCCGGAGCGGACATCATCACCCTCATCATGGTCCTCATCAGCATCACAATGATGGGGGTGATCCAATGCAGAAGGAAATAATGGCAAGGCAGGAGATTCAAGCGTGTCAGGGGGAAGCGAGCGCGAGCGCGAGGGAGGGAAGGAGAGGAATTGAACATGAATAAACAAAAATATGGCGAGTGGCCTGGGGTTGTTACACTGTCAGATGCTTTTTTTTTCTCCTCGCAGCCTTTTGTTACAGCGTAGCGGTCATTTGCATGAAGGAAGCCACACGGCTCCTGCTTCTACTTCTTCTTCTGGATTTTTTTTTTCCCCACCTCCCCATTCACAGTGTACACACTCACTCCACGGACACGCGGGGGGTTAAACACAGTCATTACGGTAGGGGTTGGGATGGAGCGGAGGGGTGCGGGTGTACGAGTCGTAGGGGGGGGGGCGGAATGGGGAAGGGAAGTAGGGGAAGGGGGGTACGGAATAAGAATTGCAAACCTTTGGATGGTTGCCCCAGCCCGGAGTTGTGTGTCTCTGCCGCTCTGCTCTGCTGTGCACTGATGACAAGATCAGCCTGAGATTAGAACAAGTCCATGCCGCTATGTGCACCACCTCTCCCGCAGCCTCCGCAGGGCGCACATAGGGGGACGCACACACTTCTGCAAAGTTTTATGGCTTATCACTTATTATTATTTAGGATTGATGGCGATGGAGATGTTGGGGGTGTAAGGGAGGGGGGCTGCCGGTGATGGAGGGTGGAGGGGGGCTATAATGTAGTTGGTGGGCAGAGGAAAGCGAAGGGGATTGTTATTACTGGGGGACAGATGGGGAAGTTACTCCGGAGTGATGCACAGGTACAGGAGATGAAGCAGAGGCCAAGGTGTTCTATAGCTAATGGTGCAATGTGAAGCGACATCCTACGGAAAAACTAATAGTGTGATATCACAGCACATGGAGCAATAGTAACTGCATTATGTATAGTTACATGTCATTATCTATCATTCCATATACAGTCATGGCCATAAGTTTTGAGAATGACACAAATATTATATTGTCACATGATCTGTTGCCCTCGGGTTTGTCAGATGTCTTTATCACATACAGAAATACAAGTGCAATCATATTCTGAGTAACAAAAGCTTTTATTGTCAGTGAGAAGGAGTTACTGCAGTGAGTCAGTATCTGCAGTGTTGTCCCTTCTTCTTCAGGACCTCTGCAATTCTCCCTGGCAGCTCTCAATCACCTTCTGGACCCAATCCTGACTGATAGCCGTCCATTCCTGCACAATCACTGCTTATATTTTGTCACAATTTGTTGGTTTTTGTTTGTCCACCCGTCTCTTGATGATTGACCACAAGTTCTCAATGGGATTAAGATCTGGGGAGTTTCCAGGCCATGGACCCAAAATCTCTATGTTTTGTTCCCTGAGCCATTTAGTTATCACCTTTGCTTTATGGCAAGGTGCTCCATCATGCTGGGAAAGGCATTGTTGATCACCAAACTGCTCTTGGACGGTTGGGAGAAGTTGCTCTTGGAGGACATTCTGGTCCCATTCTTTATTCATGGATGTGTTTTTAGGCAAGACTGTGAGAGAGCTGATTCTCTTGGCTGAGAAGCCGCCCCATACATGAATGGTTGCAGGATGCTTTACAGTTGGCATGAGACAAGACTGGTGGCATCGCTCACCTTGTCTTCTCCCAACAAGTTGTTTTCCAGATGTTCCAAACAATCGGAAAGGGGATTCATCAGAGAAAATGACTTTCCCCCCAGTCCGCAGCAGTCCACTCCCTGTACCTTCTGCAGAATATCAGTCTGTCCCTGATGTTTTTTCTGGAGAGAAGTGGCTTCTTTGCTGCCCTCCTTGACACCAGGCCTTGCTCCAAGAGTCTCCGCAGTCTCCCAGTGCGTGCAGATGCACTCACACCTGCCTGCTGCCATTGCTGAGCAAGCTCTGCACTGCTGGGAGCCCCATCCCCAAGCTGAAACACTTTTTAGAGACATTCCTGGCGCTTGCTGGTCCTTCTTGGGAGCCCTGGAGCCTTTTTGGCAACAATGGAACCTCTCTCCTTGAATTCCTTGATGATGCGATAGATTGGTGTCTGAGGTGCAATCTTTCTAGCTCTTCCCTGTTAGGCCAGTTTTGTGCAGTGCAATGATGACTGCACGTGTTTCTTTAGAGATAACCATGGTTAACAGAAGAGAAACAATGATGCCAAGCACCAGCCTCCTTTTAAAGTATATGTCTCCTATCTATCTATCTATCTATCTATCTATCTATCTATCTCATATCTATCTATCTATCTATCTATCTATCTCTCTCATATCTATCTATCTATCTATCTACCTATTTATAGGGCATTTCCTATGTACAGTCCTTCTCATCCACTTTGCTGTCTAGGAAATGTATCTTGGTTCCCACACTTACCTCCCACTTGCCTCTAGACAATGTGCAGCAGATTTTCCCTGGATACTGATCAGGCAGAGCGTTAAGTGCCTCCTTATTCCCTGAATAGATGCTTCACCCTAGACCATCAGGGATATTTATTAAACACTTTATCTATGTTGAGGGCCTAGAAATACAGGGGGACATTTTTTCGGGCAATAATCTGGCGCAGTTAGTTAATTTGGCACTTTTTTGCGACATTTTCTGGCACACGGCAAAGTCCGGCACTTAGTGGTTCTGAGTCCCTGCGCCTTATCAGGTGCACTTCCAAAAACTTCACTTTTAATTACTGAAAACAAAGGTTTTCGCTTCCCAAATGAAGAATTCCCTCTATGCAACATGGAAAATACTTCGGAGCAGTTATAAAATGTAAAATTTCTCCAGTAACGACTTCATCATTGTCTATGGGATCATCTCTGGGAGTGATTATTGTCTTATTGTACAGATCTGAGAATATTATCAGTCTCCATTTACTGTACATTATAATAAAAAAGGTAAAGACTAATTTCAGCAAGAATTTTTTTTTTCGACATATCTGTAACTGTCCCTGCAGTTATATCACAATGTGGTCCGGACATTGTACAAGCTGAGACTTTGGGGCAGATTTACTTACCCGGTCCGTTCGCGATTCAGCGGCGCATTCTCTGCGGTGGATTCGGGTCCGGCCGGGATTCATCAAGGTAGTTCCTCCGACGTCCACCAGGTGGCGCTGCTGCGCTGAAGAGCATCGGAACGCACTCAAATACACCGGCCTATCCTGGATGAAGGTAAGTGCAAGCTCCGCGACACTTTCGGTTTTTTAAATGCTGCGTTTTTTACGAATCCGTCGGGTTTTCATTCGACCACGCCCCCTGATTTCCGTCGCGTGCATGCCAGCGCCGATGCGCCAAAATCCGATCGCGTGCGCCAAAATCCCGGGGCAATACAGGGAAAATTGGTGCAAATCGGAAATATTTGGGTAACACGTCGGGAAAACGTGAATCGGGCCCTTAGTAAATGACCCCCTTTATGTGCAGAGATGACGCCCCAAACGTTCTGTCAACGTTTTTCAATCTGGTTCCATTATTGGTCACAAATGAGTTTTACTTTGTAGGGTAAAAATTAGAGACAAATTTGGCGCAAAATGAATCGGACATGCGACAATTCCAAAACGCATTTACTAAGGCAGAACTAGATCCATCGTAGATCACAAGCCAAAAAGAAGAGCAAACCAGGCGCAAAAATAGGCGAACCTGAGACCCCCTGTGATTAATGCCCCCCTCAGTATTATAGGTAGGTAAACCCACCAGACCATAGAGCCAGGTATAAGAAAAGCGGGAATCTGTATGTTCTGCCAGGGATGTCCCAGTCCACATGGAATATTATCAGTAAAGCCGTCTTCCGGAATCCCCCTACAAATAAGCCCAGATGTGTAGGTTACTTTATCAGCTTTCTCTATAAACTTTTACTGTTTCACAGAACTCCGTACTTCGGGAGAAAAGTCCCTTTTTTTATTTTTAAGGAATTAGCTGCTAAGTGCATGATGGGTGATGCTTAAATTGATTTGCACCATTTTTCTTATTTATACAGATGAATGTCAATTGTTATGTAAGAGGCAACGCTGGGCGCCATAAAGTGGAAAACAGGTGCACTTGTAAGATAAGCCCCACCCCTGGTGCACAGAGAGGCTCATTAGTATACAAATAAAAACTGGATTTTCTCTAAAATGTCACTTCTCTGAGAATCAGGAGAGATAAGTGCCCCATGCAATGGTGGTTACACGTGAAGCGAATTTTAACATGAAAACATGAAACCTTTGTTTAATTCTTATAGGTTGGATTTGATGGAGTTGCATCTTTTTCCAACCTTTTATACTATGGTACAAATTACCTGTCAGGCTCCAGGGGTAGTGGACCCACTGGACCACTGCGGACGGTGAGGTAAGCCAACACCTGGGACCGGAGTCTAAGTGGCACCCATTTTTCAGCAGAGCGGGCGCAGCACGGGCACGAGGAGCCGCGGGAGACGCGGCTGGAACCCGGCGAGGTGAGTGGTGCAGTGGCCCACACAGAAGTACACGGGTGCGCCTCCGACCCGAGATAGGGGTCGCAGGTGCACATGTGACATTAAATTTGCTTTTAGAGCAGGAAGCATATTATTGTTATACAAAAACAGCAAGGCCATATTGGTTGTAACCTTTGAATAATTTTCTTCATTTTTTTGTTCTAAAGGGAGCCTGTCAGCAGGAATGTCATATTTAGCTAGTGACAGGTTCCAGTAGTCTATACTATCCTGAGTGTCAGGGGTGCCTCTGCGATCCATGTCACGGATCACAGACACACCCGTGCCCCTCTTGGTGCCGCGGTCCCTGCTGCCCCGGTCCCAGGCTTATTCTCACCACTCCACGCTCCTGCTCCGGATCCCACTAGGCCGCGCGTATCGGCTCTTCTAGACTTAAAGGGCCAGCGTCCTCCTGTTTGGGGCTGGTTAATCCGGCTCTGCCTTATAATCCAGCTCCTCCCTTCCTGCCTCGCCGAATCTTCAGCCGCATTCCTGCTAAGTGAAAGCCCTCCAGTGTTTCTGTGTTTCCAGTGTTCCATTGTGTTCCCATCATCCGTTCCATCACCCCAGGCTCGGACTGTGTACAGCATCTCTCCACCTCCTTGGCTGCCACCACAGGCCTAATCGCACCCATAGAACGACCTGGTGGCACCCTGCCGCAGCAAGACCATCACGCTTTGTGGCGGGTTCTGGTGAAGACCAGGTGCCACGCAGACTTCGGTGGTCCAGAGAGTCCACAGACTAAGACTCCCCCTGAACTCGGTGTCCAGTCCCTTGCCCCGGACATTAGTGACAAAGTTTAAAAATGCTTTCTGAATCATTTCAGTAGTTTACAATAGTTTATTTCACATTACCTGGCTCCTTGCCAGCAGTGTTTGGTGAGTCCCGGGGAAGGGATAAGCTGCAGCTTGTGTCTCTTCATGCATTTTTCCTTTACTTAGGTTTTCTATTTTACGTGTAGATGAGGGAGTGTCCTTCCTTGTGGCAGTAGTCAATATTTCATGCCTTGTATTGGGAAGCAGAAAAAAAAAATGTATAGAAAAAACATATTTGCGCCATTTTTTTGTGTACACTGTTTTTAGAGCTTTCACTGTGCTCTCCAAATGATACGGGGATACCAAATTTATATAGGTTTTATGATGTTTTAATAGGTTTTTAAAAATGAAAACCTTTTGCACAAAAAAATGGGGACTCTACGACTTTTTTGTTCACTTTTTATCCAAAGTTTTATACATTGTACGGTGATTCGGACATTTGGCCACTATTTTCCATCATGTGATTCACCACTGGGAATAACAGTTTTTATCTCACAGAGTGATACAATTCCTGGTAGCGCCCCCCTAGAATGGTGGAGGTGCCGATGCAGTACAGGCACCACTTACTTTTCTCTTGAAGCTGATTCCTAAAGAAATGAAAGTAAAATTAAAATTCATTGGATCAGGATGCGTGCGTTATGGATGCAAACACTTCCAGTTTTTATCGCCATCTGGTGGTTATAACAAGGGAATGCACTTATAAACTGGTTTATGTGAATGGTACCCAGCACTTACCGTACTGGGATGGAGCACTAGTCTAGAATTTGCAATTATTTCAGGACCTCTACCCTACTGTCTAAGTGCAGAAGGCCTGATAAATACCTTCCAAACGTTAATATGTATCTATTCAATAGGAAGCAGGTGCGACTGGACCTATGTGATGTATGTACCTATAAATCTATGGACCTCAAAACTGGGTTAGGGAACAAAGACAGGAGAGCTGGGAAAGGGAACACAATTCTATATTATAACATAACTATCAATTTTGCTGTAAGAAGACATCTAGACCCTTTATGAAGCTCTCTGCTCTCCCTGCTGCGCTCAGCCCCTGAGCTCGGCTATTCCACACATTCACAGATCTTACAGTAAAGAAGTCTGGTTGGCTCTGGAGATTAAACCTTATTTTCTCCAGACAGAGACATTGCCCCTTGTCTTTTGATGCCATTTAACCTGAAGCAATTACTATTATTCCCTTTTGATAGGGTTATAGGGATGAAACCCCGGGATTATGCAGTGTAGGCTCTGTCGCTGCCTTCAGGAAGCACTTTATTATACATCTGACTGTGGATAGCACTTCTGGGCCAGCAATACAGTCATTGTAATGACATTTAACTCATAGGGCACAATAAATTGGCTATATCCGGCAGAAGAGAAAGGCAGCATGGTCTGAGCTCCTACATGATGCGTATAGACTGTCAATGACAAAAATGCACCAATAAGACCTTCTATATGTACATGTATCACCCAATAACTGCAGATATTATATCGTATAAAATACTTCTAGTAAGATTGCTTGTCTATCGTAAGCTACTGCTGATTCCATGTAGTCAGAATGCAAGAGCAAAGCTGCAGTGTAAAGCATGGGGCCTAAAAAGCATATAGATCCAGCATTGTTTTAATACATTGTAAATGAAAGGAAATCTATCACCAGGATGAAGCATTGTAAACCATACACACTTACAGCCCCCCTCTGGCAGGATCCGCTCTTCTTTTAGCTTCTTATGCCCTGGTTTTTAATAAAACTGTATTTAAAAATTATGCAAATAAGCATGAGGGGCTCCAGGTTCCATAGGTGTTAATGGAGCCCGGAGCCCCTAAGACTGATTTGCATAATTTTTAAAGCCTATTTTTCTTAATAACAAGAGCATGAGAAGTTTAAATAAGAGCAGATCATTCCAGAGAGGGCATGTCAGTATACTTGGTTTACAATGCTTCATCCTGGTGGTAGATTTCCTTTAACTTATGATCATTTTGTAAGATCTTTGCATGCGGTCAGTGAATGGAAAGATTGCATCCTTGAAAACCTTGACCGACCTGTGACGTCATACAGCTGAGGGTTTGTTCCAGTTGTATCTACACCAGGCTGGACAAAATACTGAGGAGTCGCAGCACAAATGACTCTCCTGTCTTGAGAGTGTTGTTACAATGTATCAGCGCAGGTAGAATGTATCAATCTCAATTATGGGCCAGAATGTTCATGGTATTAGGCTACGTTCACATTAACGTGTGCCCGCCATACCCTAGCACGGCGGGCACAGGCAGCGCTGCTCATAGTAATATATGCTCTCCATTGTAATATATGGTGCATTGCCGTGTATGGGGGACATATATACGCCGTATATACGTTGACCGTATATATGTCCCCCATACATTTGTGTGAATGTAGCCTTAAACAGCAATAATATATTAATAACCGAAATCTTACGGTGTGAACAAAATCTTTGCTTAGATGATGAATTGAAGTACAAAATATCTAAGAAGGTTTTCTATGCAGTATCCAAGTAATACTACCATATAGTCTCCACATAACATTGGGCTCACAGTATTGTCATCTTCTGCACACAGAATTCTGCCATCTAGGTATAGAAAACGATTAAGGAGTTAATGGTCCAGTAGCCTCCTATATGTCATCCCCGGTTCTGATGGGGTGGGAGGAGTATGTTGTGTTTTATCTCTGCAGTATTCCCTCTCATCCACGCTGTATATTTGCTTTATTGTCTCATAAATACTAAATGCTCCATAATTAAAAAGGAACAGATTTTCCATGCAATGAATCCAGGGGACGAGCAGTCATCTCAGTCATAGCGCTAGGTGAAGTCAGCAATAAACAAAGGTAACAAAAGGTGAATGGAAAGAAAGAGAGTCCTCCTATGGACTGTCCACACTCATGAAGTAGAACCTTAAAAGGGTTGTCTGCGCTCATTCGGAGCGGGGGTTGAGTTTTTAAGGGGTACTCCCCATTCCCTCTCCCTCTAATTTTCGATAATGTATCCCATGCAACTTCATGATGCTCTGGAAATCAGGGGCGCCCCTCTACTGGGGAACAAGTTCAATAACAGTAATAGACGGTTCTGGGAATTCCTGTCCAACCCTTGGGGTGATGCCACGAGGACACGCTAATGCTTTTCTCCTCCTCTCAGCTCTGGACTCCTCCTCCCTCTCAGTAGAACGGAAATCTCAAGTAGAAGAAACTAAACCAATAGGCAGAGGATAGTGGTGCCGCGTTACCTCAAGGAATCCGACCACACCCCAAGACATAACTTTGCTTGGGACTCCCAAATTCATCTCTGACCATTGCCCATGGACACTTTGGACCAATCAATGTTCTCAGTGGTCACTTGTGTGTGGATGGTGTTGGCATCAATAGCTACAAGGAATGTCAGGAGTAGAGGTAGATGTGTTGTCAAGAACAAAACCAGGGGCCATCATGGAAAGAGTAGTAGCCAGGATACTAAAAACTAGAAGGTAGACAAGACATCATCAGGAGATGGTCATTGGGTTGGTCATCATGGAACACTCCAACATAGACCATGGATAAGATCTTATTCCTACGACCAACCATGACACCTGTGTTCTATCCTGGATTCATTAAAAAAATAGGATGTATTCTGTTTTTTTATGGACCAAGCACTGGGGCTCTTTTTCACAAACTGGGTTCAATCATTGAAATGAACTAGACTGTTCAAAAATGGACCACTGCTGGGTCTATTCTCAGTTGAATGTAGCTGGAGACTCCGAGGGAGGATTGAGTTCGGTGACACCCTTGCTGGATTGGGCTCTTTTGTGTCAAAATGAGGAAAATGGCTAAAATGTTATTTTCTGTGTTGGTTTATAATACCAAGATTTCATAAAGGCCCAAGACAGGAGCATCCGCCACTTCTTTACTTTTGAATAGTTGACCGTGAAGCCAGACAAAATATTGCTTCCATAGAGCAACCCACCATCTCCACCTCATTGCACCTTTTTAGAGGAACATGTAAGTGAAGTTACTTTCATGGGTTTCAATAGAACATTATACATTATTTGGGAACCACATGAAATGGGTCCAGGACTCCCCCAACATACTACTGTAGTATGTTCATCCAGGGATTCGGCCCTCACTATTCCCAAACGATCAGTATTGTTAATCTCCACTGTCAGGTGGGCGGTCCTGGGTTGGTATGCCAGCACCCATTTGACTGCATAAAGCCTAATTAGCATATCTGGTGCAGAAACTAACAGCACTGACTACTCGGCAACAATGGGGGGCTACCAGAATAATTCCAACTGCTCGGGAATCAAGTTTTGTTGCAGGTGGCAAAAGGTCCTCCACAGGCCATGCTGGAGCATTACAAAGGATAGAAATTTGTAGCTACAAGTGTCGGCTCCAGGTATCAGTAGGCCCCTGGTTGACATAGCCTCAGTGGGCCCCTTTGCAGTGAACTCATGTGGCGGCATTAAAAATTCAGAAACTAAAAAAGTCTCCTGTTCCCTAAAATATTCCCTAGTTTATCATCCCAAACAGCCCGCTTATGGGTATTTTATATACAGCCCCCTCATGGGTATTTTATATACAGTCCCCTCATGGGTATTTTATATACAGCCCCCTCATGGTTATTTTATATACAGCCCCCTCATGGGTATTTTATATACAGTCCCCTCATGGTTATTTTATATACAGCCCTCTCATGGTTATTTTATATACAGCCCCCTCATGGTTATTTTATATACAGCCCCCTCATGGTTATTTTATATACAGACCCCTCATGGTTATTTTATATACAGCCCCCTCATGGTTATTTTATATACAGCCCTACTGTGGCTGTAGCTCCATGTATGGCTGTGTACTGGGGCCGTAGCTTCATGTATGGCTGTGTACTGGGGCTGTAGTTCCATGTATGGCTGTGTACTGGGGCTGTAGCTCCATGTATGGCTGTGTACTGTGGGTGTAGCTCCATGTATGCACTGTGTACTGTGGCTGTAGCTCCATGTATGGCTGTGTACTGTGGCTGCAGTTCCATATATGGCTGTGTACTATGGTTGTAGCTCCATGTATGGCTGTAGCTCCATGTATGACAAGAATCCTACAGAGTGCCCATTAAAGAAAGAGATGGTCAATAAGTGACATTTCAAAGTTTTTGATGTGGAAAGAATTTGAGGTTAAAAAAAAAAGAAAGAAAGATGGCGTCGTCTGGAATGCAGACTAGCACCCTTTTAGACTCCACCCCTGTATCTGGTGGTTAAAGAAGATGACACGCCCTCCCATCCTTCAGTGGTGGCGATCTTAAGACAGTTAAATTCCCTTCAAGTCCCTAAAAGTTAATTGCCTATGACTCTATTCTGTTGGCAGCCATAAAGGCTGGTTGAGGATAATAGTTTTAGTTTAGTAGCTGAGCACCCTTGAAGGGCCTGGACAGATGTCTGAGATAAACGCCGGTTGACATAATTTCATCTTATTTCAGTTCTCTGTTCGGATTATTTTTGGATTTACAACGCTGTTTGTTTGGGTATGGTCTAGTTAAAACTTATTTAATCCTAACAATTGCAGAAAAATTACTTTAAAAAGTGTTGCAATGTTTTTGGTACCTGCTTTCTGGATTTTAAAGTGTTAACGAGCGTCAGATCGTGGGGTCAGCTATGCAGCTGGGCTTTGCCTGATCTGCCTTATCTGTGTGTGTCTTATCTGGCCTTGAAGCGCAAAGAAAGCGATCTGTGTTAAGCAGGGGCGACAGAGTTGACAGCCTAAAAGAACTTGAAAGAAAGCATGCACAAGAACCGATGTGAGACTCCTTCCCTGCTAGCCCAGTGATGATTTTAACCCATCCCCGGTCAAGAAAAAGACCCAGAAAGAACAACTGGATACATGTAGGATGGTCCATAACCTCCAAGCTGCCATTGAGTGAACTGAAGCCCAGTGGTCCCTAGCCCAAACTGGCAGCAGTCCCCAGGAGTGACATATTATTCAATGTTATTGATTTGGCAAATGTTTTCCACTACCTATTTGCCTTTACCAGTTCAGTATTCCAGTATAACTGATGCAGATTCCCACAAGGGGGGTAAAAATCCGCCAGCCAGTACTACAGGGAGTAGATTGACAGACTAGCCCCTTACTGGATGATGTCCTTTTACAGACCTACTGTTTCTGTGCCTCCATTTTGCAGGTTTGCCAGGATGCATCTATTGACCTTATGTGTTTTCTGTTCCAAAAGGGTTGCAAAGCTTCCGGAGACAAACTCCAGTACTGCCAGGAGATGGAGATCTTCCTAGGCCATTGCTCCTCAGCCACAGGCAGACACCTGACAGAGGAAAGAAAGCTGGCGGTCCGGAATATGCCCCTGCCCTGAGGCCCTAAGCTTCTTCACATGTTTCTATGACTGGCCAGCTCCTGCAGGCCTGTGATGAGGTCTGCTGCCTCCAGGCTGATCTTGCCCCTTGATTACTGCATTGCCTCTTCCCCAGTCAGGAGGCAATTGATGCATTCCACAGCCCTTAGCTGGCAAATCCTGCCTTCCCCGGCCCTAGGCACATCCCACTGAACCAGACCTTTTATTTTATTTTTCACTGAGTATCTAGGCCATGCCACAGGTGTCTTAGCCCAGGCACGTGGTGGCCTCCCCAGTGTCCCACCATTAAGCACGGTTAGACTCAGTCGTGAGGGGAGCCCCTCATGTGTCAGTAGCTGCAGCCAGCAATCTGCTCAGCAAGGCCAGTGAGTTGATCCTAGACCCTAGATCACTCAGTTACTGTGCAAACCCCACATACCTTGCACAGTGTCATCACCCAAGTACAGCCCAAGCACCTGAGTAAAGGCCAGACAACTCAGACTTCAGTGTGCACTCCCAGAGCGTCACACTGATAAGGTGCACAGCTCTGAATCCTTCATTCTATTGTCAGTCTTCCAGGATTCAGAGAGGGGGCAAAATGGTGTTTAACCCAGATGTTGAGTTTTATTTCTCATAGATGGCTCCAGGTCTGCAAGAGAAGACCAACAGTTCCACACTGGATATATACTGGTTAGTGGCACACATGAGGTAGTACAAGCAGAACCACTCCCTCCACACAGGTCAGCGCAGGAGGTGGAGTGACGGCACTCAAGGAAGTGCTACAGCTGGTGGAAGGTAAAAGGGCAAACATCTATACTCAAGGTATAGTCCTGGGGTCTTAACATGACTATGAACCCATATGGAAGGCTAGAGATTTCTTCACCTCTGCAGGGGCACGCTGATTAAAGAGCTCATGGATGCTCTCTTACTTCCACAAGAGGTGGGGTTAGTAAAAGTAAAAGCACACACAATTTGGTAACTCCACAAGCCAAGGGCAAGTATGTGGCCAACAGGGTGGCTAAGGCAGCTGCACAGATGGAACCCAGAGACTGTCCTGAAGTCTCAGTGGTGAGTTCTGAGCTAAGAAGTTTGATCCACAGGTGTTCCAATCACTGGTGGCCTGAGAATCATCAGAAGTGTAGGAAGTGTGGAGGAAAGCTGGATCCCAGATGCCCATAGGACCTGGATGCTGGGAGAGAGGGTGTGTCTGCCGGGAGCCCTGCACCCAACAGTAAGACAAGTAGCCCACGGACACACACGCACAAACACATCCAAAATGGCCATGCTTATGCTCATAAAACGCAAGTGGTTTGCCCCGGGCGTTGCTAGTCTGTGCCCTCCAGAACCCAGGTAAGGTGGTAAAGACCCCACAGAAGGTGACACCCAAGCTGCTGTATCCCTTCCAAAGACTGCAGATGGATTTTATCCAGCTACCAAAAAGTGGTACGTAGGAATACGTGATTGTGTGCACTGATCTCTTTCCAGGGTGGCCAGAAGCTTTTCCCATGACCAAGGCTACTGCCAGAGCTGCAGCCAAGAAGTTGGTGAGTGAGATTTTCTGCAGGTTTGGACTCCCAGAGACTATAGAGTCCAGTCGCAGAGCCCACTTCACTGGATAGGTAAAGACCTGAAAACTTGTCTCTCCTGGGTGTAGAACAGTTCTTGCACACCCCTTACCTTTCCCAAGTTAGTGGTAGGATTGAAAGACTAAATGGCACTCTTAAGTTAGATATTCAGGAGGCCATGGAAGTAACAGGGAAACACCAGAGAGAGAGTCTGTAGCTTGCTATGACAGTCCTTTCCAAGTCCTGCTGACCAGTACCACGTCTGTGAAGCTAGAGGGAAGCCAGCATGCTTCCACGCTTTCTTTTGCAAACTTACTTATTCTTCTTGTTAGGTGGTCTCATCTGGCAGACTGTATGCCCAGGGTCACCCCAACCATGACTATCACTGTAACTATAGGGCTGACCAGGATGCCCCCAGGGTAGGAGACTTTACCTACGGTTGTTGTAACAAGACAATTACCTTCTTCAACATCGACAGTACATGTAGCCCTGTATTAGTAGTGTCTGATGTGTACTGGATTTGTGGGGATAGGAGAGTCAGGTCAGGCCTAGAGGCTGGGAAGGTGAGTGTGTTGTGATAAAAATTTGTGCATTCCTTCCTCGTGATCCCCAGGTATAAGTTTGATCGGACACATAAAGAAGGTCTGAGAGAAGCACCTAGATGACAACATTTATATAGATACAGTGGGAGCATCAAGGGGGGTCCCAGATGAGTACAAGGCCCACAATCAGATATGGGCAGGTCTAGGAGTCCATTATTCCCCAGGTAGCTATGAGCAAAATGTTGATTGGGTTAACTATTTTTATTGTAATCAACAGAGATTTGTGAATTATATTGGAGATGCTTTCCAGAAACGCATGACTTTGGACATGAACCTTGCTGAGAAGGGAGGAGTCTGTAAGATGGTGGGAGCGGCTTGTTGCATGCACATCCCTGATGACATCGTCCCCTATGGATCCATTACCCATGCCCTTGAAAAGATTGACTGTTCAGGGAACTCAAGAGAAACTCTGGAGTGGACACTTTGTCCTTCACTTTGTGGTTGGGGGATTGGAAGGGTTTCCTTTAAGTGGGGGTGATATTGGGGATTGCGATTTTGCTCTTGTCACTTATTGCGCATTGTGTGGTCCCCCTCATCGAGTCCACCATGTCCCAGATGGCCGTCCAGGTGGTAAGAACCATGACAGGAGAAGTGCCAGTGTGGAGGATACTGCCTTGTTGAAGAACCAGCCTGTTAATAAACCCATAAACTGTGGAAACACAATTATGTAATTTGAGTATGCAGGCCTGTAACCCCCGAGTGGGTCTGGTGAAGAGTTAACAAGTCCAGCAGGTAAAGGCTTAGCCTACCTGTAGGCACCTGGAGTTTGAGGAGGTCACCCTGGACAAAGTTACAGGCCATGCAAGACTCAAAAGGGTGGGGGGGAATGTTAAGGATATCACACTGGTCTTGGAAGCCATCTTACATACTGTCAGACATTTTAAAGACTCAGCATTCATTTTACATAACTTTGTGTAGTGAAAACTAAAGTTTGGGTGGGGTTCATCCCTAAGAAAAGCACATAAAGATTTAGTGCTCGCTAGCACCACCTAGGGGAAGGTTTCCAGGTGAACACCTGGGCATTTTGTTTATGTGAGGATAGCCAATGGTTCTACATTCCTTTGTGTGCTTACATTCAATAGTGTTGCATTTCCAGGGTCAAATCACCCAATAGTATTGCCCGCTTGTGTACTTGCAAGCCCCTTGCAGAGTGTGTTATGACTTTCCATATAAGAGTTTCAGTGCCAAAAGAATAAAGCAGTCTTGAGCTAATCTTCAGAAAGGACAGTGTGTCTTTCCTGGGTTACTCCATTCCAAACTGGAAACCAGACTCATGTAATTCGAAACTCGCCTTTGCAACGTGGACGAGGATGGTTAAAGCCTTGTGTATCCAAAGACCCTTATGGTCATTTTCTCTTACAATATCAGTTATAGGGAAAGGGGATGATTTGACATTTTTTTTTTTTACTTTCATTTTTTTCCCCTATTTTTACTTTAACCCTAGGTTGTCTGATTGTTCCTACCATATACTGCCATATAGTATGGCAGAATATTGGGACTTACTACACCATTTATTATAATGTGCAAATTGCACATTGTAATGAATGGTGCAAAACAAGACTGCCTTGGGTCTCTGTGTGACCCAAGGCTGTCATAGCAATGGATTGCCGCTCCCCAATGACTTCATGGGGAGCAACAATCCAAGTCTAGATGGCAGCGCCCATGCCCCGCCGGCTCTTTAATGCCGATGCTAGCAACGATCACGGGTGTTACTGATGCTGCAATATGCAGCAAACACTTAACGGCTAAGTTAGCCCTCTCTAAGCACTTGCATCCTTATTTATAAGGAATGAAAAAGGCCAAAAATTACTTTGCTAGCCCTAAAAGTAAAATGGCATGGATTTGACTTCATGGGCTACTACAGTACACGGTATGACCCCCTGGGTGAGGATCTTATATGGATATGACCACCAGGACTGGGATCTTTTATAGATATGATCACCAGGACTGGGATATTTTATGGATATGACCAATATGAGAGAGATCTTTTATAGATATGACCAGGGCTGGATTAAGGGTGGTGACTGAAACCCCTGTAGTTACGCTCCTGGTCACCATAGCCGGAAGAGTAGATGGTTACAATATGGTGGTATTATTCGTTTTAAACCCTGAAAAGAAGTGGGGGCTATTATTACTGATATAATGTTTTTGTCAGGGATGCGTTTTAGTTATTTCGTTTTTTTATTACATTTGTACATTTTCTATAGATCTCATATACAGTATATACATATATATGTACATTATATGTATGGAATGTTCCCACATCCTTCATAGTGATGTCACAATACCAGGTATCTAGAACGATGATGTCACAATATGAAGAGTGGATAAAAGTTCTGGTTCTGTCCCCACTTAGTGTGGTGATAGAGTTTGTGGAGTTAGGATTTTGCTGATCTGCTAAGCAAAATTGAGTAGCTGCACCAGCAATGCTCAAGCAAGGCAGTGAGTTGATCCTAGACCCTAGATCACTCAGTTACTGGGCAAACCCCCAATACCTTGCACGTGTCATCACCCAAGTACAGCCCAAGCCACTGAGTAAAGGCCAAAAACTCAGACTTCAGGTGTGCACTCCCAGAGCATCACACTGATAGGTGCACAGCTCTGAATCCTCATTCTATCGTTCTTCCAGGATTCAGAGAGGGGCAAAATGGTGTTTAACCCAGATGTTGAGTTTATTTCTCATAGATGGCTCCAGGTCTGCAAGAGAAGACCAACAGTTCCACACTGGATATATACTGGTTAGTGGCACACAATGAGGTAGTACAAGAAGAACCACTCCCTCCAACCGGTCAGCGCAGGAGGTGGAGTGACGGCACTCAGGAAGTGCTACAGCTGTGGAAGGTAAAAGGGCAAACATCTATACTCAAGGTATAGTCCTGGGGTCTTAACTGACTATTGAACCCATAGGAAGGCTAGAGATTTCTTCCACCTCGCAGGGGCACGCTGATTAAAGAGCTCAGGATGCTCTCTACTTCCACAGAGGTGGGGTTAGTAAAATAAAAGCACACACAATGGTAACTCCACAAGCCAAGGCAAGTATGTGGCCCAACAGGGTGCACACAGATGGAACCCAGAGACTGTCTGAAGTCTCAGTGGTGAGTTCTGAGCTAAGAAGTTTTGATCCACAGGTGTTCCAATCACTGGTGGCCTGAGAATCATCAGAAGTGAAGGAAGTGTGGAGGAAGATGGATCCAGATGCCGATAGACCTGGATGGGAGAGAGGGTGTGTCTGCGGGAGCCCTGCACCCAACAGTAAGACAAGTAGCCACGGACACACACGCACACACACATCAAAATGGCCATGCTTATGCTCATAAACGCAGTGTTTGCCCCGGGCGTTGCTACCCCTGTCACTAGACTAGTGAAAGCCTGATAGTTGTGCCCTCCACAACCCAGGTAAGGTGGTAAAGACCCACGAAGGTTAAGGATCACAAAACCAAGCTGCTGTATCCCTTCCAAGATGCAGATGGATTTTATCCAGCTACCAAAAATGGTACGTAGGAAACGTGATTTGTGTGCACTGATCTCTTTCCAGGGTGGCCAGAAGCTTTTTTCCCATGACCAAGGCTATGCCAGAGCTGCAGCCAAGAAGTTGGTGAGTGAGATTTTCTGCAGTTTGGACTCCACGAGACTATAGAGTCCAGTCGCAGAGCCCACTTCACTGGATAGGTAAGACCTGAAAACTTGCTTTCCTGGGTGTAGAACAGTTTCTTGCAACCCCTTACCTTTCCCAAGTTAGTGGTGGATTGAAGACAAATGGACTCTTAAGTTAGATATTAGGAGGCCATGGAAGTAACAGGGAACACCAGAGAGAGAGTCTGTAGCTTGCTACGAACAGTCCTTTCCAAGTCCTGCTGACCAGTACCACGTCTGTGAAGCTAGAGGGAAGCCAGCATGCTTCCACCTTTCTTTTGCAAACTTACTTATTCTTCGTTAGGGTGGTCGCTTCTGGCAGACTGTATGCCAGGTCACCCCAACCATGACTATCACTGTAACTATAGGCTGACCAGGATGCCCCCAGGGTAGGAGACTTTACCTACGGTTGTTGTCAACAGACAAATTACCTTCTTCAACATCGACAGTACATGTAGCCCTGATTAGTAGTGTCTGATGTGTACTGGTTTGTGGGGTAGGAGAGTAGGTCAGGCCTAGAGGCTGGGAAGGTGGGTGTGTTGTGATAAAAATTTGTGCATTCCTTCCTCGTGATCCCCAGGTATAAGTTTGATCGGACACATAAAAGGTCTGAGAGAAAGCACCTAGATGACACATATTATAGATACAGTGGGAGCATCAGGGGGGTCCCAGATGAGTACAAGGCCACCAATCAGATATGGCAGTCTAGGAGTCATTATTCCCCAGGTAGCTATGAGCAAAATGTTGATTGGGTTATTTTTTATGTAATCAACAGAGATTTGTGAATTATTGGAGATGCTTTCCAGAAACGCATGACTTTGGACATGAACCTGCTGAGGAAGGGAGGAGTCTGTAAGATGGTGGAGCGGCTTGTTGCATGCACATCCCGATGACATCGTCCCCTATGGATCCATTACCCATTGCCCTTGAAAGATGAGTGTGTTCAGGAACTCAAGAGAAACTCTGGAGTGGACACTTTGTCCTTCACTTTGTGGTTGGGGGATTGGAAGGGTTTCCTTTAAGTGGGGGTGATATTGGGGATGCGATTGCTCTTGTCACTTATTGCGCATTGTGGTCCCCTCATCAAGTCCACCATGTCCCAGCTGGCCGTCAGAGTGGTAAGAACCATGACAGGAGAAGTGCCAGTGTGGAGGATCTGCCTTGTTGAAGAACCAGCCTGTTAATAAACCCATAAACTTGGGAAACCACATTATGTTAATTTGAGTATGCAGGCCTGTAACCCCCGAGTGGGTCTGGTGAAGAGTTAACAAGTCCAGCAGGTAAAGGCTTAGCCTACCTGTAGGCACCTGGAGTTGAGGAGGTCACCCCTGGACAAAGTTACAGGCCATGCAAGACTCAAAGGTGGGGGGGGGAATGTTAAGGATATCACACTGGTCTTGGAAGCCATCTTAATACTGTCAGACATTTTAAAGACTCAGCATTCATTTTACATAACTTTGTGTAGTGAAAACTAAAGTTTGGGTGGGGTTCATCCCTAAGAAAAGCACATAAAGATTTAGTGCTCGCTAGCACCACTAGGGAAGGTTTCCAGGTGAACACCTGGGCATTTTGTTTATGTGAGGATAGCCAATGGTTCTACATCCTTTGTGTTGCTACTTCAATAGTGTGGGAATACAGGGTAAAAAAGTGAGTTGCCGTTGTGTACTTGCAAGCCCCTTGCAGAGTGTGTTTTGATTTCCATATAAGAGTTTCAGTGCCAAAAGAATAAAGCAGTCTTGAGCTAATCTTCAGAAAGGACAGTGTGTCTTTCCTGGGTTACTCCATTCCAAACTGGAAAAGACTCATGTAATTCGAAACTCCGCCTTTGCAACGTGGACGAGGATGGTTAAAGCCTTGTGTATCCAAGACCCATGGTCATTTTCTTACAATATCAGTTATAGGGAAAGGGGAGATGATTTGACTTTTTTTTTACTTTCATTTTTTTTCCCTATTTTTACTTTAACCCTAGGTTGTCTGATTGTTCCTACCATATATGCCATATAGTATGGCGAATATTGGGACTTACTACACCATTTATTATAATTGCAAATTGCACATTGAATAGAATGGTGCAAAACAAGACTGCCTTGGGTCTCTGTGTGACCAAGGCTGTCATAGCAATGGATTGTCCGCTCCCCAATGACTTCATGGGGAGCAACAATCCAGTCTAGATGGCAGCGCCCATGCCCCGCCGGCTCTTTAATGCCGATGCTAGACAAGATCAACGGGTGTATACTGATGCTGCAATATGCAGCACAACACTAAAGGTAAGTTAGCCCTCTCTAGCACTTGCATCCTATTTATAAGGAAGAAAAAAGGCCAAAAATTACTTTGCTAGCCCTAAAAGTAAAATGGCATGGATTTGACTTCATGGGCTACTACAGTACACGGTATAGACCCCTGGGTGAGTATCTTATTGGATAGTGCCACCAGGACTGGGATCTTTTATGATAGATACCAGGACTGGATTTTATGAATGACTAGAGAGATCTTTTATAATATGACCAGGGCTGGATTAAGGGTGGTGACTGAAACCCTGTAGTTACGCTCTGGTCACCATAGCGGAAGAGTAGATGGTTACACTATGGTGGTATTATTCGTTTTAAACCTGAAAAGAAGTGGGGGCTATTATTACTGATATATGTTTGTCAGGGATGCGTTTTAGTTATTTCGTTTTTTGATACAATTGTACATTTCATAGATCTCATATACAGTATATACATATATATGTACATTATAGTATGAATGTTCCACAATCCTCATAGTGATGTACAATACCGGTATCTAGAACGATGTGTCACAATATGAAGAGTGGATAAAGTTCGGGTTCTGTCCCCACTTGTGTGGTGATAGAGTGTTGGAGTTAGGATTTTGCTGATCTGCTAAGCAAAATTGCAGACAAAAAAATATGCGCAGCAACGCCATCGCTTTAACCATCGAGTCTGTATTAGACAAACAACGATGCAAAAAACCAGGTAAGATGGCCATTATCATGTTTGATTCATTTTTTTAGATGGAGAATTTCTAGCAAAAAAGTGTATTTTTAATCTGTTACTGTTCATCCATACAGTCAGAACACTATTATAGTTTTCATCCAGTGACCCAAATATAAACCTTGTTGTACCAGTATCATCCTTATTTATTGTATCAGATTTAGATCATTTGGAATTGATTTTCACTTGCTACTTGATCCCTATCAGAATTTAACATGTCTACTTTTTAAAAAAGGAATTTTGGATCTAAGGTGACCAATCACATATCAGAGCCCATGCTGTGATGCATTTAGGGGCATTGTGAATATATATCATTGTCCAGAAGTAGATCCACTTCTAGAAAAACTTTTGTGATTAAAAATTGTGCAAACTTTAAGTTAAAAATTCTCTCATTTTTATTCCCTCATAGTTACTGGTTAATAAAAAATGCCGTAGGATTTCTGCGTCCGATATAGAGGACAGCAGCAGTGATGAGTCCCTCCATCAGGTGAGCGCTCACTTCTCTCATGTGTGCTCTGTAGCTCGACTTTCCATGTAGATGGAACGTTATGCATTTTTTTAATATTATACTAACCTATAGGTTTCTTTCTTCCAGTTTCATCCACTTCCAAGGTCTCCAAGGAGCCTTGAAGATTATGATGGTGGCTCAGGCCCTCACCTGCTCTATATACAGACAGGTATTTCACTATCTGAAACTTTTCCCAGTAAAATAAGAAATTAGACTTATTATTGATTAAAAATCTGACTTGTATAGCAGTAAATGATGATATTTGTCTTATTTTCCAGAGCCAAGTTCTCCCCGGTTTAGTTTTGTGGATTTTGAGACAGCAAGGTAATGTATTTTTATATTAACTATGCTTTATGATTCATGTTATCTGCTCACTAGGTGGCAGTAGTATATATTGCTTTTCTTCTGAGATCTTGTTACATGTTGTATGTTCTTAGAAACTTCATTATTAATGTGTGATCTTCTATATTTATAGTAACAGGAGATCAGAGCGTCCCACCAATTATGATTCCTGAGAATCTGTCTTCTCCAACATCCATTTGTGACCACTTCCGTGGAACAGACAGCAGCTTACAAGACGTCTGTATAAATTTTTATAACAAACCGTCTTTGAGAACCAGGTATACAATTGTAATATAGAGCCCATTACAGGGTGAATGTGGACACATGAATGGTGGGCCAATGTTTCCTGTACTCTATCATTTTCTATATTTTCTCCTTCTGTCCTGTAGCTTCCTGCATCCATGGATATCAGCTGGAATAAAGGCTGGGAAGAACATCGGGTCGCACCGGTTACCAGCTGAATAATGGGGAGGCGCGAAGCCTTCATACAATTATCAGATAAAGTCTGTGATTCTGCCGGTAGGTCTCACATCAGGTAGAAGTTAAGATTTGCTGGATTCTTCCATGTATATTCAAATGACTATAAGTAACTCCTCCTCCTTCTGCAGAACACTTCGAGACACTTTGATCCATGACTGTGTCATGTTGCCTGCTGGATCCTAGATGGAGAAGTCCTGCCATGGCTGGCTGTGGGAATCTTCCTGCCAGAGAGTGGCACATTCTCCCTGATCTTCCACCCATCACAGCGTACCACACTATGAATCCACTACAACAGTGATCTACCAGTGCACAGGTGCCAAGCCAGGTAACTGCCACTTTATGCCACCATATTACATTTACCATAGACAGACTGGTGGCTCGTTCTGGGATGTGTTCCTCTATCTCTATGTTCATCTATATAATGTGTTAGTTACTACCACTGCTTCCACTGCTTCAGTGTTTTCTAGTCATACATGTAGGGATTTCTATTGATTTTGGACATTTTTTTTTAAAATTTTTTTGATCTTACCTCTTTTAGTTATGGACGATGGACGGCTCTTTAGACACTGAGAAGTATAGCTGTGGTTACTGTAAGAACCGGCTGGTTCTTATAAATCCCACCTGAAAACCACCATCAGTGACCATCAGGCTCTACCTCAGCCAGAGCATAGACCCGGCCAGAGGCAGCACATAGAAGCATAAAGACCTGTGGTACTTTCCACCAAGACATCTTCTAATCCATCCGGGGCAGCACAGGGCTTCGTGGTTAGCACTGTGGCCTTGCAGCATCTGGGTCCAGAAGATCATGGACTGGGCTGCAAAGTTTGTATATTCTCCCTGTTTTTGCGTGGTTTCCTCCGGGCACTCCGGTTCCTCTCCACATTCCAAAAATATACTGATAGAACTTACCTACGGTTGTTCAACAGACAATTACCTCTTCAACATCGACAGTACAGTGTAGCCCTGTATAGTAGTTCTGATGTGTAGGGATTTGTGGGGATAGGAGAGTCAGGTCAGGCCTAGAGGCTTGGGAAGGTGCGTTGTTGTGATAAAATTTGTGTGATCCCCAGGTATAAGTTGATCGGACACATAAAGAAGGTCTGAGAGAGCACCTAGATGACAACATTATATAGCTACAGTGGGAGCATCAAGGGGGGTCCCAGATGAGTACAAGGCCCACAATCAATATGGGCAGGTCTAGGTCATTATTCCCCAGATAGCTATGAGCAAAATGTTGATTGGTTAACTGTTTTATTGTAATCAACAGAGATTTGTGAATTATATTGGAGATGCTTTCCAGAAACGCATGACTTTTGGACATGAACCTTGTGAGAAGGGAGGAGTCTGTAAGATGGGGGAGCGGGCTTGTTGCATGCACATCCCTGATGACATCGTCCCCTATGGATCCATTACCCATGCCTTGAAAAGATTGACTGTTCAGGGAACTCAAGAGAAACTCTGGAGTGGACACTTTGTCCTTCACTTTGTGGTTGGGGATTGGAAGGGTTTCCTTTAAGGGGGGTGATATTGGGGATTGCGATTTTGCTTGTCACTTATTGCGCGATGTGTGGGTCCCCCTCATCAAGTCCACCATGTCCCAGATGGCCGTCCAGGTGGTAAGAACCTTGACAGGAGAAGTGCCAGTGTGGAGATACTGCCTTGTTGAAGAACCAGCCTGTTAATAAACCCATAAACTGTGGAAACACAATTATGTTTTGAGTATGAGGCCTGTACCCCCGAGGGGTCTGGTGAAGAGTTAACAAGTCCAGCAGGTAAAGGCTTAGCTCACCGTGTAGCACCTGGAGTAGAGGAGGTCACCCTGGACAAAGTTACAGGCCATGCAAGACTCAAAAGGTGGGGGGAATGTTAAGGATATCACACTGGTCTTGGATGCCGCATCTACATCTGTCACATGTAAAGACTCAGCATTCATTTACATAACTTTGTGTAGTGAAAACCAAAGTTTGGGTGGGTTCATCCCTAAGAAAAGCACATAAAGATTTAGTGCTCGCTAGCACCACCTAGGGGAAGTTCCGGTTCCAGGTGAAACCTGGCATTTTGTTATGTGAGGATAGCCAATGGTTCTACATCCTTTGTGTGCTTAAATCCAATAGTGTTGCATTTCCAGGGTCAAATCACCCAATAGTATTGCCCGCTTGTGTACTTGCAAGCCCCTTGCAGAGTGTGTTATGCCTTTCCATATAAGAGTTTCAAGTGCCAAAAGAATAAAGCAGTCTTGAGCTAATCTTCAGAAAGGACAGTGTGTCTTTCTGGGTTACTCCATTCCAAACTGGAAACCAGACCTCATGTAATTCGAAACTCGCCTTTGCAACGTGGACGAGGATGGTTAAAGCCTTGTGTATCCAAGACCTTATGGTCATTTTCTCTTACAATATCAGTTATAGGAAAGGGGATGATTTGACTTTTTTTTTTTTTACTTTCATTTTTTTCCCCCTATTTTTCAGACCCCCTAGGGTACTTTAACCCTAGGTTGTCTGATCGTTCCTACCATACTGCCATATAGTATGGCAGAATACTGGGACTTACTACACCATTTATTACAATGTGCAAATTGCACATTGTAATGAATGGTGCAAAACAAGACTGCCTTGGGTCCTCTGTGTGACCCAAGCTGTCATAGCAATGGATTGTTGCTCCCCAATGACTTCATGGGGAGCAGCAACCAATCAGTCTAGATGGCAGCGCCCATGCCCCGCCGGCTCTTTAATGCCGATGCTAGCAACGATCACGGGTGTTACTGAGCTGCAATATGCAGCAACACTTAACGGCTAAGTTAGCCATCTCTAAGCACTCGCATCCTTATTTATAAGGAATGAAAAAAAGGCCAAAAATTACTTTGCTAGCCCTAAAAGTAAAATGGCATGGATTTGACTTCATGGGCTACTACAGTACACGGTATGACCCCCTGGGTGAGGATCTTATATGGATATGACCACACAGAATGGGATCTTTTATAGATATGATCACCAGGACTGGGATATTTTATGGATATGACAATATGAGAGAGATCTTTTATAGATATGACCAGGGCTGGATTAAGGTGGTGACTGAAACCCTTGTAGTTACGCTCCTGGTCACCATAGCCGGAAGAGTAGATGGTTACAATATGGTGGTATTATTCGTTTTAAAACCCTGAAAGAAGTGGGCGCATTATTACTGATATAAATGTTTTTGTCAGGGATGCGTTTTTAGTTATTTAGTTTTTTGATTACATTTGTACATTTATAGATCTCATATACAGTATATACATATATATGTACATTATATGTATGGAATGTTCCCACATCCTTCATAGTGATGTTACAATACCAGTGTTCTAGAACGATGAGTCACAATTGAAGAGTGGATAAAAGTTCTGGTTCTGTCCACACTTAGTGTGGTGATAGAGTTTGTGAGTTAGGATTTTGCTGATCTGCTAAGCAAAAGCAGGACAAACAGACAAATATGCGCAAACGTCGCTTTACCATCGAGTCTGATATAACAAACAACGATGGCAAAAACAGTAAGTGATGGCCATTATTCATTTTTTAGATGGGAATTTCTAGCAAAAAAGTGATTTTTAATCTGTTACTGTTCATCCATACAGTCAAACACTATTAAGTTTCATCCATGACCCAAATATAAACCTTGTTGTACCAGTATCATCCTTATTTATTGTATCAGATTTAGATCATTTGGATGATTTTTCACTTGCTACTTGATCCCTATCAGAATTTAACATGTCTACTTTTTTAAAAAAGGAATTTTGATCTAAGGTTACCAATCACATATCAGAGCCCGTCTGTGATGCATTTAGGGCATTGTGAATATTCATTGTCCAAGTAGATCCACTTCTAGAAAACTTTGGTGATTAAAATTGTGCAAACTTTAAGTTAAAAATTCTCTCATTTTTATTCCCTCATAGTTACTGTTAATAAAAAATGCCGTAGGATTTTCTGCGTCCGATATAGAGGACAGCAGCAGTGATGAAGTCCCTCCTCCTCAGGTGAGCGCTCACTTCTTCTCTCATGTGTGCTCTGTAGCTCGACTTTCCATGTAGATGGAACGTTATGCGTTTTTTAAATATTATACTAACGTATAGGTTTATTTCTCTCCAGTTTCATCACTCCAAGGTCTCCAAGGGCCTTGAAGATTATGATGGTGGCTCAGGCCCTCATCTGCTCTATATACAGACAGGTATTTCACTATCTGAACTTTTCCCAGTAAAATAAGAAATTAGACTTTTATTGATTAAAAATCTGACTTGTATAGCAGTAAATGATGATATTTGTCTTATTTTCCAGAGCCAAGTTCTCTCCCGGTGTTAGTTTTGTGATTTTGAGACAGCAAGGTAATGATTTTTTATATTAACTATGCTTTATGATTCATTTATCTGCTCACAGGTGGCGTAATATATTGGCTTTCTTCTGAGATCTTGTTACATGTTGTATGTTCTTAGAAACTTCATTATTAATGTGTGATCTTCTATATTTATAGTAACAGAGATCAGAGCGTCCCACCAATTATGATTTCCTGAAGAATCTGTTCTTCTCCAACATCCAAATTTGTGACCAACTTCCGTGGAACAGACAGCAGCTTACAAGTCCTGTATAAATTTTATAACAGAACCGTCTTTGAAACCAGTTATACAATTGTAATATAGAGCCCAGTGCAGGGTGAAATGTGGACACGTGAATGGTGGGTTCAATGTGTCTTGTATCTCTGTCATTTCTATATTTTCTCCTTCTGTCCTGTAGCTTCCTGCATCCCAGCTGGATTTAACCGGTCTGAATAATGGGAGCGCGAAGCCTTCATACATTATCAGATAAAGTCTGTGATTCTGCCGGTAGGTCTCACATCAGGTAGAAGTTAGAGATTTGCTGGAATCTTCCATGTAACTTTACAATGACTAAAAGTACCTCTCCTCTTTCTGCAGAACGACTTCGAGACACTTTGATCCATGAACTGTGTCATGCTGCCTGCTGGATCCAGATGGAGAAGTAGAGCCTGGCCATGGCTGGCTGTGGGAATCTTACTTCCAGAGAGTGGCACAGATTCTCCCTGATCTTCCACTCCACCCATCACAGCTTACCACAACTATCCACTACACCGTGATCTACCAGTGCACAGCGTGCCAAGCCAGTAACTGCAATTTTAATGCCACAATATTACATTTACCATAGACAGACTGGTGGCTCGTTCTGGGATGGTGTTCATCTATCTCTATGTTCATCTATATATAATGTGTTAGTTACTACCACTGCTTCCACTGCTTCAGTGGTTTCTGTAGTCATACATGTAGGGGATTTCTAATTGATTTTGGACATGTTTTTTTAACAATTTTTTTTGATCTTTACCTCTTTAGTTATGGACGATGGACGGCCTCTTTAGACACTGAGATATAGCTTGTGTCTGTAAGAACCGGCTGGTTCTTATAATCCCACCTGAAAACCACCATCAGTGACCATCAGTCTCTACCATCAGCCAGAGCTAGACCCGGCCAAGAAGGCACCACATGAAGAATCTAAAGACCTGTGGTACTTTCCACCAACATCTTCTAATCCATCCTAGGGCAGCACAGAGGCTCAGTGGTTAGCACTGTGGCCTTGCAGCATCTGGGTCCAGAAGATCATGGACTGGGCTGCAAGGAGTTTGTATATTCTCCCTGTGTTTGCGTGGGTTTCCTCCGGGCACTCCGGTTTCCTCCCACATTCCAAAAATATACTGATAGGTTAATTGGCTTCCTCCAAATTGTCCCAAACATGAATGATGGTCGTCCCTGCCAACACCAACATCAGCAGCAGAGATGGATCCATCATAAATAAAGATACATTTGATGATTTTAGATACAATTGATGGTTTCTGTCATTTATTTACTGATCATTCACTGCAATATGTGTCCTATGGAGCTTAGGCTAGAGAGGCAAAGCTGTTTTTCAGCATCTGAGGCGTTCATTATAAAGGTTATCATGTAAAACAATGTATTGTATAGGAGCAAGGTATATGACATTTACATCTTCTTTAATAAAGAAGTTAAATGGGGAGGTTGGCTGTATGCTGTCATGTAGAAACAGAAGCCCCAACTTCACAAATACGAATCTGTGTATACCACCACAGAGGAGAAGTGCATTTAATGCAATCTTCATAGAGTCAGTATGGGCAGGCGTCTCAGGGTTTTGGCTTGCAGGGGGCCCCACCCGCCCATACCCAGGTCCTATATGAAGATCCACCATCAGTCCTTAAAAAAATCTCATACTCATCTTCCCGACTTCTTCGGTTCCAAACCCCTTGCTCATCTTCTGCTACTTCCAGCCCGAACGAATCACAATGACATGTATGCGCCGCTGGGTCCTTACACTAGACATCAAGCAGCTGCGACACGCCATGGATGCACCTTGGCTGGAAGCAGAAGAGTAGCCATGGGGGCTGGTGGGAGGAGAAGACAGATGGTGAATATGCTATTGTTTTTTTTTCTTTCAAGAAGGCCCTGCTTGTGGACATTTTATTAAAAGGGACAATCTGGGTTGGACATTTCGTTAAAGGGAGCATCTGGGTTGGACATTTCGTTTAAGGGGGCCTATGTGGTGGACATTTCATTAAGGTTGGTCATCTGTGGTGACATTTTCATTAAGGATGCTCAGGGTTGACATTTTATATAAAGGGTCATCTGGGCTGGACATTTCATTTAAAAGGGTGTAGGATGGACTTTTCATTAATACGGGGCATCTGGGATAGGAGTTTCATTAAATGGGGCATCTGCTGTAGACAATTTATTAAAGGGGGAATTTGCAGTGAACTATTTTAAAGCGGCATCTGCGGTGGACATTTCATTAGTACGGGGCATCTGCGGTGGACATTTCATTAAAGGGGCATCTGTGGTGGACATTTTATAAAGGGGCGCTCTGGAGTAGCCATTTCTGTAAGAGGGGAATTTGCAGTGTACTTTTAGTAATGAGGTGCTCTTTTTAGTGGAAAAATAGAAGCCTCGCTTTTATGTAAGTATTTACAGTATGAGGACAACATCAGCTGCAGAGCACAGAGGTCGGGACCAGCCAGGGGCAACATCCACATCTCCTACACTGTCTGGGAGATCTGGTCTGGATGGCATTCGGGATGGGGTTTCATGCAGTTATAGGGAATGATTGGCTTTCTGAATTGATGGGTTATAAGTAAGATGTCGAATTTGTTAAAATTCGGTTCGTTCCCGACTCAATCATCTTGACATTTGACCCGAATCGAATCAGACGAATCAATCATTTGAAAAACAGGTATTCCTGGCTGCAGAAAGCCTGTAGGGCAGTGGTGGCGAACCTATGGGCAACGGGTGATAGAGTTTGTGGAGTTAGGATTTTGCTGATCTGCTAAGCAAAATTGCAGACAAAAATATGCGCAAACGTCGCTTTACCATCGAGTCTGATATAGTACAAAACAACGATGGCAAAAACAGGTAAAGTATGGCCATTATTCATTTTTTAGATGGGAATTTCTAGCAAAAAAGTGATTTTTAATCTGTTACTGTTCATCCATACAGTCAAACACTATTATAGTTTGCATCCATTGACCCAAATATAAACCTGTGTTGTACCAGTATCATCCTTATTTATTGTATCAGATTTAGATCATTTGGATGATTTTCACTTGCTACTTGATCCCTATC
This sequence comes from Engystomops pustulosus, assembly GCA_019512145.1. Classification (NCBI taxonomy): domain Eukaryota; kingdom Metazoa; phylum Chordata; class Amphibia; order Anura; family Leptodactylidae; genus Engystomops; species Engystomops pustulosus. Next base: position 15,300,803 of record CM033641.1, read on the forward strand.
AGAATTTAACATGTCTACTTTTTAAAAAAGGAATTTTGATCTAAGGTGACCAATCACATATCAGAGCCCATGTCTGTGATGCATTTAGGGCATTGTGAATATTCATTGTCCAAGTAGATCCACTTCTAGAAAACTTTGGTGATTAAAATTGTGCAAACTTTAAGTTAAAAATTCTCTCATTTTTATTCCCTCATAGTTACTGTTAATAAAAAATGCCGTAGGATTTTCTGCGTCCGATATAGAGGACAGCAGCAGTGATGAAGTCCCTCCTCCTCAGGTGAGCGCTCACTTCTTCTCTCATGTGTGCTCTGTAGCTCGACTTTCCATGTAGATGGAACGTTATGCGTTTTTTAAATATTATACTAACGTATAGGTTTATTTCTCTCCAGTTTCATCACTCCAAGGTCTCCAAGGGCCTTGAAGATTATGATGGTGGCTCAGGCCCTCATCTGCTCTATATACAGACAGGTATTTCACTATCTGAACTTTTCCCAGTAAAATAAGAAATTAGACTTTTATTGATTAAAAATCTGACTTGTATAGCAGTAAATGATGATATTTGTCTTATTTTCCAGAGCCAAGTTCCTCCCGGTGTTAGTTTTGTGATTTTGAGACAGCAAGGTAATGATTTTTTATATTAACTATGCTTTATGATTCATTTATCTGCTCACAGGTGGCGTAGATATATTGGCTTTCTTCTGAGATCTTGTTACATGTTGTATGTTCTTAGAAACTTCATTATTAATGTGTGATCTTCTATATTTATAGTAACAGAGATCAGAGCGTCCCACCAATTATGATTTCCTGAAGAATCTTTCTTCTCCAACATCCAAATTTGTGACCAACTTCCGTGGAACAGACAGCAGCTTACAAGTCCTGTATAAATTTTATAACAGAACCGTCTTTGAAACCAGTTATACAATTGTAATATAGAGCCCAGTGCAGGGTGAAATGTGACACGTGAATGGTGGGTTCAATGTGTCTTGTATCTCTGTCATTTCTATATTTTCTCCTTCTGTCCTGTAGCTTCCTGCATCCCAGCTGGATTTAACCGGTCTGAATAATGGGGCGCGAAGCCTTCATACAATTATCAGATAAAGTCTGTGATTCTGCCGGTAGGTCTCACATCAGGTAGAAGTTAGAGATTTGCTGGATCTTCCATGTAACTTTACAAATGACTAAAAGTACCTCTCCTCTTTCTGCAGAACGACTTCGAGACACTTTGATCCATGAACTGTGTCATGCTGCCTGCTGGATCCAGATGGAGAAGTAGAGCCTGGCCATGGCTGGCTGTGGGAATCTTACTTCCAGAGAGTGGCACAGATTCTCCCTGATCTTCCACTCCACCCATCACAGCTTACCACAACTATCCACTACACCGTGATCTACCAGTGCACAGCGTGCCAAGCCAGTAACTGCAATTTTAATGCCACAATATTACATTACCACCATAGACAGACTGGTGGCTCGTTCTGGGATGGTGTTCATCTATCTCTATGTTCATCTATATATAATGTGTTAGTTACTACCACTGCTTCCACTGCTCATTGGTTTCTGTAGTCATACATGTAGGGGATTTCTAATTGATTTTGGACATGTTTTTTTAACAATTTTTTTTGATCTATCTTTACCATCTTTAGTTATGGACGATGGACGCCTCTTTAACACTGAGATATAGCTTGTGTCTGTAAGAACCGGCTGGTTCTTATAATCCCACCTGAAAACCACCATCAGTGACCATCAGTCTCTACCATCAGCCAGAGCATAGACCCGGCCAAGAAGGCACCACATGAAGAATCTAAAGACCTGTGGTACTTTCCACCAAGCATCTTCTAATCCATCCTAGGGCAGCACAGAGGCTCAGTGGTTAGCACTGTGGCCTTGCAGCATCTGGGTCCAGAAGATCATGGACTGGGCTGCAAGGAGTTTGTATATTCTCCCTGTGTTTGCGTGGGTTTCCTCCGGGCACTCCGGTTTCCTCCCACATTCCAAAAATATACTGATAGGTTAATTGGCTTCCTCCAAATTGTCCCAAACATGAATGATGGTCGTCCCTGCCAACACCAACATCAGCAGCAGAGATGGATCCATCATAAATAAAGATACATTTGATGATTTTAGATACAATTGATGGTTTCTGTCATTTATTTACTGATCATTCACTGCAATATGTGTCCTATGGAGCTTAGGCTAGAGAGGCAAAGCTGTTTTTCAGCATCTGAGGCGTTCATTATAAAGGTTATCATGTAAAACAATGTATTGTATAGGAGCAAGGTATATGACATTTACATCTTCTTTAAATAAAGAAGTTAAATGGGGAGGTTGGCTGTATGCTGTCATGTAGAAACAGAAGCCCCCACTTCACAAATACAGATCTGTGTATACCACCACAGAGGAGAAGTGCATTTAATGGCAATCTTCATAGAGTCAGTATGGGCAGGCGTCCTCAGGGTTTTGGCTTGCAGGGGGCCCCCACCCGCCCATACCCAGGTCCTATATGAAGATCCACCATCAGTCCTTAAAAAAATCTATACTCATCTTCCCGACTTCTTCGGTTCCAAACCCCTTAGCTCAGTCTTCTGCTCTTCCAGCCCGAACGAATCACAATGACATGTATGCGCCGCTGGGTTCCTTACACTAGACATCAAGCAGCTGCGACACGCCATGGATGCACCTTGGCTGGAAGACAGAAGAGTAGCCATGGGGGCTGGTGGGAGGAGAAGACAGATGGTGAATATGCTATTCTTTTTTTTTCTTTCAAGAAGGCCCTGCTTTGGACATTTTATTAAAAGGGAGCAATCTGGGTTGGACATTTCGTTAAGGAGGGAGCATCTGGGTTGGACATTTCGTTTAAGGGGGCCATGTGGTGGACATTTCCATTAAGGTTGGTCATCTGTGGTGGACATTTTCATTAAGGATGCTCAGGTTGACATTTTATATTAAAAGGGTCATCTGGGCTGGACATTTCATTTAAAAGGGTGTAGGATGGACTTTTCATTAATACGGGGCATCTGGGATAGGAATTTCATTAAATGGGGCATCTGCTGTAGACATTTATTAAAGGGGGATTTGCAGTGAACATATTTAAAGCGGCATCTGCGGGTGGACATTTCATTAGTACGGGGCATCTGCGGTGGACATTTCATTAAAGGGGCATCTGTGGTGACATTTTATAAGGGGCGCTCTGGAGTAGCCATTTCTGTAAGAGGGGAATTTGCAGTGTACTTTTAGTAATGAGGTGCTCTATGTTTAGTGGAAAAATAGAAGCCTCGCTTTTATGTAAGTCATTTACAGTATGAGGACAACATCACTGCAGAGCACAGAGGTCGGGGCCACCAGGGGCAAGCATCCACATCTCCTACACGTGTCTGGGAGATCTGGTCTGGAGGCATTCGGGATGAGGGTTTCATGCAGTTATAGGGAAGTGATTGGCTTTCTGAATTGATGGGTTATAAGTAAGATGTGCGAATTTTTTAAAATTCGGGTTCGTCCCGATCAATCATCTTGACATTTTGACCCGAATCGAATCAGACGAATCAATCATTTGAAAAACAGGTATTCCTGGCTGCAGAAAGCCTGTAGGGCAGTGGTGGCGAACCTATGGCACGGGTGAGACAAAAATATGCGCAAACGTCGCTTTACCATCGAGTCTGATATAGACAACACCGACGGCAAAAACCAGGTAAGTGATGGCCATTATTCATTTTTTTAGATGGAGAATTTCTAGCAAGTGGCCTTGCAGCATCTGGGTCCAGAAAGATCATGGACTGGGCTGCAAGGAGTTTGTATATTCTCCCTGTGTTTGCGTGGGTTTCCTCCGGGCACTCCGGTTTCCTCCCACATTCCAAAAATATACTGATAGGTTAATTGGCTTTCCTCCAAATTGTGCCAAACATTCATGATGGTCGTCCCTGCACAACACCAACATCAGCAGCAGGAGATGGATCCATCATAAAATAAAAGATACATTTGATGATTTTAGATACAATTGATGGTTTCTGTCATTTATTATACTGATCATTCACTGCAATATGTGTCTATAGAGCTTAGGCTAGAAGAGGCAAAGCTGTTTTTCAGCATCTGAGGCGTTCATTATAAAGGTATCATGTAAAACAAATGTATTGTATAGGAGCAAGGTATATGACATTTACATCTTCTTTAAATAAAGAAGTTAAATGGGGATTGGCTGAATGCTGTCATGTCAGAAACAAGAAGTCCCCAACTTCACAAATACAGAATCTGTGTATACACACCACGGAGGAGAAATGCATTTAATGGCGGATCTTCATAGAGACAGTATGGGCAGGCGCTCAGGGCTTTTGGCTTGCAGGGGGCCCACACCCGCCCATACCCAGGTCCTATATGAAGATCCACCATCAGTCTTAAAAAAAAATCTATACTCATCTTCCGACTTCTTCGTTCCAAACCCCGTAGCTCAGTCTTCTGCTCTTCCAGCCCGAACGAATCACAATGACATGTATGCGCCGCATGGGTCCTTACACTATGACATCAAGCAGCTGCGACACCGCCACGTATGCACCTTGGCTGGAAGAGCAGAAGAAGTAGCCATGGGGGCTGGTGGGAGGAGAAGACAGATGGTGAATATGCATATTTTTTTTTCTTTCAAGAAGGCCCTGCTGTGGACACTTTATTAAAAGGGAGCAATCTGGGTTGGACATTTCGTTAAAGGGAGCATCTGGGTTGGACATTTCGTTAAAGGGGGCCATCTGTGGTGGACATTTCATTAAGGGTGGTCATCTGTGGTGGACATTTCATTAAAGGATGCATCAGGGGTTGACATTTTATTAAAAGGGGTCATCTGGGCTGGACATTTCATTTAAAAGGGTGTTAGGATGGACTTTTCATTAATACGGGGCATCTGGGATGGAGATTTCATTAAATGGGGCATCTGCTGTAGACAATTTATTAAAGGGGGAATTTGCAGTGAACATTTCATTAAAAGCGGCATCTGCGGTGGACATTTCATTAGTACGGGGCATCTGCGGTGGACATTTCATTAAAAGGGGCATCTGTGGTGGACATTTTATTAAAGGGGCGCTCTGGAGTAGCCATTTCTGTAAAGAGGGGAATTTGCAGTGTACTTCTTAGTAATGAGGTGCTCTTATTTTAGTGGAAAAATAGAAGCCTCGGCTTTTATGTAAGTATTTACAGTATGAGGACAACATCAGCTGCAGAGCACAGAGGTCGGGCCAGCCAGGGGCAGCATCCACATCTCCTACACTGTCTGGGAGATCTGGTCTGGACGGCATTCGGGATGGAGGGTTTCATGCAGTTATAGGGAATGTGATTGGCTTTCTGAAATTGATGGGTTATAAGTAGAGATGGGCGAATTTGTTAAAATTCGGTTCGTCCCGACTCAATCATCTTGACATTTTGACCCGAATCGAATCATGACGAATCATGTTGAAAAACAGGTATTTCCTGGCTGCAGAAAGCCTGTAGGGCAGTGGTGGCGAACCTATGGCACGGGTGCCAGAGGTGGCACTCAGAGCAATCTCTGTGGGCACTCAGGCTGTCACCCTAGCCAAGAATTTGCTAGGCAAGACTCAAGGCCTCCTCCTGTAGTGCAAGGAAACCCATGACGTGTGGATATGGGATGGACCCCCACTTTATTTTAAAACCGTTTAGACAAGAGAAAAACATGGTGTATGGAAAAAATACATAACGTAATGGGTGAAATGGCCACAGCTTTATTTGAATCACAGGAATAAAACAATCAGAGGAGGAGTCAGGTGACATGCTAGGGGTGGGATTCCCCAACACCCCAATCTAAAGTTGCCTGACATACAGCACCCGGCCAGACATCAACAAAGGGGGGCGGCACACTCTGGCTGCCATTCTAGCAGAGCCAGTACACTTTAAGGGCACCAATCACCCTAGTGAAGATAATCCATTGTGTGCTTCACCAACGTGCCCGCCCCTGGCTGCTTTTACCATTACCAGACCCTTGAGGCCACTTCCAAAGCTCAGGCTGTTCACCACCATGAGCTTTTACATCCTCTATAAGTTAAATTAGTCCACCAATAACTTGCCTGCACCTTCCACCTGACTCCTCCACTGCAAAATAAAATCTGCGACAGATAAGAAAATGCCATACTTTGACTCCCATTCTATTTTTTTTTAAATACATATTCTTTTATTTATTTGTTTTTAATTTTACATCTACATTTTTATTTAAATATTTCTTTTTCTTCCATTTTAAAGCCAGGAGCATAACATTGAGAAATTTTAATCTCCAGGCAGAAACTTTAAATATATGCAACCTCCGACTCACAAAGAGTCATCCCACAGCGCTCAGGAGAGGAAAAACCCCCTGTGGAGGAAACCTCTAGGGAAGCATGGATGAAGAATTGCCCTTCCCTTGGGCTTAGGAGGATAACACCAACTTCATCTCATGAACAATCATTTTCATAGCATTATACGTATAATCTGTAAATAACCAGTTGTAAATTAATGATAGTAAAGGGTGGGTGGGAGGGACATGTTTCTTTTTGTGCTTCTAGGGAGAGAAAGAGAAAGAGAGATACAGGACAGGGAGTGACATCTACTCCTGAGCCCCTCCCCTCTTACATCACTACACTATCCCACCCACTCTGTTCTTACATCACTACACTATCCCACCTACTCTGTTCTTACATCACTACACTATCCCACCTACTCTGTTCTTACATCACTACACTATCCCACCTACTCTGTTCTTACATCACTACACTATCCCACCTACTCTGTTCTCTTAGATCACTACACTATCCCACCTGCTCTGTTCTCTTACATCACTACACTATCCCACCTACTCTGTTCTCTTAGATCACTACACTATCCCACCTACTCTGTTCTCTTACATTACTACAATATCCCACCCACTCTGTTCTTACATCACTACACTATCCCACCCACTCTGTTCACTTCTCAGGGTTAAGAGGCCGTCCATCGTCCATAACTAAAGAGGTAAAGATCAAATAAAGAACAAATTTTAAAAAAAACATGTCCAAAATCAATTAGAAATCCCCTACATGTATGACTACAGAAACCACTGACAGAAAAGGAAGCAGTGGTAGTAACTAACACATTATATATATTCAAAAAATAGTGCAAGATGCCTGAGATAGATGAACACCATCCCAGAACGAGCCACCAGTCTGTCTATGGTAAATGTAATATGGTGGCATAAAGTTTGGCAGTTTAAAAAAAGCCGTCTTCTAGCTGTGGTTACTGTAAGAACCGGCTGGTTCTTATAAATCCCACCTTAAAACCACCATCAGTGACCATCAGGCTCTACCATCAGCCAGAGCATAGACCCGGCCAAGAAGGCACCACATGAAGAAGTCATAAAGACCTGTGGTACTTTCCACCAAGACATCTTCTATTCCATCCTAGGGCAGCACAGAGGCTCAGTGGTTAGCACTGTGGCCTTGCAGTATCTGGGTCCAGAAAGATCATGGACTGAGCTGCACGGAGTTTGTATATTCTCCCTGTGTTTGCGTGGGTTTCCTCCGGGCACTCCGGTTTCCTCCCACATCCCAAAAATATACTGATAGGTTAATTGGCTTCCCTCCAAATTGTCCCAAACATTAATGATGGTCGTCCCTGCACAACATCAACAGCAGGAGATGGATCCATCATAAAATAAAAGATACATTTGATGATTTTAGATACAATTGATGATTTCTGTCATTTATTATACTGATCATTTACTGAAATATGTGTCTATAGAGCTTAGGCTAGAAGAGACAAAGCTGTTTTTCAGCATCTGAGGTGTTCATTATATAGGTATCATGTAAAACAAATGTAATGTATAGGAGCAAGGTATATGACATTTACATCTTCTTTAATTAAAGAAGTTAAATGTGGGGTTGGCTGTATGCTGTTATTAGAGATGGGCGAATTTGTTAAAATTCAGTTCGTCCCGATTCGCCAAACTTTTCAAAATATTTGATTCGACCCGAATCGAATCATGACGAATCACATTATAGACCAGGTATTTCCTGGCTGCAGAGAGCCTGTAGGGTGTTGTAGAACGTCGGTGCCATGCTTAAATATGCATAGGGAGCGTGGTTTGGTCTTCAAACAATGCTGTGTATGACACGCACATGAAAGCCGCCGCTCTTAGAATTGATTCACTCTTCTATTCCATGGGCACTTAAAGGGGCCAACTTGGCCAAATAAGTGAAATGGGCAGTGTTGGACTGGAGTCCCTTAGGCCATCAGATAAATTTGTTTTGGGGGGCCCACCCTTCATGAAACGCAAAAGACTACCAGACTACTCCTAGTTAAAGTCGAAAATACTTTCTGAAAGATTTATTGGTAGCATCTAACATTTGATACAGAGACAGAACCAAGCTCCGTACATAACTGCAGAATTCATCCAAGCTCACTCTATATAACAGAATTACAGAAATACAGCACCAATATATGTTCCATACAAACAGAAAAAAAAGCTTATTTCGAAAAACACAGATGACATACGGGTACTGCGATTCCTAGGCAGGGAACAGGTGGTTGTAAATCCACTAACTTGTTAAAATGAGACGCAGACCTAAAGGGGTGCTAAAAAATGTCCACTGCAGCAAATCATGACTATATAGCGGTCGTGCTATGACTACAAAGAGGCTCTGCGATGTTCACCCCTCCCCTCTCCATAGGAGATAGCAGCGCACAGCCGTGCACAAGGGGAAAGATAGAGCATGCTCTATCTTTTCCCCATGTATGGAGCCACATGTGTGTGGCACTGTACCGCCCATGGGAAACTTGCGGCCATATATATACTTCCCCACAACGGCAGTGTGAAGTGCACCTGAACAGTGTCCAATCATCACTGGGAAAACGTCCAGTTATTTGACTGTGTACTCCGGCTGTAGCTCTATGTATGACTGTGTACTATGGCTGTAGCTCCATGTATAGCTGTGTACTGCGGCTGTGGCTCCATGTATGGCTATGTACTAGGGCTGTAGAGACATGTATGGCTGTAAACTGTGGCTGTTGCTCCATGTATGACTGTGTACTGTGGTTGTAGAGCCATGTATGGCTGTGTACTGTGGCTGTAGCTCCATGTATGGCTGTGTACTGTGTCTGTAGCTCCAGTATGGCGTGTACTGCGTCTGCAGCTCCAGTATGACTGTGTACAGCGGCTGTAGCTCAGTTATGGGCTGTGCACTGCGGCTGTAGCTCCATGTATGGCTGTGTACTGAGGGCTGTAGCCCCTGTATGGACTATGGTAATGAGGCTGTAGCCCATGTATGGCTGTGTACTGCGGCTGGCTCCATGTATGGCGTGTACTGTGGCTGTAGCTCCAGTATGGCTGTGCACTGCGGCTATAGCTCCATGTTAACTGTGTACTGCGGCTGTAGCTCCATGTATGGCTGTGCAATGCGGCGATAGCTCAATGTTTATGCGTGTATATGCGGCGTGTAGCTCCCTGTATGGCCGTGTACTGGGGCTGTTAGCTCCATGTAGCTGTGTACTGAGGCTGTAGCTCCATGTATGACTATGTAACTGAGGCTGTAAGCTCCAGTATGGCTGTGTACTGCGGCTGTAGCTCCATGTATGGCTGTGAACTGTGTCTGTTAGCTCCATGTATGGCTGTACTGGCTGAGCTCCATGTATGACTGTGTAATAGCGGCTGTAGCTCCATGTATGGCTGTGCACTGCGCTGTAGCTCATGTATGGCTGTGTACTGGGCTGTAGCTCCATGTATGACTATGTACTGTGGCTGTAGCTCCATGTATGGCTGTGTACTGAGCTGTAGCTCCATGTAGGCGTGCACTGCGGCTATAGCTCCATGTCATGGCTGTGTACTGTGGCCGTAGCTCCATGTATGGCTGTGTACTGAGGCTGCTAGGCTCCATAGGCTGTGCCCTGTGGCTGTAGCTCCATGTAATGGGGTGTATGGCGGCATAGCTCACATGTTATGGATGTGTACTGCGGGCTTCGCTCATGCTGAACCATTGTAGGTGTATGCTGTGTACTGGCTGTAGCTCCATTATGGCTGGTGACTTGAGGCCTTGTACTCTCGTATGGCTATGGCTGTTTGCTCATGACGGCGCCCTGCGGCTATAGCTCCATGTGATGGCGTGTAACTTGTGGCCGTAAGTCCATGTATGGCTGTGTATCGCTGGCTATAGCTCCATGTTTGGCTGTGTACGGCGTGCTGTAGTCACATGTGTGGCTGTATGTGGCTTAGCGCATGTATGGCTGGGTAGTGTGCTGTAGCTCCATTTAGGCTGTGTACTGCGGCTGTAGTTTCCATGTAATGCTGTGCGACCTGCGGCAGTAGCTCCACTGATGGTGTGTACTGCGGCTGTGGCTCATTGGTGGCTGGTGTACTGTGCTATATTCCATTTTGTGCATGCGCTATGCTCTGTGGGCTATAGTCTAGCGTCGGCGGCTATAGTCCATGTATATGGCTGTGTACAGCGGCTTAACTTCATGTATGGCTGGTACTGCGGCTGTAGCTCCATTGTATGGCTGTGTACTGCCCTGTACTCCATGTATGCTGGTGTACTGCTCCTGTAGCCTATTTATGGCGTGAGTACTTGCTTGCTAAGCTCCATGTTATGGTGTTGTACTGCGCACTGAGACTCATGTATGGCTTGAGTACTGTGGCTAAGCTCCATGTATGTCTGTGTAATGTGGCTGTAAGCCCATGTATGGCTGAGTACTGTGGCTATAGCTTCCATGTATGGTTGTACTGCTGCCTTAGCTCCATTGATGGCTGAGTACTGGGTTGCTAAGTCTCCTGTATGGTTGTACTTGCTGCTCATGGCTGTGTACTGCTCCGTAGCTCCATGTAATGCGTGTTACTGCTCCTGTCAGCTCCCAGTATTCTCGTAGCTTGTGCCTGATGTATTGGCTATAGCTGCTCCGAGTATGGCTGTGTACTGCGGCTGTAGCCCATGTATGTGTGTACTGCTCTGTAGCATCCACATTATGGCCTCGGTACGGTGGCTATAGCTCCCATGTATTCTGGTACTTGTTGTACTATGCTGGTGGTACTTGATAGTCATTATGGCTACGTGCCTGTGCCTGCGGTAGTACTGTGGCTAGTAGCTCATTATGGCTGAGTACTGTACTGTAGACTCCATGTATGCGAGTACTGGTGGCCTGTAGCTCCATGTATGGCTGAGTATGTGGCTGTTAGTCATGTACTGCGCTTGATGTACTGTTGGCTGCAGCTCCATGGTATGGGGCTCGTTGTGTCGGACTTCTGTAGTTATAAAACTGTGGGCTCCATTATGGCTGTGTACTTGCGGCTGCAAGCTCCATGTATGGACGGTGTACTGTGGTCTGATAGCTCCAATGTAGGCTGTGTACTAGGCCCTGTAGCTCCATGTAGGACTGTGTACTGCGGCTGTAGCTCTCATGACGGTGTGTACTGGCTATGAGCTCCATTGTATGGCCTTGGACTGGTGCTCAGTATCCCATGCATGACTGTCGCTCTGCGGCCTGAGCTTCATGTATGGTGTACTGCGGCTGTAGCTCCATGTATCCGCTGTGTACTGGGTATAGTATCAATGTATGCTTTGTGTAACTGGTGCTTGAGCTCCATGTATGGCTGTGTACTCTGCTGTTTAGCTCCATGTATGCTTTGTGTACTGGTGTGCGTAGCACCATGTGTGGCTGGTTTACTGTCGGCTTTAGATCATGTAGGGCTGGGACTGCGCTGGCCTGATGCTGTCCATGGGTCAGCACCAGGTTGACTGGCTGTAAACCGTATGCTGGTACTCGGATTAGCTCCATGTATGGCTGTGCTGAGCGGCTTAGCTCCATGTATGGCTGTTGGTTACTTGCGGCTGTAGCTCTCATGTGCTGTGTACGCGGCTGTAGCTCCATGATGGCCTGTTGTACTGCGCTGTAGCTCATGATGGTACTGCTTGTGCCATTATGCGAGTACGTGGCTATAGCTTCCATGTAATTCTGTTGGTAACTGTGTGTGTAGCTCCATGTCTGGATGGTACTGGTGGCTAGCGTCACGTAGTCTGCTGTTACTGCTCCTGTAGCTCCATGTTATGGTGAGTACTGTGCGATAGCCCATTGATGGCTGAGTAGTGGGGTAGCTCATGTATGGGCTGAGTACTGTGGCGGTAGCTCCATGTATGGCTGTGTACTGTGGCCTATGACTCCATGTAATGATCTGTGTAGGCGGCTGCAGCTCCATGTTGGCTGTGTACTGTGGTCTGAGCTCCATGTATGGCGTGTAATGCGGCTGTAGCTCCATGTATGGCTGTGTTACTTGCGGCTGTAGCGTCCATGTATGAACTGTGTCGTGGCTATAAGCTCCTGTATGGCGTGTTGTACTGTGTCTGTATCCTCATGTATGATGTGTATGCGGCTGCTGATCATGATGGGTGTACTGGCGGCTGTACTCCATGTATTGCTGTGTACTGAGGCGATAGCTCCAGTATGGCGTGTTACTGCGGCTGCAGGCTCCCATGTATGGCTGTGTTACTGCGGCGTAGCTCAGGTATGGCGTGTTACTGGTGTTGTATCTCCATGTTGGCGGTGACCTGGGTTGTAGCTCCATGTATGGCTGTGTACTGCGGCTGTAGCTCCATGTATGGCTGTGTACTGTGCCTGTAGCTCCATATATGACTGTGTACTGCGGCTGTAGCTCCATGTATGGCTGTGTACTGTGGCTGTAGCTCCATGTATGGCTGTGTACTGAGGCTGTAGCTCCATGTATGGCTGTGTACTGCGGCTATAGCTCCATGTATGGCTGTGCACTGTGGCTGTAGCTCCATGTATGGCTGTGTACTGCGGCTATAGCTCCATGTATGGCTGTGTACTGCGGCTGTAGCTCCATGTATGGCTGTGTACTGCGGCTGTAGCTCCATGTATGGCTGTGTACTGCGGCTGTAGCTCCGTGTATGGCTGTGTACTGCGGCAGTAGCTCCATGTATGGCTGTGTACTGCGGCTGTAGCTCCATGTATAGCTGTGTACTGCGGCTGTAGCTCCATGTATGGCTGTGTACTGAGGATGTAGCTCCATGTATGGCTGTGTACTGTGAACATATCATTGAGAGGAGCTTCACCAACTCTTTTCTCACTTCACTACAGGTTTGGACATCAAAACCTGCATCTGAAAAACTTATAGTGTGAACGCACCCTTACAGCTGAAATCCTTTAATCTGTTACCCAGCTTTCCCAGAATCGGATATAACAAATCTTAAATCAGGAGAGAAGAGTCATTCAGCCCTTTAACTGGTGTTTTGATCCTCAGGCAGTAAAATCCAATCAGAATAAAATAGGAGCCAAATGACTGGAAAATTGGGTCATATTTTTTCCCTGCCCGCCCGCTCACTTTTTTTATTTTAGTAAACCAAACAGTCAACAGAGACGCACAATAAATAGCGATAGTTGTAATTGGCTAATACGCTCAAGCGAAACATACTACTATTCGTCCATCTCGTTGTCAATCACAGATCCAACCCCGCCCATTTTCTAAGCTCAGCATTACAAGATCTAGGGGCGGGTCATATAGAGCTGTCAGTATTTTTTATTGGTGGAGATAAATTCCTCCACAGAGTCCATTTTTTTGCGCTGTCAGCTGCTTGAGTAAGCCACGCCCACTTTCATTGTTACGTCACCGAGTTTTACCTGGAGTGTCCGCGGATTGGACGACGGTTTGGCGCATTCATTGGTTAGCGGAGACGTCAGTCAGCAGCTGGGTGGGCGTGGCCGGGAGTGGGACGAGCCGCAGGAGCAGGCGCTGGAGCATTAATTGTTTTGCTGCTGAGCTGTCAAGTTGAAGTGATCGTCTTGCTGCGCCCGCCCTGCGGTTTTTTTTTTTTAATACTTCTTCTTCTTCCGTCATATTGGTGGCTGGTGATTGTTACCCATAATGCCCGGCACTGGGGGCATGTAGCTCTCAGTGTTGTCAGCCCCTCCCCCTACCTCCAGTCCAAGATGGCGGTCCAGGAATCAGCTGCTCAGCTCTCTATGGCTCTGAAGGTTCAGGAGTATCCAACTCTAAAGGTGTGTCATGCTGTGTCTCCTGTGCAGGGGGTCTGGGGGGCTTCTTCTCTCCTAGTTGCCCCCTGTCTGGACGCATTACCTCGTCTTGGTGCTTATATTTGCGCCATTTTACTGAAAACCTGTAACCGTGTCTATAGTATACGATTATATACACTAAAATACCTGGCTACGTGACCTCTGACCTGTAGGTCATTAGTTTTGGGGTTAAGGAAGCGTTAATTAGCGACATTTAGTCCAGTAGCCCCGCCCCTTTTTAATGCGGTTCCCAATGGCAACCAATTTCATGGTCCCGATATGTCGTGACGTGTCCTATAGTCACAGGCTTGTGTTATTTTCCCTGACACATTGTCACGAAGTCAGACAGTTGTTATAGGGGGGGTATCTGACACCCCATTATTTCAAGGGGCTCAATGTTTTGCTAGTAATGAACGTTGTGTTTTAGTCCTGATCACAGCTGAGGGTTTGTTACAGTTGTATCCAGTCCAGACAACGTTCCTGTGAAAAATATTGACCGGCAACGTTACAGTGAAGCGAATTTTCAGGACAGGACTACTTTGTACTGAATGTAATGGTAACAGAGCCTCAGCTGTGACAAGTATTGGGCACATTCACTGACAGCAGGCAGAGATCTTGACTGGTAAGCATCACAGCAGATGAGCATTAGCCCCTATCAGTGTAGGACCCTGTAGTCCTCAGACCCTTATGATTTCCCTTATCATCTAGGAGGATCACAGCTGCCTTATGTCTAGGGCGGTGTTCACACTTGGTGCTCAGTGGGGTCTGAGTTGCCTGGAGGCCTAGACGGTGCCTGATGGTCTCCCTGGAGGACTTAAATCTAGGATATTGGTGATTTAGAATTTCTCTGGTGGTCCTAGGTCCTCGGATTCCCCTGGTTGTTACATAATAGTCTGGGATTCCTGGAGAGCTGCCATAGCCCTGGTGTCCTAGAGGATCCATGGTGCTGACAGATCCCTAAAGTTTTAAGAGTTACTGTGAGGTGTGGCCAATCTGTTGACTTGTAGGAGGTCCACATAGGATTGGAAGTCCTGGAGATCCAGAAGGCCCCACTTGATCTTCAGTTTCCTGATTGTTGTGCAGGTTTTGGCGATCCTTTAGGACTCTAAGGTCCCTACAGACTTTAAAGTTCCTTGACTAATGTGGTGGCTTTGCTGAAGTATTTGTCACTGCTGGTCCTTGAGAGGTTTCCATAGGTTTGTAAATGGTATTTGAAGGACTTGTTGGATTGACAGGCCCCTTGGAGATCTCTTCTGGTCTTTGGAGGTCTCTCTAGTTCTCAGAGAGGTTTGTGATTGACAGCTGTTTTGGAGATCAGAGGAACATCTTCATGAAGGTGGTCCTTAAGATGCTACCTGTGTATGACCTCAGTGTTTTCCATACTGTGACACATTAGTGGTCCACATCTGGATCCTCTGGCCTGTACCTATAGACCGTACAATCACCTCTGTACAGATGTGCCAGGGCTGCACTCTCTGTGAGTGATGTGCCAGCAGCGGGCATCTGTAGCCGCTCTCTGTGAGTGATGTGCCAGCAGCGGGCATCTGTACCCGCTCTCTGTGGGTGATGTGCCAGCAGCGGGCATCTGTAGCCGCTCTCTGTGGGTGATGTGCCAGCAGCGGGCGTCTGTAGCCGCTCTCTGTGGGTGATGTGCCAGCAGCGGGCATCTGTAGCCGCTCTCTGTGGGTGATGTGCCAGCAGCGGGCATCTGTAGCCGCTCTCTGTGGGTGATGTGCCGGCAGCGGGCATCTGTAGCCGCTCTCTGTGGGTGATGTGCCAGCAGCGGGCATCTGTACCCGCTCTCTGTGGGTGATGTGCCAGCAGCGGGCATCTGTACCCGCTCTCTGTGGGTGATGTGCCAGCAGCGGGCATCTGTAGCCGCTCTCTGTGGGTGATGTGCCAGCAGCGGGCATCTGTAGCCGCTCTCTGTGGGTGATGCCATCTTGTTGGCTCGTGTGCGGAGGAAGTGACACTGCGGCCTCTGGAGGTTTCTGGAGGAGCGAGTTATTCGCAGTCCTCGCTGTGTGACTCATGTAATGGAATGTGCAGCTGCTGGAAAACCTCGGGATCGCACAGAAGTTACATCTGCAGGATCGGGGTAGGACTAGGAGTCCCAGCAATCTGCAGATCTGCCCTTTTAGGGGGTTGTGGTGACCAGTTATGAGTGACCCGGCCTCATTGACACGAAGGAGCTGCAAGGCCACGTGATGCCTGGACAGGACCTCTGCCGGGTCTGGGGCAGATGTGAACCTCCTCTTGGTACCTTGGTGCTTCTGGGTACAGAGATGTATTTGGTTCCTTATATTAGTAGGCAGCAAATAACAGACCTTGGGATGTGCTCTCATCCCTCCAGGCACCTGTCAGCGAGGCTCCTGCACAAGGCCTCAATTTGCGTGTGACCTAAAGTCTTAAGGTGACCCCACAACTCTGCTTTTAATATTGAGGTTCAGAAAGGCCGTCTACCTGTGCACACCTATGCTTAGTTCAGCCAGCAGCTATTCCTCCTGGCCATCCTATACACATGCACACTCTGCTGTTAGCTATTCCTCCTGCCCATCCTATACACATGCATACTCTGTTCTGCTGTTAGCTATTCCTCCTTCCCCTCATATACACATGCACACTCTGCTCTGCTTTTAGCTATTCCTCCTTCCCCTCATATACACATGCACACTCTGCTCTGATGTTAGCTATTCCTCCTGTCCCTCCTATACACATGCATACTCCGCTCTGCTGTTAGCTATTCCTCCTTCCCCACATATACACATGCACACTCTTCTCTGCTGTTGGCTATTCCTCCTGCCTCTCCTATACACATGCACACTCTGCACATACATTAGCTATTACTGCTTCCCCTCCTATACACATGCACACTCTGTTCTGCTGTTAGCTATTCCTCCTGCCTCTTCTATACACATGCACACTCTGCACATACATTAGCTATTACTCCTTCCCCTCCTATACTCATGCATACTCGTTTCTGCTGTTAGCTATTCCTCCTTCCCCCTCCTATACACATTCACACTCTGTTCTGCTGTTAGCTATTCCTCCTTCCCCCTCCTATACACATGCACACTCTTCTCTGCTGTTGGCTATTCCTCCTGTCTCTCCTATACACATGCACACTCTACACATCCATTAGCTATTCCTCCTTCCCCTCCTATACACATGCACACTCTGTTCTGCTGTTAGCTATTCCTCCTGCCTCTTCTATACACATGCACCCTCTGCTGTTGGCTGTTCCTATGGCTCTCCAGGTACATTCTGGTAGCTGGCAGCTATTCCTCCCACATACATGTTGGCTCAGCTGAGTCTTCCATTCACCCTTGGCACCCTGACAACACAGGGTCTGGCTTGTTGAGATGCAGTGTGACAGACTCTTCCTTATCTATATTGGGAAAGGGTCTGAGACCTCCCCCTGTGGTCAGGTTGGTAAATAAGGCGGGGCCTAGCTCCATGTTTCCTGTCCTAAATCCAGCCTTCAGAACCCTGTCTTAAAGGGGTTTTTTATTTATTGGCCGCCTTCCTTTAGGATAGGTGTGTTATTGTGATGTCACATGCCCTTGTTTAAGTGAGAGACTGCAATACCAAGCACGGCCACCAATCACTGGATGGTGCTGTTCTTTGTAGCCCACAGAGAGGCCACATCTTATCTAAACAGCTGATATTGGGGTAGAGGGTTTCAGACCCCAGGGATCGGATTTTGACCCCCTTATCCTCTAATTGCCTGTCTCCAGGGACCTGTCTTGATACACTGTCACCCTTCTCTATGGCTGCTACAATGTTACAATGTTTGAGTCCAGGATTGAGTAGATGGCTGCGGCGTTGGTCTGTGTTACGTGCAGCCGCTCTTGCGTGTGATGATGGGGCTATAATTACATTTCCATCATTCTCATATCTACTAGTTTTGTGAAATGTAATTTCGTCCGCGGTTTCTTTGTTTTGTTGGTTGATTTTTGCTGCTAGTTTTTACTTCTAATTAAACCTGTAGGCTAAAGGCGCGTGTGTGGGTTTAATTATCTAAATATTAGAAGTGAGGAGGGGGGAGGGGTGCCCTTATAGATGAGATGGAAGAGGGCGGAGGTGTATGGGGTGTGTAGTGTGGATATTCGGTTATTCACCATATGTAATAGACAGTAAGGATCACCGGGGTACCTTAGATCACACCCCCTGGATGCAGAGAGTGGCCCATATGCCCCCCCGGCATGGGACCACCCTTGCTGAGCGACCACTTTCACTAACCTCAGTGAAACAGCCCAACTCTTATAAGATATATCGCCCTATACATAACAGGATTATATTGGGCCAGAGGTCAGCCCAGGTAGCGTGAACATGGACATGTGGATTCCAGGATCGAGCTAAAAAAAAAAATCCACCCGCCGATCCCGTGCTTACACATGGAATAATTTTATCGGATATGTAAATACTAGGGCAAAAATTCTGGGAGAGGTCACATGTCCATTTTTTATTTTTTTATTTTTTTATCCTGTGTACAGAGCTGTATGAGGCCATGGGCAACAAGAGCAGCTCCGCTCTAAGAGACTTCTGATATTTCAGATTTGTCAGATCTTGTTCACTCTCTACAGACTGGCACAGGACCAAGGATTTAGGGTGGTGACTCTAAATATGTGATTGCTATCAGATCAGTCCAATACCCAGCACCACCCGGATCTTGGGATTGCTGCAACCTCTGCAATGTTTACCAGGCACAGCGCCTTACATTTCATAGTGGTTGTGCTTGGTATTGCAGCTCAAATTGAACTGGGTTACACAGGGGCCATGTGAAGAATGGGCCTGACTAGTGGGAGCTGAACTCACCGGAGTCACGACTCCAGGATCACCTATCCAAATAATAAAAGGCCCGAAATGACCCTTTAATATGGTTTCTATTTGTGGGATGGCTATTTCTTGTCCCAAAACGTGAAGACAAGAGCCGCTCAGGAAAGATACTGCTCTTAGTTACTACTATAATGTAATGTGGTGGGACCCCCAGGGTAGACGTTGGTGGGACCCCCAGGGTAGACGTTGGTGGGACCCCCAGGGTAGACGTTGGTGGGACCCCCAGGGTAGACGTTGGTGGGACCCCCAGGGTAGACGTTGGTGGGACCCCCACGGTCTCCAGCCTGGTCCCTCATCACTGGTTCTATAATGCAGGATCTTCTCTCTTCTCCTTCAGGTTCCCTATGAGACTCTCAACAAGCGCTTCCGGGCGGCACAGAAGAACATTGATCGGGAGACGAGCCACGTCACCATGGTGGTGGCCGAGCTGGAGAAGACTCTGAGCAGTTGTCCTGCCGTGGACTCTGTGGTCAGCCTGCTGGATGGGGTGGTGGAGAAACTAAGTGTTCTTAAGAGAAAGGTGAGGCTGCTTCTTGTACGTCATCTGTCAGCTGATAAAGGATCGGGCAAATTACATGGGTTTCCATGTTGTCCACGTGTCCACCAGTTGTCTGTTCTAGTTCCCATTGTGGTTTCATCCATGGCGGTACTTTAATAGTAGGAAGGCTCTAGGACCCAGTTGCCACCTACAGTGTCTAAGGTTTTTTTATTTTTTTTTATTTTTAGCAATGTATCTAATCAGATCCTGCCTTTAAAGGACATCTACCACCAGGATGACTGACTTTATGCAAATGAGCCTGAGGGGCTCCAGACTCCACAGGTGTTAATGGAGCCCGGAGCTCCTTGGGCTCATTTGCATACAGGCCTTCATCCTGTTCTTCGTTGCGCTGGCCTAACCAGCATCTGACCATAAAGTTCTGGGGGATCCATCTAGTCCCATCTAATGACACACCCCACCTTCGCCACAGTAATCTAACCTAAACAGAACAGTAACATACTTGTTAACATGTTATGTTAACACAATATTAACATAGTGTAAACAATACAGAATTGCATTTACAATGCGATAACAAATCACACCCGCACCCTGGATGAAGCGGGACCACCAGGAACTTCCGATTGGAACAACAAGGAAATCGGGACCTGGAGCTGGGTAAGTATGTTTTAGTTTTGGGGGTTTTTGAGTTGCTCCCTCTGTGGACACCTATTTTATTTCCCCTGCAATGCGCCGGTAGCTTCCTCCTATTTTAGTTGCTGTCACAGCTTTGCAAACAAGTTAAGATGTTGATTCACTATCCACGGTGAGGTGATGACATCTAACTTGCTGAGCTGGCGCTCGGGTATCTCTTATGTCTCATAACAGCAAAATGGTGTTAGAGATATCTGAGCGCTGTGTCCAGCTATGGAACAGCAAGACACCTACTCAATGCTGTTCATGAGTCATGAGAATGGACCTCTCCATACATTTCACCAGTTTTTGGGTGATTGGGATACCTGATAAAGCAGGAGACCAAAGAAACTGATTTTCTAAGAAGAGAATTTTTTTTTTAGCATTTTGTGTCTTTCCCTCGCTCCCCGTGGTGACATTACCAGCGCGTTACACTCCCTGAATGAGAAGCGGCCTCGCCCCCAGCTAACAATGTATGACCGCCATGCGGGGCGCATCGCATCAATCACGGTGATTTACATGTATTCTGGCTCTCGCACGGTTTTTTTTTGCTTTTCAATCCAGCGGCTCCGGAGACAGTGATGGATTAGACGAGGAGAGAGCGGTCACATTCCTCCGCGCTCGTAGACGCCGGCTCCATCTTTGTCTCCACATTCACAACCATTTATTGAATTGTCCTGATGCGGGATATTATCCTGATATCTGCAATTACCCGGCGCTTCTCGTTACTAGGACATCCGGATGATTCGCTGGGTTCTTGATATAGACCGTGTAAATGGGAACCAGGTCAACTTGTCCGAAACGCGTTACTGCCTGCGAGGTGGTCGCACACGTTATCTGACTACCATCGCCTCCTTATAAAGAATCGAATGGAATATTTTACAGGTGTCTGATCTCAGGGTAGTCATGTATTTATAGGCCATGGAGCCGATGAGATATAACATATTGCCATCTTAAAGGGCTTGTACTGAAGAAGATGTTGTTCACTACCACGGGTGTGGTGATGACAATCTATTTGGTGGGGGGGGGGGTCAGCTCTGGGACCCCAATAATCATGACAAAAGGCTCCATCCTTACTAAGCGGCAGGTGGAGCATGTATCCTCCCGAGTTTTCTCGGCAAAGTCGTGCAGTAAAATGCAGAGAATTTTATCCGCTTCTTGATTCTGCGGTATAACTGAGTGAGAAAAGTCATGTGTATGATCAGACTTCCGTCTATACTCCATACAAGCCAAGTAACTATTTTTAGCAGCAAAACCTGGGAAAACCTTTTCCCCATTATAAGCTTAGTAAATGCACTAGTCACAGCCTTCCCCCCCCTCCCCCCCGTGTATATGCACCTCCCCTTCCCCCCGTCCCCGCCTGTCCCTCCGTTGTAGGCCACCGGCCCCTGCCCTTCCAGTGTGTAGGCCAGCCGGCCCCTGCCCTTTCCATGGTGTATGGCCAGCCGCCCGCCCTTCCAGTGTGTTTGCCAGCCGCCCTGCCCTTCCAGTGTGTATGGCCAGCCGGCCCCTGCCCTTCCAGTGTGTATGGCCAGCCGGCCCCTGCCCTTCCAGTGTGTGATGGCCAGCCGGCCCCTGCCCTTCCAGTGTGTGTGGCCAGCCGGCCCCTGCCCCCCTGCCGTACACCTGATGTTGAGCACATCGGCCAACACGCGGTGTGTATGACGGCAGCGCAAGGGACCTGAAGACGGAGACTGAGCTACAGAGGACGAGAGGACCTTGGGGAGTTGATAGGCGAGTATCAAGAATTTTTTTTGTGTGTTTTTTTTTTCAGACTCGAATATAGCAGTGTTAGTTTTTTTTTCTGCACATTTTCATATACGGGAGGTATAATAAAACCTTTCTCTACCCCTTCGGCTCTTTAGCCGTCTTTTGCATAGATTTTTGTGCGCCCTGTCCTCTCACCCGGTCACCTATTCTATATCTGTACTGTATTTTATTAATGATGAAAATACTATACAGTATATATATATTTTGATATATCTTTCGCTAGCAAATCTGTCAGATTTTTAACCCTAGGAGCTAGGATGAAGACCATTGAAGCTGGTAATGAGGCAAGTAAACGCTACAGGTTTTTTGGTTCTAATGCAGAAGAGTGACAGAGCGGTAGGATCCACGAAGTGCGAGTCCAGTCCTCGATCCGATGACTTCAACTACTTTTACTTATTTCTTAAAGTACAGGAACCGGTGTCTCATCTGTTCTTGCTGTTCTCCCTCACCTTCCAGCAGTGGAGTCCATCCAGGCGGAGGATGAGAGCGCCAAGTTTGTGCAAGAGGCGGATCGAGCACTTGAAGGAGCAACAGCAGCGACCAGGCGGCCGCCTGAAACATGTGGAAAAAGAAACGCATGGATCGTATGATGGTGGAACACCTCCTGCGCTGCGGCTACTATAACACCGCGGTGAAGCTGGCCAGGCAGAGCGTAAGAGGTGAGTCACTGCCTGTATTTACTTCAGAGCTGTAATCACAATTCTGATGCTTCACTAGGGCAGTCTGCAGGGCACAGCCAGTAAGGACGTGGTCTGCCTGCCGCTGGAGAACATAATGTAGCTCTTCATCCGTATTCATGTCCATCATTAGCCTCGTTCCACACGTGCGTCAGAGATACAGTAACTAAAGTGTAACAATCCATTACACATCATGTTTACCCCATGCGCCCACCCTCCTGTGCCCGCGCCCCCGCCCCCTCACCAACTTTTGAGTGTGAGACAATATCTTCGAGAAGTCTCACAATACTCGATACGGATACAATATTTTCGGAGATGGTGGTGTGTGTGTGGTCACATGGGGCGTAACATTGCATTTAGAAAACACCACGCAAACGCCAGGGTGGAAGGGGGCGGGGCTCGCCTAATTGTATATTAGTTTAGATTGAAACGCATGTGATCAGTAACGATCAACCAGTGTATTTTGTGAGAGCGCCTAGGGGTGATGGGACAGGGTGGGCGTTTTGAACCACGTTTTTGGCCGTTTTTGAATTTCAATTGAATGATTGGTCAACCTGTCAAAAACGCATGCGGTTTTTTTTTTTTTTTTTTTATAACTGACTGCTTAAAACGTGCCAAACACAACGTTGCCATCGCCCTTAGTTGTAAAGGTTTTCCTGGTAATATTAATCAAAATGTATAATTTAGAGCTTATTCAGATGAGTTTTTTTTGTTCCTTTTTATTATTATTTTTTTGCTGATGGCATACAACCCATTGAGTCCTACGGTCTGTTCGCATGTCAGTTTGCTTTTCACATCTGTGCAGACCACAAAGTAGTTAGAAACGCATCATTTTTTTATTTTTTTTTTATTTATTTATTTTTTGCATAGTTAAAAAAAAAAAAAATTCCCCGATTACAATATGGACTGAACATGGCACGCTGTCTGCATGAGCCTTTTTTGTGTCTTATACATTTTATTGATTCAAATTATTTGTATTAATATGTTAACCTCTTGCAACGCCTGCCATAAGGCTATAAACATCTTGACAGTGACCGGCTTCAAACGGCCACATCTCCTGAACCTCGCCACATAGAACTAATTTGTGTCTTTTAAACAAATAATCTCCCCTTGGAAGGAGGGGGGGGGGGGCTCTTCCTGCCAACTATTAAAGATTGGATTGGCTCTTGAGAGAGTGGAAGTCTGCTGGAGCTATAGTAAGTAGCCCAAGTGCTTTATTCCTACCAATGCAGACCCGTTCCTTCTTATATGTCCCATCGGAATCTGGTGCTTAGAGAGGGTACACAGAGCGGATACTCACTACTTTCCATGAAATTTAACGGCTCTGGAATCTTCATCAATACTTGTGAGCAATGGAGCCCCCATTAGTGTGAACATGTCCCTAGACCTAAGTGAGCGTCTTGTGGTGGAAGCAGAACAGGTTGAATATCAGGGGATCTTTGCATCTTTTTGTTGGTGCTTGAATTCTTATGGCACAAAATAACTAAAAACCGGGAATCCGGCCGCACTTAACGCTCCACCCTTGTGCATCAATCGCCTCCCGCTCTCCCTCTTACAACATAGAGCGGAAAAGCCATCCCGCATACGAATAATGTTGGGTTTTCCAACTTCTGAATGCGCCGCTCTCTTCCACTTTCCACATTTCTAGTTCCTTTACACAAAATTATCTGATTTTATTAGATTGTCCTATAAGAAAATAATGAGACGCGAGGTTGTACATCAACAGGTGGCGACTACGGGGAAAAAACCTCCGCTAATCCTATCCGACTATTGAGGTAATTTGCTAGGCCTCCGCTCTCTAATGAGGTGATAAACAGCGCGAGTCTGCGGCTATAACAAACGGTAGCGATGGAGCGGCCCGTGAACGGCGGCTCATCAGAGGAGGCTTGTTGACGTCGGGAATCGGTTATTGTGATAACGCGTGACCTTGGGCTTCACAACGCGGAATCAAAGTCGGAATATTTTCCTTCTACGGATACAGATCGAGCGCCGCGCTATCGTGTAGGATTATCTCCTGATTTTGATGAGGGATAATTAGGTTTTTTTTTGCATTTATTCAGTGATTTTCCTACGCCAGTATATCCTCTCCAGGAAGGATGAGAAGGATGCGCATCACTGTGTGCCGCAAGAGACTCGTCCGAGAGATTGGTTTAGAAGATGTCACAAGCAGAGATGAGCGGACCGCTATTTGCACCACCCAGTCCACATTGCTGAGCAGTTTCCGGCAAATTGATGTGCCTGCAACCAGCCATACCTGTGATGGTCAACAGATTGACGGCCAACGTCCACCTGGCAATTGTCCCCCCCAGCTACTAGCCATGCCTATGATTGGCCAGTTGGACAACCAGGGGCCGATCATAGCCACGGCCAAATGCATGGAGCGTTAATGTGCCAGATTGGCCAACAGATTGGTTTTTGTGCCAACCAATCGTAGGCATGACTGGTGTTGCTGGGGCATCACTCATTTGGCTGTTCATCGCCAAGTTTATCTGGTCTCCGAGAGCGGGACCACCAGGAACTTCCGATTGGAACAACAAGGAAATCGGGAGCTGGGTAAGTATGTTTTAGTTTTGGGGGTTTTTGAGTTGCTCCCTCTGGTGGACACCTATTTTATTTCCCCTGCAATGGCCGCCGGTAGCTTCCCCCAATTTTAGTTGCTAGTCACAGCTTTGCAAACAAGTTAAGATGTTGTTCACTATCCACGGGTGAGGTGATGACAATCTAACTTGCTGAGCATGGCGCTCGGGTATCTCTTATGTCTCATAGACAGCAAATGTGTGTTAGAGATATCTGAGCGCTGTGTCCAGCTATGGAACAGCAAGACACCTACTCAATGCTGCTTTATGAGTCATGATAATGGGACCTCCATACATTCACCAGTTTTTGGGTGATTGGGGATAACCTGATAAAGCAGGAGACCAAAGAAACTGATTTTCTAAGAAGAGAAATTTTTTTAGCAGTTTTGTGTCTTTTCCTCGCTCCCCCGTGGTGACATTACCAGCGCGTTACACCTCCTGAATGAGAAGCGGCCTCGCCCCCAGCTAACAATGTATGACCACCATGCGGGCGCCATCGCATCAATCACGGTGATTTACATGTATTCTGGGTTTTTTTTGCTTTTCAATCCAGCGGCTCCGGAGACAGTGATGGATTAGACGAGGAGTGAGCGGCCACATTCCTCCGCGCTCGTAGACGCCGGGTCCATCTTTGTCTCCACAATTCACACCATTTATTGAATTGTCTGATGCGGGATATTATCCTGATACTCTGCAAATTACCCGGCGCTTCTCGTTACTAGTAACATCCGGATGATTCGCTGAGGACTTGATATAGACTGTGTAAATGGGAACCAGGTCCAGACTTGTCCGAAACGCGTTACTGCCTGCGAGGTGGTCGCACACGTTATCTGACTACCATCGCCTCCTTATAAAGAATCGGAATGGAATATTTTACAGGTGTCTGAGGGATAGTCATGTATTTACTAGGCCATGGAGCCGATGAGATATAACATATTGGCCATCTTAAAGGGCTTGTACTGATGTACGGTTTACTTCAATATCCCGGGGGGGGGGTGGAAAAATTATTTGGGGGGGGGGGGGGGGTCAGGCTGCTGGGACCCCCAATAATCATGACAAAAGGCTCCCATCCTTACTAGAGCGGCAGGTGGAGCATGTATCCTCCCGATTTTTCTCGGCAAAGTCGTGCAGTAAAATGCAGAGAAGTTTTATCCGCTTCTTGATTCTGCGGTAAGAACTGAGTGAAAAGTCATGTGTATGATCAGAACTGTCTCGTATATACTCCAGTACAAGCCAAGGTAACTATTTTTAGCACAAAAAACCTGGGAAAACCTATTTACTCGATTATAAGCTTAGTAAATGCACTAGTCACAGCCCCTTCCCCCCCCTCCCCCCCGTGTATATGGCCAGCCTGCCCCTTCCCCCCCCCGTGTATATGGCCACCTGCCCCTGCCCTTCCAGTGTGTATGGCCAGCCGGCCCCTGCCCTTCCAGTGTGTATGGCCAGCCGCCCCGCCCTCCAGTGTGTATGTGCCATCCGGCCCCTGCCCTTCCAGTGTGTGGCCAGCGCGGCCCCTGCCTTCCAGTTTGTGGCCAGCCGGCCCCTGCCTTCCTGTTGTGGCCACCGGCCCTGCCTCCTGTGTGTGGCCAGCCGGCCCCTGCCCTTCCAGTGTGTGTGGCCAGCCGGCCCCGGCACCCCCCTGCGTACACACTGATGTGAGCAAGCGGCCAACATCGCGGTGTGTATGACGGCAGCGCAAAGGGACCTGAAGACGGAGACTGAGCTACAGAGGACAGAGGAGGACCTGTGGGGGAGTTGGATAGGCGAGTACAGAATTTTTTTTGTGTGTGTTTTTTTTCAGACTCGAATATAAGCAGTGTTAGTTTTTTTTTTCTGCACATTTTCATATACGGGAGGTATAATAAAACCTTTCTCTACCCCTTCGGCTCTTTAGCCGGTCTTGCATAGATTTTTGCGCCCTGTCTCGCACCCGGTCACCCGATTCTATATCTGTAATGGAATTTTATTAATGATAGAAAATAGTATACAGTATATATATATTTTGTATATCTTTCACTAGCAAATATGTCAGATTTTTAACCCTAGGAGCTAGGATGGAAGACCATTGAGCTGGTAATGAGGCAGAGTAAAAGCTACAGGTTTTTTGGTTCTAATGCAGAAGAGTGACAGAGCGGTAGGATACACGAAGTGCGAGTCCAGTCCTGATCCGATGACTTCAGCTACTTTTTACTTATTTCTTAAAGGTACAGGAACCGGTGTCTCATCTGTTCTTGCTGTTCTCCCCACCCTTCCAGGCAGTGGAGTCCATCCAGGCGGAGGATGAGAGCGCCAAGTTGTGCAAGAGGCGGATCGAGCACTTGAAGGAGCACAGCAGCGACCAGGCGGCCGCCGTAAACATGTGGAAAAAGAAACGCATGGATCGTATGATGGTGGAACACCTCCTGCGCTGCGGCTACTATAACACCGCGGTGAAGCTGGCCAGGCAGAGCGGTATAGAGGTGAGTCACTGCCTGTATTATACTTCAGAGCTGTAATCACAATTCTGATGCTTCACCAGGCCAGTCTGCAGGGCACAGCCAGTAAGGACGTCTCTGCCTGCGCTGGAGAACAGTGAATGTAGCTCTTCATCCGTATTCATGGTCCATCATTAGCCTCGTTCACACAGTGCGTCAGAGATACAGTAACTAAAGGTTAACAATCCATTATCGCATCATGTTTACCCCATGCGCCCCCCTCCTGTGCCCCGCGCCCGCCCCCTCACCAAACTTTTGAGTGTGATACAATATCTTGAGAAGTATCACGATACTCGATACGGATACAATATTTTCAGGAATGGTGTGTGTGTGTGTGGTCACATGGGGCGTGTACATTGCATTTAGAAACACCACGCAAACGCCAGGGTGGAAGGGGGCGGGGCTCGGCCTAATTGTATATTAGTTTAGATTGAAACGCATGTGATCAGTAACGATCAACCAGTGTATTTTGTGAGGAGAGCCTAGGGGTGATGGGACAGGTGGCGTTTTGAACACGTTTTTGGGCCGTTTTTGAATTTTCAATTGAGATGATTGGTCAAACCTGTCAAAAACGCATGCGGTTTTTTTTTTTTTTTTTTTAACTGACTGCTTAAAAACGTGCCAAAAACACAACGTTTGCCATCGCCCTTAGTTGTAAAGGTTGTCCTGGTAATATTAATCTAAAATGTATAATTTAGAGCTTATTCAGATGAGTGTTTTTTTGTTCCTTTTATTATTATTTTTTTGCTGATGGCATACAGACCCATTGATTCCTACGGGTCTGTTCGCATGTCAGTTTGCTTTTCACATCTGTGCAGACCACAAAGTAGATTAGAAACGCATCATTTTTTATTTTTTTTTATTTATTTTTTTGCATATGTTAAAAAAAAAATATTTTTTTTTCCCCGATTACAATCTGGACTGAACATGGCACGGCTGTCTGCATGAGCCTTTATTTTGTGTCTTATACATTTTATTGATTCAAATTATTTGTATTAATATGTTAACTCCTTCACGCCTGCCATAAGGCTATAAACATCTTGACAGTGACCGGCTTCAAACGGCCACATCTCCTGAACCTCGCCACATAGAAACATAATTGTGTCATTTTAAACAGAAGAATCTCCCCGTTGGAAGGGAGGGGGGGGGGGGCTTCTTCCTGCCAAACTATTAAAGATTGGATTGGCTCTTGAGAGAGTGGAAAGTCTGCTGGAGCTATAAGTAAGTAGCCCAAGTGCTTTATTCATACCAATGCAGACCAGTTCCTTCTATATAATGTCCCATCGGAATCTGCTGCTTAGAGAGGGATACACGGAGCGGATACTTCACTACTTTCCATGAAACTTTTACGGCTCTGGAATCTTCAGCAATACTTGGAGCAATGGAGTCCCCATTATGTGTGAACATGTCCCTAGACCTAAGTGAGCGTCTTGTGTGGAAGCAGAACAGGTTTTCATTCTCTGAATATGAGGGGATCTTTGCATCTTTTGTTGGTGCTTGACTTCTTATGGCACAAAAATAACTTAAAACCGTGGAATCCGGCCGCACATTAACGCTCCACCTTGTGCATCAATCGCCTCCCGCTTCTCCCTCTTACAACAATACAGCGGAAAACGCCATCCCGCATACGAATAAATGTTGGTTTCAACTTCTGAATGCGCCGCTCTCTTCCACTTTCACATTTCTAGTTCCTTTACACAAAATTATCTGATTTTATTTAGATTTCCTATAAGAAAATAATGAGACGCGAGGTTGTACATCAACAGGTGGCGACGGGGGAAAAAACCCTCCGCTAATCCTATCCGACTATTGAGGTAATTTGCTAATGGCCTCCGGCTCTCTAATGAGGTGATAAACAGCGGCGAGTCTGCGGCTATAACCAACGGTAGCGATGGAGCGGCCTGGAACGGCGGCTCATCAGAGGAGGCTTGTTAGACGCGGGAATCGGGTTATTGTGATAACGTCGTGACCTTGGGTTTCACAACCGGAATCAAAGTCGGAATATTTTCCTTCTACGGATACAGATCGAGCGCCCGGCGATTATCGTGTAGGGTTATCTCCTGATTTTGATGAGGGATAATTAGGTTTTTGCATTTATTCAGTGATTTATCCTACGCCAGTATATCCTCTCCAAGGAAGGATGAGATGGATGCGCATCACTGTGTGCAGCAAGAGACTCGTCCTGAGAGATTGGTTAGAAGATGTCACAAGCAGAGATGAGCGGAGCCGCTATTTGCACCACCCAGTCACATTGCTGAATCAGTTTCCGGCAAATTGATGTGCCTAGCAACCAGCCATACCTGTGATTGGTCAACAGATTGACGGCCAAACGTCCAACCTGGCAAATTGTCACCCCCAGCTACTAGCCATGCCTATGATTGGCCAGTTGGACAACCAGGGCCGATCATAGCCACGGCCAAATGCTAGGAGCGTTAATGTGCCAGATTGGCCAACAGATTGGTTGTTTGGCCAACCAATCGTAGGCATGACTGGTTGCTGGGGGCATCAATCGATTGGCTGTTCAGTCGCCAATGTATCTTGGTCTCGAGAGCCCAAACTGAATGGGGTCCGCTAATCCCACGTGAAGTGACCTTTAAAGGGCATCTACCACCAGATTGAAAGACTGTGCAAATAAGCCTGAGGGGCTCCAGGTTTCATTAACGCATAAGAAGCCTGGAGCCCCTTGGGGTCATTTGCATACAGTTCTTCATCCTGATGGTAGATGCCCTTTAAAATACAAGTACTTGTACCCTGCTCTATACACACTGGGATGGAGGATTGGCCGTCCTATAAGAAGTCCCATATATATCCATCAGTTAAACCAGTTATTTTTAGGGGTTTTTTTTTCCTTTTTCCTAATCGGGCCTTGTTTTTTGTGAGACACGATATACTTTTAAAGGGTATCAATAGGATTGGATCACTACTTGAAGGCTTGTGCCTCATCATGCATTAGGAACATGCTGTAACGGGCTAAGGGGGTATTGAAACCGGCTTTGATAAACATTTGCCATTGGCTAAGGTGTTTGTAAGGGTATGAGCCATATAATGGATGAAGGTAGCCACAACACCAAGTACGCCAGGCTCGAAACGTTGCATTTTTATGCCTGGATGATGTATTAATGAAGACTTCTTGGAACCTGACGTACTGGGATTCTGAGTCCCCAGCTGCGAGCACCACCCTGTGGAAATTTTGGATTGGTGTCTTATTCTTCCTATTCACGGTATGAGCCATATGACACGGTGTGTTCTGACAGTGAAAAGTGTTAAAAAAAAAAACCCTCCGCTATTCACAGTAGAGAATCGGCTCAGTCGTGAGCTTCTAGCCTTATACTGCGCCCGAGTAACGTGGTGATAATCAAAGTCTGGGAAAAAAAATGGTCAAAAAGAACAAAAACTTGGAAGTAGAAAAATATTCTGCCGCTGTCGTTATTTCTACACTTTGAACGCTACAAAAAAAAAAAATCAAGAACCTTTTTTTGTTTTTTAATGGGAATATGAAAATCGTATGCAAATGTGGCCCCCACATTATTCCACATGGCTCCACTAAAACGAACAAAGTGCCATCCGACTAATTGATCGCCTTCGTCTGTGCGCTTTGTGTCTCCGTGTAAATGGTTTTATCTCTGCACAAATCTGTCATTTCGTCCCTTTCATGCAGCCCCCTCATTACAGACCCCGCTCCGTGATGAAGAATTCCCGCCTGTCTATGGTTTTGGTTTTTGCTGGAAGCTTTCTGTTCTGGATGTAAAGGAGAACATGTCTCTGCGGCCCCCGGAGGGCAGCTCACACTCTGTTAGATAACACTGCAATTAGTAGAAATCAAAGTAAATATTGCCTCGCAAATCCAATACTCTAGATAATTTCTTTAAGAGTGAGACTGATTACTGAGATATATCTGGTATTACCTTCCAGACATGAGAGGATGGAGCCGACACTTGAGGAGTTGGTGGAGTCGCTGACCACATCTGGAGAGCCGCAACTCAACCAAGAGAAGCTGAAGCAGCTGAAAAAGATTTGCAAGTATGTGTCCTTCTAATATACCTGCACTGATGGGAGCACAGCTCTGGAGTATAATACAGGATAAGTAATGTCATGTATGTACACAGTGACTCCATCAGCAGAATAGTGATTGCAGCTCTGGAGTATAATACAGGATGTAACTCAGGATCAGTACAGGATAAGTAATGTCATGTATGTACACAGTGACTGCACCAGCAGCAGAATAGTGAGTGCAGCTCTGGGGTATAATACAGGATGTAACTCAGGATCAGTACAGGATAAGTAATGTCATGTATGTACACAGTGACTGCACCAGCGCCGAATAGTGAGGGCAGCTCTGGGGTATAATACAGGATGTAACAAGGAGCAGTACGGTATAAGTAATGTCATGTATGTACACAGTAGCTCTGGGGTATAATACAGGATGTAACTCAGGATCAGTACAGGATAAGTAATGTCATGTATGTACAGTGACTGCACCAGCAGCAGAATAGTGAGAGCAGCTCTGGGGTATAATACAGGATGTAACTCAGGATCAGTACAGGATAAGTAATGTCATGTATGTACACAGTGACTCCATCAGTGCAGCTCAGTACTTATGCACAGTCTTCAGACATGTGCTGTCAGGGAAGTGAATGTACATTGTCTTGGATCATCTATTTATCTTACTCTGTAAGTACTTCAGTCTGTCCTCCATCGGTTGCCTCAGAATGCGGGTGGCATCATCGATGTTGCCGTTCCTGTAATACATGGAGAGTGCGGATCAGTACATATAACATACACACGCCCGTCCATGTCAGTGTAGTGCAGCCTCACCTGATGTGTTACCATCAATTATAGACAGTGATCTCCGCCATTGTCTCTGGTATCAGAGTGATTAAATTACTACCTATTGGTCAGAACCAGTCTTGTGGAACGCCTATGGGACTCACGCCAAAGTGTTACCCTTAGGCTTTGTATG
This sequence comes from Engystomops pustulosus, assembly GCA_019512145.1. NCBI lineage: Eukaryota > Metazoa > Chordata > Amphibia > Anura > Leptodactylidae > Engystomops > Engystomops pustulosus. Next base: position 15,333,274 of record CM033641.1, read on the forward strand.
GGCAGCAGCTGAGGATTGATAGGAGAAGTAACACAAAATACAGAGAGGGGGAAGATACCGGCAGATGGGGACTACACAGAGAAACCTAGAAGTTTAATCTCTGCTGAAAAGTTTCAAGAAGTTCACAATTACAAAAGATCTCAGCAAAAGGCACAATGGGAAACACTTCTAAAAACCGGCATGTAGTTCCCCACTCTTAAAGGGTATCTGACGGGTGGGTATACGACCACTGTCGCCCATAATGAACACTGGCATACAGCTGGATTCCTGCAGCTTCTTTCTATAGAAGCGCCAGAAGTACCTGAGGATGACGGTCACCTATCTGTATGGAGGCAGAACTCCAGCTGCTCATCCACAAGATCATTGTGGGGGGACACAAATATTTGCAGTTTTCTAATGGAATCATGTTGCTTTGGCCTCTGTTGTTCTGCTTCTAAGAAAAGGTTGCAATTATTGGAGGCAATAAAGACAAAAAAATTGTCACTTTTATCAGAGCTTGAAAGCACTAAACCTCCCACAGCTACACTGCCATCAGTAGATGATCCTCTGAGCTGAACACAGCAGCACCACAGATCTATCACTTTCCCTAACACTTTGTGCAGGTAACAGGAATCAGCCAGAGCAGGATGTGAGATAGTCCGGGGGTCAGGAGACTTGGGCTCAGCCATGGCAGATTACTTAGACCATCATCCTAAATCAAAGAACGGCGCCTCCTAGAGGTGGGACACGACTTACAGCTTTGTGATAATCTTGATGAAGGTGTTCAGATCCTGCATCTGGGAGAGCTGCTCGATGGGCTCGTCCACCTTCAAGCTGTTCACCTGGTGGAAACACAAAAAGAAAGAGAAGTCAGAGTCCCCCCTGTCACATCCAGACCCCATTAGTATACTATGGGATGACTTGAGGAGATAAACTGGAGTAGACGAGGCATCCTTCATCACACATCTATCCTCAGGACAGGCCATGTGGAGTGACCCCAGGGACCCCTGTGGGGCGATGCAATCCTTTGTATGTCTGTCTAGGTGCAGCTATGACAATCTAAGTGACTGAGTATTGCTGCTTCTTGCATCTGCTGATTGTGGGGGTCCCAGAGGGGTCTGACTTCAGTAAACTGCTCATGGATGACCTCGAGAGAGCTACTCCCACACCGAGAAGATCTATGTCAGATCAGGGAAGCCCCACAAGTCCAAGTAAATCATCTCCTTATAGGACTGTGCGAGATCCCCTTTATGGCTTTAGTCAGCCTGATAGACGCCCATGTTATAGGGTCCAGCTGCTCAGTCCATGTGCACCACAACGGTACCCTGCCTACTAATGTGGACACGTGGTAGCTATACCGCCATAATATGATGCCCGCTCCTTACCCATGTGAGCAGCGACTCCATCAAGGTCCCACGTACAGACATTGTGGCAGCTCGGCTGAGTCACACAGCATCCGATTCTCCTGCGGGAAGAGAAGCCGCTGTCAGGTTATACAGGTCAGTGTGAACAGAAGCAAATGCCCCAGAGAGAGCACAGAGGATGCTGCTCCAACCACAACAACACAGAATAAGACATTGCATGGACAGATCAGGGTTCACAGCAGCACAGAGTATTTCAGCAGATGATTTTGATGACGTTACCTAGTAGAAGTATGAGCATCTCCAGAGAATTTCAGGAGTGTGCCATATCATCGGCACACATCTATCCTGAAATCCTCTGTGCTGCGGCAGGCTCCTTTCCATTGATGCAGCTAAAGCGGTTCAAGTGTCTCATGATGTGATGTCCAGGAGCGCGACACCAACCAAGGTAGCGGGTGACAACCATCTATACAAAGTCCACCCCATCTATCAGATAAGAGTAACCCCTGAACTGCTGGGACAGCGACACCACCGGGATCAGCGCATTCCACATACTTAAAGGAGCAGTACAGACCGTGCTACCTGGTGGGGAATGGAAACCATTGTTATTTATATGTCTAACACTACTGATGTGTATCACAGCTAAGAGTATGTAACAATTGTACCAAGTGCATACACCCGGGAGTGATAAACAGCAGGACGGTCTGATTCCACTAACATATTATACATTATAAAATTATGACATTTCCTTTAAATGTCTGTTCTGCTCCTGACCGAAGGAACTACATTTAGTGGTCAAAGGACCATATTGTCATAATGCTAAACGTTCAGAGATCGAGCCCCCTAGATGCACCCAAAACCACAGCACAAAGTACCACAGCAGCAACCAGTACTGTAACCAGCAGGCAATACTGGAGACCCCCGGAGGATAACACTACTAATAGTGGAGACCCCCGGAGGATAACACTACTAATAGTGGAGACCCCCGGAGCATAAGTGGCCACGCGCACAGTCCTGTCAGAGCTGCTGGTGGCCACGCGCACAGTCATGTCAGAGCTGCTTGAGTGACCAAGAAAACAGACTGTGAAGTCGGAGACTATTTTGGTGGAGATGGAAGTGAAATTGAGGAGGGCGAGGAGTCACAGAAAAGCTTTGGCAAATATAGGGAAAAGCTAGAAAATGTTTACATCAAATTTAGGCACCAAATCAGATGAGCAGACGTTGGCTCCAGTCCTTCAATCCCAAAAGAGAGGCATAAGTTACCCCAAAGCACCCAAAATAAACACAGATCTAGTGAAAATTTGCCAAATAAGCAGGTTACTGCCCCCTAGTGTCCTATACCTGGGCCCTATGACTGGCTGCTAGGCTGCCCCCTAGTCCCCCCACCTGATGACTGGCTGGCAGGCTGCCCCCTAGTGTCCCCCATATGATGACTGGCTGGTAAGCTGCCCCCTAGTGTCCCCCATATGATGACTGGCTGGTAAGCTGCCCCCTAGTGCCCCCCACCTGATGACTGGCTGGTAGGCTGCCCCCTAGTGCCCCCCACCTGATGACTGGCTGGTAATGTCATGTATGTACACAGTGACTGCACCAGCAGGAGAATAGTGAGTGCAGCTCTGGGGTATAATACAGGATGTAACTCAGGATCAGTACAGGATAAGTAATGTCATGTATGTACACAGTGACTGCACCAGCAGCAGAATAGTGAGTGCAGCTCTGGGGTATAATACAGGATGTAACTCAGGATCAGAACAGGATAAGTAATGTCATGTATGTACACAGTGTACACAGCAGCAGAATAGTGAGTGCAGCTCTGGAGTAAAATACATTCTAATGTATGAACCTAATTGAGAAGTTGACGCTACTTATAGACATGAACCCTGTGTGGTCTGTGAGTGAAAGCATTTCTACAAACTTGATGTTTCTTGTGCAGGTTATGGGATAATGATTGTCACAGAACAGTATATGATATGACTCGTGTTATTCCTATAATATTACTGTAAGTATCTGACAACACGATTTCACCATGGAGCCCTAATCTTAGGATAAATGAAGGATTTGTGTCTATGTAAGGTGATCGTGAATAAACACCCTCCTTACGCTCAGCCCTTGTTAATGTGACTGATGAATGCGGAGCGGCCGATCAATACACGGATATTATACGTTTCCTGTATCACCGATGACATGTAATAGCCTGTAAATAATCCACAGATGGTACAATTATCCCCATATATTAATGTTGTGGATTATAAAACCCTGGGAGACAGAGGCGACGTCTGGGAGAATCAAACACTGGGTCAGGAGTTTGTGGGGTCAGTGAGAAGACCTACGGAGCGTTCTCACAATACACACGTCGTCTTTAGTGTCGGAGATTACGGGAATTTATATTGGTAATCCCGGATAATCCGACTAATTGACCTGACTTACATGTGAGGATCAGTACAGGATAAGTAATGTCATGTATGTACACAGTGACTGCCCCGGCAGCAGAATAGTGAGTGCAGCTCTGGAGTATAATACAGGATGTAACTCAGGATCAGTACAGGATAAGTAATGGGCTCAGGATCAGTACAGGATAAGTAATGTCATGTATGTACACAGTGACTGCACCAGCAGCAGAATAGTGAGTGCAGCTCTGGGGTATAATACAGGATGTAACCCAGGATCAGTACAGGATAAGTAATGTCATGTATGTACACAGTGACTGGTATGTACACGGTGACTGCACCAGCAGAATAGTGAGTGCAGCTCTGGAGTATAATACAGGATGTAACTCAGGATCAGTACAGGATAAGTAATGTCATGTATGTACTAGTATTGAGGGTATCAACCTGGTGGTGGTTACAGTGCTCATCTAGTGTTAGTATAATACTAGTAGCAATCAATATGGTAGTGTTACATCTAGGCTATGTAATACTAGTAGTATTGAAGGGTATCACTGGTGTGTGTACAGTGTTTTTTCATCTAGGGTTTATATAATACTAGTAGTGAATGAAAAGGATCACTGGTGGTGTGTGTACATGCTCTCATCTAGGTTCGTATATACTAAGTAGTCAATATGGTAGCGTGTACATCTTGGTTAGTGGTAATACTAGTCGTATTGAGGGTATCACTGGTGGTGTGTGCAGTGCTCATCTAGGTTAGTATAATACTAGTAGCAATTCAATATGGTAGTGTGTACATCTAGTTAGTGTAATACTAGTAGTAATGAAAGGATCACCTGGTGGTGTGTACAGTGCTCATCTAGTGTTAGTATAATACTAGTAGTAATCAATATGGGTAGTGTGTAAATCTAAGTTAAGTGTGAAATACTAGTAGTATGAGGGGATCACTGTGGTGTGTTCAGGCTCATCTAGACTAGTAGTATGGTGGTGTGTGCAGTGCTCATCTAGACTAGTAGTAGTGGTGTGTGTGCATGCTCAATCTATGTTAGTATATAACTATGCAATCAATATGGTAGTGCTGTACATCTGTTAGTGATACTAGTAGTATGAAAAGGATCACTGGTGGTGTGCGACAGGTCTCATCTAGGTTAGTATAGTTCTAGTACTAATCAATATGGTAGCGTGTACATCTTGGTTAGTGTAATACTAGTTAATGAAAGGGATCACTGGTGTTTGTGCAGTGGCTCATCTAGGTTAGTATATACTAGTAGTAATCAATATGTAGTGTGTCACATCAGTGTTAGTGTAATACTATAAGTATGAAAAGGTAACTGCTGGTGCTGTGCAGTGTTCATCTAGACTAAAAGTTAGGAGTAGTAAACGGATATCACCTTCTTGTGTAACAGTGGTGCTCAAAAGATAGTTGTAATGAGGTAATTGTATTGTGTGAACAGTGCTCATTTAGACTAGTAACACTAGTAGTAATAAAGCATATCACTTCTGTGCTCATCTATACTAGTACTGAATGTATTTTCTTGGTGTGTACACTGCTAATCCAGACTGTAATACTAGTAGTAATGAAGATAATTACTTCTGGGTGAACATGCGCATACAGATTATTAATACTAGTAGTAATGAAGGATATTACTGTTGGGGGTGGAATAGTGCCATTTAACTAATATTCACTGGTAGTATGAAGGCATTACTTCTGGTGTGTACAGTGCTCATACAGATAGTTATTCTAGTAGTATGAAGGATGTCACTTCTGATTTGTTCATTTGCTTATCTAGACTAGTTATACACTATATTTGTTTGTTGTGTACAGTGCTCATCTAGGCTAGTAATACTATTAGTATGTATATCTCTGATAGTGGGAGCACTGCTCAGCTAGACTAGTATACTGGTATAATCAACTTTATTACTTGTACTATAAACTGCACATCAAAGCAATAATACTGATACATTTGTTGGTGTGTACAGTGATCATATAGAGTAATGATACTAGTCGTATTGAAATTATTTTCTGGTGTAAACTGTGCTGATCAAGGCACGTTACGATAGGTATGTTGTGTGGTACAGTGATCATAATAACTAATTATACTTGTATAATGAAGGTACTACTGCGGTGTGAACAGTGCTTATGAAAGCTCACACGTGTACTATACTGTATACTTCACTAACCAATAACTATTGCTGTGCGCACTTCTAATGTAGCCTACTACTACTAGTAGTTAACTGGTTATTTGTCTACACACCACTAATATTATCAAGTCTGCAGAGGTAATGTATAACTAAAAAGATTTGTATTTCTGGGGGGGGGTTATCGGGATCGATGTGAATTAAAACTCATATCGTAATTTTTATCCTGTTTGAAACTTTTTGACGAATTCTATCATTCGGCGATGTGTTGAGTATATTTGACGTCTTTAAAGTTCCAGCACGGGTGGTATGGTATTCCTGTGCTTACCGGTGTGGGGGGTGGTCCGGCTCCGGGGCAGTTCTGAACCATGGGTTGGGGAGTATAGGTATGGGTAACGTTGTGTTTCCCGGAGGTGGGTACTAGAGTAAAGCCTATCGAGGTGGGGCGGGTGTGTGTTATTGCATGTTGCGGTATCGGCATGGGTCATGGGGTTGGGGGCCACAGTCGGGACTAGGAGAACTGGGGACTTGAATCGGCGCGAGTCGAAGCATGGCCAAGGTAACAAGGAAGTAAGGGCTTGTCTTATGAGTACGTGAAAAGTTGCTGATATAGGTACCAGGAGTTCTGGGGGCTGGGGTATGTGCGTAGGTGCATTATCGCAGGGAAGGGGATGTTTGTCCGTGCGGAGGGGGACATGCTTAGATGAGACCTGTGGAACCTGCTTGTGAGACTAGTATTACTAATAACCATGTGTGTACTAGTAGTATTAGTAGTACTTATGTAACCATATCAGTACTGGCTTGAGCTACCTATACCAATAACTACATACACTGAAACTCTAGTAACTAATGTGTAACTAGTAAAATACTGATATTACTGCTTAAGTTGTCATACAGACAAGTAATAACCATTCACTGCTTACTAAGCAACTATTAATATACAATGTAGCCACTAGTGCTAGCAACTGTATCAGTGCCTAATATAAAAAAGTACACATTTGTATTGTTTGTTTGGATTGTAACCTCAGTGATTGTATCTAGAGCTCACTTAGACTAGTATTACTAGTAACCATATCATTACCAGTATATATGGAGACTAGTAATACTAGTAACCCTCAGTGATTGTATCTAGAGCTCACTCGACTAGTATTACTAGTAACCATATCATTACCATTATATATAGACTAGTACACTAGGGATCACATATTTGGCATCATAAACTTTACATGTAGTAATACTAATACCATATAATTGTCAATGTTTACTATGATTGTATATGGTAGTACTAGACCATATCATTCCAGTATGAACTACACATGTAGTACTAGTAATCATATCACAGCCAGTGCTTACTATACATGCAGACTATTAATACTAGTCATCATATCGTTGTCATTATGACCATCCATCTAGATTAGTAGTACTAGTAATCATATCACTGCCAGTATGAACTTACATGTAGTACTAGTATCACATCATATCAGTCCAATGTTTAATATACATGTACTAATTATACTGGTCACCATACCTCAGCCAGTGCTTACTATACATGTAGACTAGTAGTACTAGTAATCATATCACTGTCTGTATGCCCATTACCCGGCTGATAACCTTTGCCGCACCCGACTACTGTGTATACAATTAAGAAACGATCAGCTACAATTACAATCAATGTTTCGTCCGTCTATGAGGAATATTCCTGGCGATTATAAAAAGCTTTAATAAAACTATTTTTTTGCCAACAAAATCATGTGAAATGGTTAGTATTGTAATATTGCATTTCTTGTAGGATGTTGCTGTCTCAGTTTTTATCCCTGTCTGTCCATCTATTTTGGTATCTTAGTATTATTTCTAAGGTCACAAATCACTTCACTGTTTTTCGCCATTGTCATTTAAAATTAAAGAAAATGTCAAAAAAAAATATTTGCATTAAAAACAATACATTAATAACATGAATAGGAATATATTGATATATCCCACAGAATCTGCAAGGGAAAAAAAATTATAAATCTGGTGATATTTTATTACATCGATTTTTAGATAAATTTCGAATGTTTTGGTCCTCATTATACATATTACATATTGGAAAAAAATTGCATCATATCAACTATGTCAGAATAATTCTCTTATAAAAAAAAACTAAATCAAATATGATTAATCACTCTAGTTGCTCTATTTAGATATTATAAACAACTTTATTTTTGTAAGTTTTCGATTTTATCATATACTGTAGTTGTTTGATAATAAGTAACCATAAAATAATATAAAAATAAAAGTATTCATAATAATGTTAATAATAGAAAAATATTAATAATTACAATAATACAAATTATAATAACACGTATAATAATAATAATAATAACTAAAATGCTAATATACTATTGTATAGTAGGCTAAAAATAGAGTAATGATAACAAAATAAAAGTATTCATAATAATGATAAAACTAATGAAAATATTAATATAACAATTATAATAGTATATACCACTGCTAAATGCCAAATACTATTAATAATAATACTAGTCTAAAAGAAAAAGAAATAAAAACCAGTAAAGTAATAAAAATAAAATAAAAACCAGTAAAGTAATAAAATTGAAATAATCTTACTATAAAATAAAATAATCACAATAATTTTAAAAAAAGTATAAAGTATTAGGTGTAAAATATCATATTTGATATTCAATAAAAAATAATAATAACAAATATGATAATATTGGAGGATAATATTATTATAGTATACTAATATTGAGAAAAATTAAATAATTCAGCTACAACTTGCTATTTGCATCCAAATAAAATGTGACAAATTAATTTGATAATAAAAAATTATTCAAATATTAATAATTAATATAATAATAATATAAATAAAAATAATATATTATTTATATGTATTAATAATAACAATAATAATATCCCAAAATAAAAATAATCCTAAAATATATAAAATATATAATAATAATAAATAGTCCTACAATATGAATAATATTATAATACTAAGAATAATTACAATAATAATTGCGAGTTAGAAGAAAAGCAAAAGACACCCAGGGAGAAGATATATTTATATTACAGTTTATTGTTCAATGTCTCAGCAAAGTGCTTGAAATATTCTCTATATAATACTGCCCTATTGTCATACAATTAAATATAAAACAAAATGAAAACATCATCACATTATTTACACAAAGAACAAAATGTCAAAATTACATGAAATAACAGCAGTCAGACTGGAGAATTCTGACCTTGGAACCATCACTTCTGTATAGAAGAGGAGAGTCCGGCAGAGTTTCTAGAAAGGTTTACATTTTAAATAAAAAAAAATTGAATGCATAAATTCTCTGTATATATACAGTGTATATCGTGATATCACGAACGGGAGTTCATTGTATATTTCACCAATGCAGATTATTACATTACAGCCACTTCCTAAACTCCTAGATACCCTGAGAGCAAAATGGGCAGAATAGAAAGATGTTTTTAGTTTATTCATTTATTCTTTATAAAAACAAATCCCCCCAAAAATGTAACCAAACCCTTATTTACACCAATGAAAACACTGACAAATATGGAATGATTTCCTATTGAACAAATAAGGTCATATTATCCCACTAAATTGACACAGCCTCAAGTGGCCCTAAAATCAGATGCATTTTGGTTTAATATACACAATTATGGATGGAATGAAGGTTTTAGTGAATCATTATGGTTGTAAAATTTTGTTGAAAAAAAGTAAGAAATAATAATAATATAAAATGCATTATACAATTTACAGGGATAGTTGAATATTTTTTTTTCCCCATTAAATTTTGTTCTATACAGAGAGGGGTGGAAAGTCTTTAAAGTGCTCCCCATATTCATCTACTATGAGAGGGTTTGTTATAACCATGCAATGAAAGGTGCTGTTGCTTCCAGTATATCCCAGGGAGTCTTGAGCTGCACTAAAGGGGGTAAATCCCGATGGCACCAGTGCTAGAGTTAACTAAGCTACTTTCCTACTTTAGATTTGCCAGCTCTTGCGTCCCCTTGTTGTAATACATTGTGTCCATCGTGGAGAACTTGTGCTTTGCCCATTGGATAATTCAAGTCTCTATAGTCAATAAGTGGGGGCATAAAATGCTGGGGTCCCATAAGACTGAGACCCCAGACAAAGGGTGACAGACTGCACGGGGCCAGGGAGGAAGGGTAACTGTGCTGTGCACATGAGTCCACCAGGTGCATGGCTTGGGTAACCAGGGTGTCCATGCATGCCCAGTGGGTTGCCCATAGTGGGAATGGCTAAGAGGCTCAGCCCCCCACCCATACCTGGACCACCCGCCCCCCCATGACCGAACCTCCAGTAGGCACTGGTGTCTGCTCCAGGATTCGCTTCTTCCACTTGTGCGTCTATTCTGGAACAAGATCTTGACTTGGGTCTCAGTCAGACTCAGCGATAATGCCAGGTTAGTCTCCTCACACACCGAGAGGTATCTTGTAGACTTGAACTTGTTCTCCAGAGCCACCAGCTGTTTCATAGTGAAAGCTGTTCTAGCTCTCCTGGGTTTGCCAGACTTAGAGTCAGAACCTGTTCTCTTCTCTTGGGTTTACCATGCTGGTTCTGTCCTGGTTCTGTTGGTTCTGGTTCTTTGGAATTACCTTGCTGTGAGCCAGGAGTGTTACCATGACTTGATAGACCATCCTCAGCCTGAGTAGAGCCACCATTCTCCCGTCCACTGTACCAGAAGGAGTGGAGTTGCTGCTCTCTCTCACTGCAGACCTCTTCATCTTCCTCATCCTCCTCTTCTCCTCCAGGTCACTACCAGACTGGGCTAAAGTCCTGATTTGACAATCTTCTCCAGTCGTTGGTACAATCTTTCATCCTCTGTAATGAGAAATTTCCATTAAAAACAGGGTTTCTATAAGTTGTCACCAAACAATCATCCATAGACTATGTAGATAAGACAATAGGGAAATCACAACAGTCACATCACAAAGTCATCAATAACTAATAGCATAGATCAATGGTAGAAGTAGAATCATTTCATAGGGTATCAAAAGGACATGCCACCAAATCATCAATGGTCGTATGTATCAATAGGGACCTGTGGGTCTCGGAGGGTTAAGGGAATGTTAATTATTTTAGGGAAGGTGATGCTCCTACAGCTGGCGACTACACAGTTAAATATTTTACTGGTAATGACCAGGGGAGAAATTTTTAGTATCTAAGAACCGTGCCGTGTTGTTATGGTTATGTAGTCGGGTCGTGTGTTGTAAATCGTATATATATAATAGTAAATATATACACATGCAGTAATGATAAATAACTGGGCCAGGCAGAATTATTCCACACATAATGTCCATGTCACACTGTACACTACACTGACAAGAGCTTCTTTCTCTTCCTTACAGTGAGTGATGGGCTTGTGATCTGTATCTCACACACTGGATCATAGAACCTGACAAATCATCTTTGATAGGTGAAATTTTTATAAGTGCATTTACCTAGAAATTATTTGACCAACACCCTGGAATCTTTCACTCATAACATCACTGCCCATAGACTACATACAAAGATGTATCAAATACAACACACAATCATATCAGCCTGTGATTCATGCATTTACAGGTCACCTCTGCTGTCTATATAACTTCATGTCCTCTACATGGTGCAGCCAGGAGGGCAATCACTGGGGTCCTGATCACTGCACAGCACTGAGAACACGTGTACTGCCTGCAACCCACCACTGCCCCAACACACTGTCATGTCTGCTGCACCTACCAGGGACATTCTCCAAGGACAGAACATTCAATAATATATATATATATACATATATATATACATGACATAAATTATAATATTTAATAATCATGATACTAGAATAATGGATATATTAATGTTGTTATAGAATAGAGTAAAATATAATGAATTTGGATAACAGTTATGATCTTTGTAGTCATCAGAAATATTGATATTGTTATATTGACAATAAAACAAGAATGTATAAAATTATTGGAAATTTGAGGAAAAAATAACTAAATAAAAATTTTAAAATCTAAGTGACAAATAACTAAGATAAAATAAACAAGATTCTTAGTGATATACATTGGACACACACAACACATATATATCTTTACACACACATATCGTATATATATATATAATATATACATACACACATAATATATATATATATACACATAAAGAAATACATATCTATCACAAACACTACACATATACACACACACACCAATATATATATACACACACATATATATCACACACACAGACACATATATATCTTTACACACACATATACTGTATATATATATATATACACACACATACATATAATATATATATATATATTATATATTATATATATATATATACATACATAAAGAAATACATATCTATACACAAACACTACACATATATATATACACGCAAATAATACATATCTATACACATACACAATATATGTATATATATTTCTTGCTTTTTTGGAAACCAATAATCCTGTTCCAACTACATAAATTGTCATGTACCTTATACAAAAATTACATACAAAAATGTACAGTATAACAACATCTCCTTTTAGTTGCCACGATTTTAAAGTAAAGACTGAATTTATTTATTTATCATAATGAAGACTAATGTTTTTTTTAATGATAATTTTTTTCTCCAGACCTAAATACCTAAAAGTTCATATACATGTTGCTGTGTTAATACTTTAGAATATATTGTTATATAAATATTTATTTATTCGATTCCTATTATTCTATTATTACTATGTGTTCAGTGTGAACTTTGCTTCATATCCATGATTATAAATACATATAACAATCCTACAGATATGGAATACTAACACGGTTATCTGTGCTTTTTAAATAATTTATTACAAAAAAAAATTTGTATTTAATTATTAAAAGTACAACATTGTTTCAATATTAAAATAACTTAGAAATAAATGTAACATAACACAATAAGACCGAGGTGAGACAATATATGAATTAGATGTTGTGATGGTGATGAAATGTATGTAGAATAGGATCTCTGTGTTGCGATCACTTGGGTCAGATCTCTGATCGGTGGGAGATTTCCCTGCAGAGCCTCTGCTGCTGGTAATAATAAGTGTAATGGATGTAATCGAGTCATTTATCCTGATTGTGACCCTATAATTTAGATGTTGGGCAGAGGATGGCTGCTGGTAAGAGATACGCGGCATTCGATAATAAGGATATCGATCGGCCCGAGCTCCCTGGCACCAGGGGCGATCCCCCATGATCCCCTCCGCTGCTGCTCAACACAATCTCCCCTCGATGTAATCGAAGGAATTTAATTGTTTTCTTACAGATAAACGAACGTTTTGTCACAATTTATTCAATTTGTCCTAAAACAAACCAAATAATAAATGAAATAAAAATTGATTCCACACATCATGACCAATCTGATCGTACTGCAACTCTCATCAATGAACGGTTCTGGGACTTCAAGCTCTAATTTGTGACCGTTATAGGATTCAACCTCTCATCTGTACCCGTTATGGACTCCAACTCTCTCTGTGACCGGTAAGACGACAACTCTTATCTGTGACCGGTAAAAGGACACGACTCTCATCTGTGACCGGTTTAAGAGACAACAACTCTCATCTGTGACCGGTAAAAGGACTATAACTCTAATCTGTGACCGATTCTGGGACTTTCGTTCTCATCTTTGACACTTCTGGGAAATTACTCTCATCTGTGACTGGTTCTGAGACTAAACTCCCTTTATTCAACCCAGCCATCCTGGGAACTATAACCCCAGTAAAGAACTTGGACCTTGTACAGTATATGGAAAGAAGAACTCGAATTCCATCAAATCAATCATACATTACATCACTCCCATTATCCATGACTGTCATAGATAGTTCAAGAACGGGTGAATATAGAAAATACTGATGAGACTTGTTGTTCTTCATTAGATAATAGATAGATGATAGATAGATAGATATGGAAGGAGAGATAGATACATGATTGATGGATAATAGATAATAGATAGATGACAGAGGGAAATGCTGAGACTTGTTCCATAATAAAAGGGAAATACGATAGATTGACATGGAAGGATCGAAAGATAGAATGAAAGAAACTTAGATAATAGAAAGGTCATGATGAAACTTGTTCCATAATAAACAAGTACAATTCAGATACATAGAATTATAATAATTCTAGATGTGTAGAACTTACTTAAACATCTGGAGACTTTTTGCAGTTGTCAAGTCCTCTAAGAAAGGTTTCTGGTTCGGGAGGTCTATGGCCCCTCTCTTGCTTGTCCTCTGCCCTCAGTAGTAGTCATGGACTTGTTGTACACCAGGGTGCAATGCCTCTGTTTGCTGTTGAATTTAATTTGGGTCCAGAATGTGCCAGGACTGAGAAGAAGTGGTTTCTGTGGACGGCCGGTGGGGCTGGCACCATGCCCTCCTGTCCTGGAGTGCTGCCACCCTGGCGTCCCCTTGCCTGGGGCAGCCATACCCTGGGTGGTCGCTGGCTGACAGTCTCTTGTTCTCCATGGCTGTCCATGATTCCCACTGTGTAGGGTGCAGGATACAGCCTCCACCACCACTGCTGCCTGTGCTTGGGGCATGGAGATGTCTACCTAGCTTTGTCTCTACTCACATTCATCGCTTGGTCATGTTCTCTAGATGAAACCCGCTGCTCCTTGTCTTCCAAACTTTTAGTGCTCAGCCTAAATCTGTGAGCACCACCCACCAGGGTTTCATAGCAGCAGAGGTGTGATGAAGCTTTTATGAAGTCTTTGGAACCTTGAAGGTATCTTGGATTTACTGGACCCTAAAACTTAAGTTCCTCAAAACCTTCTGGGAGTTCTGTCATGTTGATTCTAAAAGCCCCTTTGATCTTGAATAGTTCTTTACGTTGTAGGACTCAATTTTCAGGTCGGTTCCTTTACACCTTGTGAGACACTCCAAGGTTTCTTCTATGGTCTTTGGACATGAGCTTGGCAGATCCAAAATTTAGGCGTAGACTATTCTTCACCTGAATATTTCTCAACCTTGGAAGCTCCTGGAAACTCTTCTGGGCTCTTCTCAGGCTTAGCAATCAGGACTTTATATGTTGTGGTCTCCTAATCTTTCATTTTGTAGGACTTTTTCCCTGAGTACAATGACCCTCGTGTTCCTCTTCAATGTGATGGACCAGCAATGGACCAGAATCGTAAACAACGATGGAGTTAGGAAATTTCTTCTAAGATCTCAGTATTTTCTCTTAAAGAGCCCTTGCATGCTGAATGAAGAGAGAGGCACAGTGTGTCCTCTCTCCAGGGCAGATGGCAGAGTGTGAGTGTCGTGATTCTGGGTGATACCCTATGGCTTCCTCAGCACTCTTCATCCCCATTCACTCTGGTGCAGCACTAATATGCCTTATTAGTGGAAAGTGGAGGTGATGGAATTTCTTCTTTAAATAATTGCTGGATCATAAGAGCAGGAACTCTCCACCAATGGAGCATCAGATCAACTGCAGACTAAAGGGATTAGGACAGTTTACGAAGTCAAAATGTGAGGCCTGGGTGGACCGGGGGCTACAACAGTATATAGTATATACTATACTCCTGGAGGTGACTGTTATCCACTAGCAGGGTCAGGGGTGTTACACTCTACGGACCTAGAACCATAAAGAATAATTTCTATAAACGAATTATCTCTCCTATCTATTATCTATTCTCTAGCTCTATTTATTCTATTATCTATCTATCTATCTATCTCATATCTATCTATCAACCCACCTATCTATCTATCTATCTATCTATCTATCTATCTCATATCTATCTATCTAGCTCTACTATCTATCTATCTATCTATCTATCTACTTACTACTATCTCATATCTATCTCATAATCTATCTATCTCATATCTATCTATCACTATCTATCTATCTATCTCTATCTATGCTATCATCTCTATCTATCTATCATCTTGCCTATCTAACATGAAATTTACCTACAATCTATTCAATCTCATCTCTATTTCAATCTATCTATCTATCTCCTATCATCTAATCTAATATCCCAGGCTCGTTTGTCTATCTATTATATTTCCTCTAATATTATCCAATTTTATATCCTTTAGGTGCTAAGTATTTCATATGTATAGTGTTTATCTTGATGCACTCGATAAAGTGACACATGAATATAGAACGTACATCATTTTACAGTTGTAATCAAATTCTGATATAGAGAGTTAGAATATAACTAGATAAAATAAGAAAGATTATGGCCAAAACAATTTTATGAATCATATAGATAGAGATAAGATAGAACTATATATGATAGGTAATCTAATAGAGTACCATGGATATATGGATAGCAGAAATATCTATATATATATGTACCAATAGATGACATAGCTAAATGGATAATAGATAGATATTATATAGCTATAGATAGATAGATAGATATAGATAGATAGAGATAGATAGATGGAGATAGATAGCTGATTAGATGATTATAGATGATTATATAGAGAATAGATGATTATATCGCTCGCTCGCTCCGCTCTGCTCTCCCTCGCTCCTAGCTGCTATCGCCGCTCGCTGCTTCGCTCGCTCGCTCCACTCGCTCGCTCGCTCGCTCTGCTCTCGCTAGCTCGCTCGCTCGCTGCTCTGCGCTCGCTCGCTCGCTCGCCTCTGCGCTCTCTACGCTCGCTCGGTTCGCTCCCTGCTCGCTCTGCGCTCCCTCGCATGTTCTCTCGCTCGTCGCATCCTGCCCTCGCCGGCGCCTCCCTCAATCCCTCCCTCCCTCCTCCTGTCGTCTCGCGCTTGTCCCTCTCGGCGGCTTATCGCTCGCTCTTTTCGCCGTCCTGGTCCTCTCCAGATTCCTTCCTCTCTCTTCCATTGCCCTTCGGTCCCCCGCCACGGTTTCCCCGCTAGGGATCTTTCGCATCCCGTCTATTCCCATTGGACCCTGATCTTCCATGTTTCCATCACATATCCGGTGCATAGAAAAAATGTAATTTCTTGAACTCAAAGTGCCAAATTTCTGTAGAACCAGCCGTGTCTCAGATTTTCCACCAGCTCCTACTTAATTACAACTCCTCACCTGTGCCAGCACCATCTACACTGTCCATCTATAGCAAATTGTGCTTTTTGGTTTTGCTCCCCGATTGTAAATTGTGACTGTAAAAGAACACAGATGTAAGGCAGTGCTGAGCGGGGTAACACTGCAGAGCTGAGGTGGCCATGTGGCAAAATATAAGAATACAACATACCAGGTATCACATCATTACTATTATACTATTGTGTGTTAGGCGATTTTGCAACGACAAACACCACACGTGCTACATCCTTTACTGAAGAAGGATAGATGCTGGCACTGGGCTGCTGTGTCATTATCACACTCGCAATGATCCTGAGAAAGAAGAAATAAAAACTTCTCAAGAGATATGGGCCTGAAACAATGAGACAAGCAGAATTATGGAGGACACAGCCCCCATCCCCCTCTCCATGTGCTCGGGACAGTCACACACGACCACCAGGCCTCACTCTCCTTCCTGCAGCTGCACTTCTGATTACACTCCTCACCCCGAGCTCCTAATAGTAATTCCGCCACATTATACAATCACTTATCAGGATGGAGAGGGCAGGGGGGACTATCTAACACCGGGCCAGAATCACTCATCCCCCAGGATAGACCTTTATGTTTATTCATAATCGATCTATTATCTTCTATTTATTTATACAGTTCTAGCTTCTACTACCTACCTATCTGCCATATCTATCTATTCTATCTATCTATCTATCTCTCTATCATCTTCTACTATCGATCTATCTATCACAGATCTATCTATCTATCATCTATCAATCACATATCTATCTATCTACTATGTATCTAATTTCTCTACTATCTATCTATCTATCTATCTATCTATCTATCTATCTCCTATCTATCTCATATCTATCTATCTATCTATCTATCTATCTTATCTATCTATCTATCTCCTATCTATCTATCTATCTATCTAATTCTATCTATCTATCATATCTATCTATCACAGATCTATCCATATCTCATATCTATCTATCTATCGCTCTCTCGCTCATATCTATCTATCTATCTACGATCTATCTATCTATCTACTATCTATCTATCTATCTTCTATTTATCTCTCTCATATCATCTATCTGTCTGTCTAATTACTAATGTATCTTAATATTGTACTTAATGTATTATCCTTATTGTACGTACGCCGCCGCAATGTAATGTAGACAGCAGTGTATATTAGTGATAGTGTCTGTAGAGGAGGTGATGCCCCTGTATTACTGTGTCTGCTATGATTGAGTGTCCGGCAGATATAGAGATGTTCTATGGCTTCTAATCACAATTGATTGTCAAGTAAAGGCTCATTTGTGCATCCAAATCCATCTGCCATCTCCTGTTATCTGCTCTGGGCAGCAAACTTATCTGTGCGGGCGAGGGCTGGATGATTCTGACAGGTATATCTCCCTCATCCTCTCACTCACACACTCCTCCTCTCCGGGATTTCTATCCTTGATGAATCTACATTTGGGTTTTCTTTATATTGATTGAATAAAAATGATGTTGTATAAAATAGTCCTGAAAAGAAAGGTCTGTATATACAAGTCTGACCAGTATCACGCAGGAAATGTTAACCATCTTCTGCTATCTATCTATCTTCGATCTACTATCTATCTATCTATCTCATATCTATCTATCTATCTATCTAATCTCCTATCTATTTAGTCTCTATATCTAGCTATCTATCTATCCTCTATCTATCTATCTATCTACTCTCTATTATCTTTCTCATATCGATCTATCTATCTATCTACTCATTCTATATCCTATCTATCTCATATATCTATCTATCTATCTATCTACTATTCATATCTACCTATCTATCTATCTCATCTATCTATCATCTATCTATCTCATCTCATATCTAATATCCTATCATCTCTATCTATCTATCTATCTATCTATCTATCTATATCATATCTACCTATCTATCATCTATATATCTATCTATCTATCTATCTATCTATCTATCTCATATCTAATATCCTACGATCTCATATATCTAATCTATCTATCTTCTCTCTATCTATCTTCTATCTCAATCTATCTATCTATCTATCTATCTATCATCTATCTATCTCATATCTATCTATCTCTCTATCTATCTATCTATCTATCTATCTATCTATCTCTCTTCTCATCTCTCTCTCTCTCTCATATCTCTCTATCTATTTCCGAAGAATCATATAATCTTTCTAATCTCCTTTCTACAGGTTTGTGTCATATACCCCAGTGCATCCATTCAGTTACATGAGCCGCATGATGTCCTGTTTTTTGGAAGTTTTGTTGGACCTTTTTTTTCTTCACTCCCTTTTAATACAAAATACATGAATGAAAATAAAATGTGTGGGACCTTTCTGGGGCCCATTGGTCCCTTTGAGACTGTTGGGGTACGGTAGCCCTGATGGCTGACCCTGTTAGACATTTTGTGTTCCCTTAATTTTGGGTGACGTGAGTCAGTTGACTCGTCACACTGAATGTTATTATAGGAGCGGCATGTGTAAGTCCCCTCTACATTTCACTTCCATATGGAAATGCAGGAACAGGTGGGGGGTCCAGTGATATATGTGAAGCCCCGTACATTGGACATGTTGGTTATAACAAGGGCTGGGAAATGACCCCCATAATATGTTTGGTAAGACAGAAACCCCTTTAAAAAACATGGAAATAAAGGTTTACCTTGCTGAGTCTCCCCGGGGGTCCGGCACGCGCCTCAGTGTCCGCTGCCACTTTCCTGCAGCAGAGCTGTGTGTTCAGTGCTTGTCCTTTGCTCAGAAGAGTTAAAATTGCTCATTTTTGTCCCCTTTTATACCTCCATTTACATCCTTTTTACTCTCCTTCCATGTCTTAGTGATTGGGGGCATCTTCTGCTAAAAAGGGGCAATACAACGGCACTGTCCCCCCTCCACGCCATTTTTCTAACTTTCCTTTCCTTGAAAAATAGATCCTTTGCCCGCTCCAACCCCCCTTCTCCCTCCCACCGAACCTTCAGATCAAGAACTGCAGTTCAGTCCAATTCACCGAGGACCAGCTGCAGTTACCCAGTCGGGCCACAACTGCTTTTTAAGAGCGCTGTACTTTTGATAATACTGGCACCATAAGAGAAACCAGGGACCGTTTATTTCATCTACTCAGAAAAGATCCTACACTTAGTCACTCACTGACCATATTAGTGGGTCAGGAGGGAGTGTATATGAAGGGCCAAATACTAGTCACCAAACTAACGGGGTCTACCGGCCCCCAAATCACCCACAAGTAAAACCAGCAACGTGTAGGACACTTCATCGCTTTCCAGAAATACCACTGCTGTTTCGAAGTAATTCTCGTCCATTTTGGAAGAAATTCTGTTTCTAATCTACATGCAAATTAGCTTCTAAGTGCACTGGTGTGTGTGGCCATGCCCTGCAGGTGCACTCATTTTCTTCTTTCTAGCTGTCCGGTTACTATCGATCACCTCTCTAGTCATGTCCTTTTATTACACAAATCAGACCATTCCCTCACACGAATGCATAGCAAGAAGATAATTGTGCATCAGTCGATGGGCCCCCCGCCCTGGTGGCACAAAAAGATAAAGAAATTAAATTTTTCCAAAAATGACAATGTTGGGAAGCGGGAAATATATTTTGGAAAGCTATATAAAAAGCCTACACTATGCTGGTTTTATATCTGGGGGTTGATTTTTGAGTGGTAGTGAACCCCCCTTTAACTATACTTTTTGGGGTCTACAAGGATTCATTTTGCAAAAATATATCACATATTCACTATAAGTACGAGAATGTGGCCCATACATTTTGTATTTAGTCAAGGCAACCAGCTATTACAGTCCTGCATCACGACCCCACCCTGTAATAGAGTACTATGACCGGCCCCAGAACATTTTCATGCTCCTCACCATCCCCAGTCCAGTGATCGATCCTAAGTTCTATTAACCTTCCGAGCGTGAAATTACTCTTATGGATACATTATCTGACATCCGTCAATGTCTGTCCTGTCAATTAGAGAGCAGATTAAGCGCCCCGGTGTATCAGCTCCGGCTCCGCAATCAATGTCCTAAATCCGACAATCTGAAAACATTCATCCAATTTGTTGGAGCTGCCTAAAAGGGCTGAATATTATTGATGGACTATTGATGGCGCTAATTCAACTTAGTTTGATTCAGAGGCGGCAGTGTGGCCCTCAGACAGAGCCTGAGGATTGACGCAGGTGTTACTGGGACTATTCGGTGAATAGAAGGACTATTTTTACCTGCAATCACAGGAATCCATCAAGTGTGAATGGTCCATTGTGGAGTCCTCTGCTTGACTACCAGGAGCACCAAAAATATTTGTTAAAATGGGGAATGTAAAAGTTTGCAATAAATTTGAAAAGTTCTACAATGAAAATCATGCAACTATTGGTAACAAGTCATTGGGGACGCCATCTGGTTCTGTAACAAGAGGTACAAGAGTTCTGGCTAGGGTTCACATATCTGGATTCAAAAAAACACAATAGGGCGGACTTAAAAAGCCCATGACACGGAGCAGTACTAAAAACATTAACCAATAGGGGGGCGACTAAAAAAATGACTACAAATGGTGCAATAACTAAAAAATACTGGCCAAAAGGGGGAAGGATAAAGATACTGGACACAATGGGGCAGGGAACCTAAACATGATGGACCAATGGGGGCAGCACTAAAAAATACTAGATACCATAGGGGCGGACTAAAAGATACTGGACACAATAGGGTCAGGACTAAAAAAATACTGGACCACATATTGGCATGACTAAAAATACTGGACACAATATGGACAGACTAAAAATTACTAGGCACATAGGGCAGGACTAAATACTACTGACACAATAGGGACAAGGACTAAAATACTAGGCACAATAGGGGCAGGACTAAAAATACTAGGCACCATAGGGCAGGAACTAAAAATCTGACACATAGGACAGGACTCAAAATACTATATACAATAAGGGGCAAGGACTAAAAATACTAGCACAATCGGGGCAGGACTAAAATTGACTGGGCACAATAGGGAACAGGACTAAAAATTTCTGCACAATAGTGGGTCAGAAAGAAAAAATACTGACCCAATAAGGGTTTGGTTTCGGGGCCCCCAGGAATAAGACAGACACACCAATAAATACTGTTTTTCTTAGGAGGCTGTTACAATATCCAAATATCTGCAACAGCAAAGCAACCAAGAGAGGGCGGTAATAGGTGGTACTCCTCCCTCACAGATGACCAACCCTTGCCGCAGAAGCAGATTTTCACCTCGACCCATATAATGCTAAAGGCAAGGCACTTTGGGTGGTTCCAAAATTTGGGTCACCAAAAACTATTTGTGGCCCATTTTAGTCCATGATTTTTGATTAATGGGGTTTCCAAGGCTATAATATCAGATAGGTGGGAGCCTAGGGGGTGTTCCTACAGATGTGTGGGGGGTCAAAGCTGCACGGCAATTTTGGTTCCCATTGATTGTTAACCAGCGGAGTTCTATGCTTGGTTGTGGCAAATCAATGTTATAGTCCCCCCTGAATACAATTTTCATTACCAAAGGCATCTTTGTGGGGGAAATCTCTCAGGTTCCTACTAACTATTTAAAATATAGTTGCTTTGTATTTTTTCTGCCCACTTTTGTGGCTTGTATGTGTGATCTTATGACTACTATGTCGATTGTATGTGGCTATGTAACTATCTTATGGCTGTGTAGTTTTTAATGTTCTTTTATGTCCTCTCTAGTTGTTTTTTAAAAACGCAATATAATGTGATGGCTTATTTACCAATTGGGATTTATAATAACTATTTTTATTTGTCTTTTTTCTTTTCCTGTTGTCCTGCCTGTACATACTACATTCAGGGGAGGCAACTTTAGAAAGAGGTAGACATATCCCCCTTAATAAGTAAAAAACCACTTACTTATGGCCTGATATAACCAAATGAATAATGAGATTACATCTCCTCTGGGAGTGTTTGGGAAGGCGAGCCCTTTGATCACTGAGCCGGCCCCTGCTTACAAAGAGGTGTCTTTGTGAGATACTCTCCTCCTGGAGGTTGGGAAGGTGGAGCCTTTGATCACTAAAGCCGGCCCTTGATTAAAAAGAGGTGGTCCTTGGGGGTGAGATATCTCTTATTATCACTTCCTAATAATCCCAAACAATCTTTCAAGTAAGAATTTTTTTGTCTTATATTCCAAGAGTCTGAGACACACGTGAAAATTGTCTTTTATCCAATAATTTATTACATTCCTTCATAATTGCGCAGTCACCCCCATCTGCTGTTGTGTATATGGGAAGAGTTTTCGTATCGATCGTGCTATCATTAAGAGAAAATCCACTGAACGTCCACGACCCTGCGCATCCTACTAATTTTATGTCTGGAGTGGACGATCCTTCCCGGTGCGCTTTATCTCGGCTAGCTGCAACAAGCTGTCCACATTACAATGTTTTTAAAAGTGGGAACTGGGAGCACTCCGAAAATTAATTAACTCCACCACCGAGGGTTAAATGTGAAAGTAAAAAAAAGATTATGAGAAGATATCTCTCGCCTACACATACTGAGGAGAAGATTTAGAGGCCCTTGGATCCAGGTTAACGATTGTAAATTAGTTTTTAATTGGCGGCATTGCTCCGGGAGACCTCGTCTGCTTTATTAAATTAATATTATCACACATGAGAGTTATAATTACAGCCCAAATTAGCTTCTTCTCCACCCCGTTCCTCCAAGGGCAATTAAACTGTTGATTAATAAAAAAACCCCTGAACCCTGAATGTGGTCAGAAAACTGGACTTCTTCTTCTAACCTTAGAACTCTCAGTAGGGCCCGTGATACGACTGGAAATTGACCGCCATGTCAAGGGCCCCATAACAGTCGTGTGCTGGGGGCCTTAGCTTGGTAGAGATTGCGACTTTACTACTTCACCGTCTATAAGCTACTTGATAAAGCCTGGTGTAGAAGAGGTAAACATAGCCCAACCGCTATCGTGATGTTCAGGTAGCAGTATATTTCAAGAACGCAGTGTTCTATAGTAACTATATATGTGGGATGGATTGGCAAAACCGTTTTTGACAATTTTTACTCACCCCGTTTTTTTCCACATACCCCTTGATGGAAGTGATGGGGTCCCAATTGGCAGTGCAAGGATAGTTGGCAGTATAATTGATAAAACACGGACAGACGGGCAGAATAAAATATGGACCAGAATATTATGGACCAGATGAGGAGAACAAAATCCATGCAAAAAATCCAAAACTAGAGATATATCCCGAGGCCATGCCAATATTACAGCCATAGGTGTACTTTGGGGGTGTCAAGACAAGGGTTTTTGGTTTGTGTCCCCCCTTGGGGTTCTCCGTGACACTGCTTTGGAACCATATCTTATCTCTGTAACTTCCATAGAGAGCTTACCACAAGCATCCATACTTTATTACAAAATTTTGGCTTCGATTTTCCACCTCCCATTTTTTTATTTCCACTGCAGAAACTTGAACCCCCCTCCCCTCTCCAATAAACCATTTGTATTACGCGTCATTGATCACATGACATCTGTGGCCCAATCATTGGTCCAACGTGACTGCGAGCCAATGACTCATCTGCATAAAGGTCGTGATGTAATTCACTAACGCCTGTTGGGATCAAAACCTGCCTGGATGGACAATCAAAGGAACCAGGTACCCTCCGGGTGGGGGAATATACTTTTCCCTTCTATTTCCCCCTAAATGCTGAGCCTTATTTTTCTGTATACCGTGTATAGGTTTTAATGTCTACTCCTATTCGATGCATAATTATACTGTTTTGGGGCCCCCAAACTCCTATTACTCTAGGTTTGTGGGTGTATTTACATTATATAACCAGGTTAAACAAACATTTATACATGATAATGCGGACAATTGCTTAAGAGCAACTCTAAAACTCTGCTCTCATTCTGCCACCACTAGAGGGAGCATTTTTTTGAAGCAATATATAGCTCTCGCAAATATTAGGGAGATTTATAAACATGCCGCTCCTCACTTCTATAACGGACACCTCTTCTAGGATGGTAACCCCCCTAATCAGGTTTTTTTCTTTGTCTGTTCTGTAGACGGGGATAACATCTTAAAGACCAGGGATACGGATGTAAACCTAGCAAGCACAAACTGACATATACTGGGTGTGGTGTGCGTCCCCCTCTGCAGTCTGCCTCATCTTTTATTTAGCTTCTTATGCCTGAATTTTAAACCAAAAAAAAGTAAAATATTTTTAAATGAGCCTGAGGGGCTATAAGGTATTAATAGAGCCTGTACTCCTCCAAACGCATTTGCATATTTTTTTAAAGAGGCCTTTGTTTGAAAAACAGGTCATCATAAGCTAAAAGATAAGTGGATCCAGGGGGGGGGGGGGGGGGTGCCAGTGAGGGCACACCCAGTATGTCAGTGTGGCTCTGTTTATAATCCTTCATCCAGGTGGTAGAAAAAAAAAAAAAATGTCCTTTAAGTGTGAGATTTTTCAGAAACAGGCATACCACTTGTGAATTCTCAAGCAATTCCCAGCCTAGACGCAGGAATGCGACTTCTAACCCACGTAACCAGTAAGGATGGAGGGGAAGTAACCGCACTGTGCAGTGGGGTCGGTTTGGGCCTTGATACCCTGTCCCTAATGCACTGTCTATAGCCTGCGTCTATTGGTGCTATTTCTCACCAGGCAGACCTGATGTAAAAGAGTTCTGGCGACCACCTGTATTATGGGAGGATTTATGAGCGCCATGGGGCGGGGTCAGCCCTCAAATCGCTTGTGCATTAGCGCCATCCTATGATCAATGTGCTCCTAGACTTCTATTGTCACGGATGTGGTTTCACACATGAATTCACTGTGGCTTTAATATTTAAATTATTTGACAGGGAAAGTAATAATAAATTTACTGATAAAAGGCCTGAAATCCACTAGATGGCCGTACACTGAACTAGCCTCTATCATTTAAGGTGAATCAGAATCACAAACCCAAAGAAATTAACCCCCATTTCCCCTTTTGTAAAAAAGTCCTCTTCACACATTTACATTAACATCAGAATTGTGTCTTACATATCGGAGAGCAGACAACGTACTACTTATTGTCAGAGTGGCTCCAGGTATTAGTAGGCCCCCGGGGCAGAGCCTCAGTGGCCCCTTGCAGTGAACTCACATGGCGGCAAATTAACCTTCATAAACTCAACATTTCCTCTTCCCTCAAAATATTCCTAGTTTATCATCCCAAGAGAGGCCTCATGCTATTTATATACCGCCCCCCTCATAACCCATGATTCCTTATTACAGGCAGTCCCCAGGTTACGTACACGATAGTTTTCCATGGTGTTGTTCTTAAGTTGAATATGTAAGAGTCGGGACTGTAGATTTATAAATTGGAAGATCCAGACAAAAAAAATGTTTTGCCCAGTGACAATCGGAGTTTCCAAATTTTTTGCAGTAATTGGACCAAGGCCTTATTAATAAAGCTTCAGTAACGAACACCTACAGGCTGGATCATTGCAGTCTGGGACTAAGTAACATCCCGAGAGCTTCACCAGAGGTCAGTGTGCAGAGGGGTGCACCTGTAAGTCGGTGTCCTGAGTAGGGTACGTCTGTATTCCCTTTTTGTGGGCCCCCCCCCCAGCGGCTCTTGGGCCCCCCGGCACTTGCCCTGTTATGCCCAGTGCTGCGGCGACCCTGCTACTGTTAATCACATGAACCACTCATTAATATTATCCTTTTGGACTAAAAAAATTCTCTATGTTTTTGATAATTATTCCAAATATTTTGTCGGAATTTTGGGATTTTTGTGTATTCTGCATAAAATATCTCCCTCCCGGTGTTCATTCCATACACAGAGAGAGAGAGAGAGAATCAATTCACATCAGGGGGTGACATCTCCTCGGTAAGCACAAAACAATGCGGCCGGGTAATCTTATTAGAAATGAAAACAAAGAGAATTCCTTAAAGATTCCCCATTATGGGGCGGTAGATAACCCATTTGAACGGCCCCTTGAGGCATCTTCTTTAGATAGGCCAAGGTGATGCTCCCCTAAGGACATCTCGGGGAGGTCCCACGCCGCTAGGGGGCCACCCGGCCTGTCCTTCCTCAGTAGGTCTTCCATAAACCTTCAAGGGGAAATGTTCCCTCAGGCTTTAAAATCTCTTAATCCGTAGACTCTGTGCCTCGCTATAAGGAAAAAAAAAAAATCAGGCGAGTCCGAAATGTGGCGCTAGCATAGCCTCATCTTGTGTTTCTTCTTCCATTTATTTGGCCGGAGACACGAAGGAGGGGGGAAGGGGGGGGCCGCTACGCAGACGCTTTAAATTAAAACGATTTCAACGAGCTCCGCTCTGGTGGAAATCTGACAATTACACATCAGGATGGCAGATGATGGTAAAATAATTACCAGGAATCAATATTCTCACCGTGTCCAGGCCCTGATAAGACCGCCAAGACAATGTTGAGGACTATTAAAGTGGACAGCTTTCTGATATTACATCATTAGTTATGCTATTTTAATAAATCTATAATATTTGGGCTATAATTAAATTAATTTACGGGTCAGATAGTACTAAGAGCTGGAATGAGGTCTGAAAGTGGTCTATTAAGTCTGGTATGAGAAAGGAAACTCGAATCTACAGGACGAAATCATGAAACAAAGCCTGGACTATAGATACATACAGGCTCATTATACATCCAGGGAGGGGGGAGATAGATGTAATGGATATAATGTATAGCTATTATACATGGTACATGACCATAGGCCACCCAATCAATACATTATATATTGCTTAAATATATGGAACCGCCGCTGTTTATTAATACTTGTTCTATCTATCTGTAAAGGAGTAAAATGTAAAAATATCTATCTATCTCTCTATCATCTTCTATTATCTATCTATCTCATATCTATCATCTATCTATCTATCTCAATAATCTATCTATCTATCTATCTATCTATCTATCTACTATCTATCTATGTATATCAATATTCAAAATCTATCTATCTATCTATCTCTCTATCTATCTATCTATCTACTATCTATCTATCCATATCTATCTCATATCCTATCATCTATCTCATTCTATCGATCTATCTATCTCATATCTATCTATCTTTAGCTATCTAATCTATCCCTCGATCATCTCGTATCTATCTATCCATCCTATATTCATATTATCTATCTACGATCTATCTATCTACTCTCATATCTATCTATCTATCTATCTCTCTATCTCTATCTATCTATCTATCTCATATCTATCTAGCTATCTATCTATCTATTCGATTATCTCGTCTATTCTATCCATCTCATATCTTCATATCTATCTATCTATCTATCTATCTATCTATCTATCTATCTCGTATTCTATCTATCCATCTATATCTCATACTATCTATCTATCTATCTATCTCATATCTATCTCATATCTATCTACTATCTATCTATCGATCTATCTATCTATCCTCTATCCTATCTATCTCATATCTATCAATCTATCTATCTAATCTATCTAATCTATCTCTCTATCTTCTAATCCATATCTATTTATAATCTTCGTCGACTCCTATCTATCTATCTATCTTCTTTCTATCTATCTAATATCTATCTATCTATCTATCTGATCTATCTATCTATCTATCGCATACTATCATCTCTCTATCTATCTATCTAATCTATCTATCTCATATCTATCTATCTAATCTATCTATCTATCTCATAACTATCATCTATCTATCTATCTATCTATCTATCTATATATCTATCTATCTATCTCATATCTATCTTCTATCTCATATTTATCTATCTATCTCATATCTATCTATCTATCCTCATATCTATCTATCTTTAAAACAAATATTATTTTTAAATTTCCTCATATCTATCTATCTATCTATTTTATCTATCTCAGATCTATCTCATCCTCGTATCTATCTATCTATCTCCTATCTATCTATCTATCTATCTAAAATCCCTATCTATCTATCTATCTATCTATCTCTTTTTCTTCGCCTTTGGTCAATTATTTTTTGCACCTAATTTGTCTTTGTAGTTTTTGGCTCTTGTGTAATGCAGGGTTTTTTTTAGCCTCAACACCATGCGCTCGAAAGTTCACTAATACAAGCAAAAAAGGTGCATCAGACTGAGATAAATCTGCCCCAATGTTTTTAATGTATCTATATGCTACTACTATATTATATTCATCTATCTCTATCATTTCATCTTCTGTCTTTCTATGGGAGAATGTATCACGGCTATCATTGGCTCTGTATCTTTCTTAGGCCCTGATAGATAATCGGCGTGTCTGGGGTGGGGTTTGGTTCATATTTTGGTGAAAATGCGGTCAGACCTGTGTAGAAAAGAGCCTCCAATGCTGGAGCCCTCCTGATGAAATCCGGGCGGGGCACTCATACACTGGTGCTAACTGTCCCCCATGGGTTTTACATATAATCTTCTCTGTACGGCACATAGAGGTAAATATAACTGGTCGATTACAAACATCAGCACATAGTGCGGTCATCTTGCCCAACTCGGGCTTTGCCCAAACCAGTGCCAACTATATGGGAAGACTTCTAAATCACATAAACACGTCATAAGTATACAACCGGGGGCCTCCGGAACCAACCCACTCGAATCTCTCGGAACTCCTTGTTCTAGACCTCCAGGGATAATTTCCATTACTGCGACTTTTCTTAACTACCCAAATAAACCTGCCATTAGCTTCCTCTATTCCATAGACGCATCAGATATGGTCTATGACCCTGCGTAAATCTAGGCCACCACTCTTGATGGCCACTTAGCCCTTACAAAACCACCCTGGACCCCACAAAAATCGTAGATATCCCTGATGTGCCCATATTTTGGTCTTCACAGCTTGACTTTATTTTTTCCCCAGATTACTATCCCGGGATTGTCCATGAGTGCCATGGGGATACATGGGGATAGTAGACATTCCATAGGGGATCTTATGGTCTGGCTTTATTGGATAGGAACTTACAATATTGTAAGTTAAACTCTTAAGCCCTATTATCGTACCATGTTTCCCAATAACCATGAGAACCCTTCTATATTTATTAGTACAAGGTGGTCAGACCCTCCCTGTCTCCCGAAACATGATCCCATACGGTCTCCTAAATAAAACAAACCCTTCACACCAAAGAGAAGAGTTCATGAGGCAGGATATTAACCACATCGGGAACGTCGCACTGGGACTGGACGCGTGTCCTCGTTTAGCCGTCCAGTTAGTGAGAAGAATTGACAAGGCTTCTGGCAAAGACCATCGGTGACATAAATGAGTTCTTTCGCTTTGGGGAGAAAAGCGCAGAGGGGGGGCGGAGAGCTGAGGATGGAGCTCGATACACACACCTTTTCTTGCTGATAGAAGAAAATAAAAACAGCTGTAAGGGGATCCTGGGCCCGGTTTTATGGTCGCACTTGAATTCATCCTCAGTTTCATTTGGAGCTCCTTTCCGTTAGTGAAAAATACAGGCCACTTGAAGTGTGTACACAGCTGCTGACCCAATCCATCCTTCATGTGAAATACTTCTAACCCGGCCTCAGCGTCCCATCTTCGCCTGCAGGAAAGGAGGATTATTACTAGTGCCCAAATTTCTCACGGTTCTTGAATTTTGATGCTTCGGAAGGAGTGACCGATTTTTAATGTTTGTGATCTCAAGGAATGTATTACTAATGTAATGGACAGTCACTTTCTTCCCTAACAATTTCAGAACACTCTTATCCTGCTAGTTGTAATACTCTCCGTTAACGGAGAGGATACAATGTTTTTGTTTCCTCTCTTTACATGACACATTTAAAAACAGCACATACAGCACTGCCCTCACTATTGTATTCAATTGAAATGGACAGGTCACTTTCTCCCACAACATCACACACTCTCCTCTGCGCTTCATACTTGCAATAATCTTACGGCTGTAAGAGTTTGTTCCCTCTTTATTACATGACACCACCCATCAACATCAATATAGCCCAGCCCTTCCCCACTATTGCAATTGTTTTTGAATAAACAGTCACTTTGGGGGGTTTTTCATACGTTATCACCAGACACCTCCTCCTCTTCTGCTGCTGTCCTCTTTTCATCATGTAAGGACTGTAAGGACTTTGTTTGGACCTCTGTCTATTACTGAACATCCCATTATTAAGATCAATTCCTATCCTCACTATTGAAATCACTGGAATGGATAGGTCACTGTCTCCCACAAATCAGAACACTCATCTCCTGCTGCTGTAATTAATTCCTAATCTGAGAGGTTACGTCAGGAGATGGTTTGTCCGTATAATATGTCACCTCAACTCTTCAATGCATCATAGTAGCATAGTTTATTACAGTTAAAAAAATGGAGACCATGCCCATCACGTTCAACATAAGGAAAGGAAGGGATTGATGTACTGCTGGCAGGTCCACTGTGCCCCTTCATGATCAGCGCAATCATCTCCTGCTGCTGTCATATTGTCCCATCCTCTTATTGGCTAGAGTAGAAGAATTGTCACAATTTGGGTTTGCGGAGTTTGGCCGAACATTTGGCCCACGGGCTGTAAGGGCGGAAACATGGTGGGAATCAAGCAGTTTACGCCTACATGGGCTAAGGAAAGTACTAAAAATACTACTCATAAGATTACAAAAAATGAACAAAGACATAATATAAAACCAATAAATAAAACAATGTATACAAGGGAGGGAATGGGAATAGAGGAGGGGGTGTAAAATCGTGGTGGGGGGCATGTTTATGTAGGGGCTGTTATGATATTGAGGTAAATGACACCGGGTGTTCAGACCAGTTATTCTCTATGTGGTCAAAGAAGCATAGGAAAACCACAAACCCTTCCTCTCCTAAAGGTTCTCTGGTGTATATGGACTCAACATTTGGGATGCAAACACTGGCAATGCTATTTTGATAAAAATGGATGCAGAGATACGGAATAATTATGACATTATGCAGTAATGTTTCTATCACTACACCAATATCACACCTCTTCACAGTGCCCGGACAAAGGGCCATTATTTCTATATTTTTACTCACACCTTCTCCTCAGAATCTGCCCTGAAAAGGGCAATTTGTGAATCATTACAGGTCAATTCTTTCCCCCACTTTTTCCCTCCAGATCTGCTGTCTCTTAGCTCTCTCCCTGGCTGTATGGTGCTGGACATGTGACGGGCCTCTTATATAGTGGGTCACATGTCCTGTCTGCCGTCACAGCCATGTTCATCAGGTTTGGCTGTATTTGCTGTGGATGCAAACTCCATCTGGAATCAACCAGGTTTCCTTGTTTCCCAAACACCGATCCGAAAATGTCTGAACGACTTCAGGTGTCGGTACTGAAACTGCCCAGGGTTTGGTAAGATCCACATGTGTGGTTTCCAGGTTTCGCTCACCCTCATGAGTAGTTTTGTCTTCAGTCTATTATCTCTCAACTCAACATCACATTCCTCTTCTGTTGTCCTAATTTGTAGTCTTGGGTGTACAAGTTCACTGTCTCCAACATGATCAGTCACACCCACTACCTGCTGCTGTAATAGTTTTTCTATTCTTTGGAAGTCCTATGATTAGTTTTAATACCTGCCTATTACATTACAATGTGACATCACATGCAGCCCTGTCCTTTGTATTAGATTAAATACTAAACATAAAAGAACAGGTCCAGAAGCTTCAACAATTCATACGTTTCATCTGAAATCTGATGGACTACAAAGCGTTCCCTCGCCCCGTTCATGGTAAAAGCAGCAGAGTCCTCACTATTGTTAATCCGTGATGACACTGGTTCACTGCCTCCCTGAAGATCAGTACACGCTTCGTCTGCTGATCATTCCCCATAATCTTATTGGCTGTAAGCTATTTCTTCCGCCCACTTCATGTGACCTAAACATATAAGGGGGGGTGCAGAATGGAGGATCAATCGTCCATCAACTTTCCAAATTGTCCTCCCAACCTGAATATTAGTGTACATTGGGTGGGTCATGAACCGGCAAAAAAACCACAACACTCCCTCTCCTGCGGTTAGCAATATTATTATATCACTTCATCCATAAATTGTTGTCAGTAATAATGACTTGTCATAGATTACAGTTTTTTTATTGAACGAACTAAAGATTTGTCCACATTTTTATCACAACTTGTAACACCCAAAAACACCCAAAAAACAGGCGTACGAGCCTTGAATTAGTTTGCGTTCCCCCTCACAGAGTCGGAATTGTGAATACTACTCCACCCACTGTGCGTTTGGCGGGAAAGGGCCGGTGCATGGCTGTTCAGTGGCCGGGAGCGCGGGGTAGAGTGCACTTGCCCTGCGCCTGAATGGGCTCAATTCTCCACCAGGTCAGACGTGACGTAGAGTTCCACTTTTTCCAGGAGACCGTAGCCCTCCTGATGATCTTGGTGTGAGCTACCGGAGTGCAATCATTTCTCCGTAAACTCTATGTAAATTACCCTATATGTTGAGAAAAAATCCAACATTTCAACTTCTTCTCTTCTACCCATAGTCCCAGAAATGGTTGCAGTTTAAGATGCAAGAGCTGGGAATGCAAATCGACTTAGCTCCGCCTTCTATGCCAGTTGGGCGTGGAGGGGGAGGCCAAGGTGTTCGATCAATGCCAGAACTTACAAAAAAATTCAAAAATCAATTTTTTTTTTTAATACTCTCTCATTACTTGTCATATAAAAATTGTTTAGACTCATTTTCCTTCCTAATCCTGAAATGATACAATTTTGTGCCATTGCCATCACAGAATGGGATTATAGGATCGCATTTCTAAAATTGTGCTTGAGCGTGTCGGACCCTAATAACGCTTAGAGGGAGCGCCGTAGCTTTTTTGTGTGTGGCGTCCCATCTGCAGCCAATAGCCACAAGCGTGCAAAGAGCGGATTTATTAATTAAGTCTGCCTCCATTAGGCTTCTAATTAACCATTACACAAACATAATTACGGACCGTTGACATTACTCACACATTGTTTTGAATAATTTTCTGAAATTGCTCTCCGAGGCTTTCTGTCTATTTAAATAATGGCCCCGCACTTTGTCATGTAAATTAAGTGACATTTACATTGAGTTTTCCGCACACTTGTAGTGGATGGTAAGACAGGGTGTAGAGTATGAGCTTGTGGATGCAGGCACAACAGACCGAAAAAAACCTAAAAATTTTAAGCTTATATTAAACCTGGTACCTGGGAAACTAAGTGCTTCAATACCATCATGTTTCAAACCCTGAAGGAAACTCTTCTTTAAACTGAAGACCATGTGTATCATAAAGTAGCCCAGTGATTGCTATACATCTTATTGGTATACCAAGTTTCCTCATGGGCGGTCCCTGCAGTCCCCAAATTCTCATAATAATTACGCAGGAAGAAGAATGTTCCTATTATTAATTCTGGGGTCTGAAGAGCATATGTGACCCTATAATCATTTTGGTGTCTACTATAATAACTTCTCATTAGCGTTAAAAAGTTTTACTCTGGGAGGACCTGCAGTCTCATCGCTCATAGTAATAAGTGTATCTATTACTTTTAAGTGCAAATCAAGAATGAGAAATATCCCTATTATTTGCCGTGTGGTTTTCACAGACTCATATGTACCCATACTTGTCTGTGTCGCTATAGTTCTCATCATCCATCGGTAGATAGTTCCCTCCTGGTGGTACTTGCATTCTTCATAGTCCTTTGGGTCATTATATTAAGCCTGGAAAGGAGGCTTGTTCTTTCGTTTAGCTGGGTAACACAAACACCAGTATCATACTCCAGTGAATGTTATGGATTTAATTGAAAGTAATAGCATTCCTCATGGGTGGTACTTAGAGGTTTCCATAGCCTCATAATATAGTGGTCGAATACTTTTTTAGTAGAAGCAGAATATAAGACCATATTTATCATACTTAACCTGGTGACTTCATATGCCTCAATTGTAATACTAGGTTTCCTCATGGGTGGTATCCTAGAGTCTCCCCATTCCAATAATGGTTTGGTTCCATTACAACATATATAAAATTCCTTTTTATATACTTATGGCCTACTCAAGACCACATATACCAAGAAAAGCACTCCATTGTAACATCCTATGAAGCCCTAGAATCAGGGGGGGGCTCTGTACTTTCCCCCAAAGCCATGGGCAATGGATCAAATATGAGAGATTACCACAGTCCCGGTGCCTGGAGTAATGTCCCTGGTTTATCAGGATGGATTTTGATGGTAGATTTCCTTAAGTAAAGCTCCTTTTATACATTTCATCAAGGGGATCACAATGGGCATATGAATTCTGGTGCATTTCTATTAGCTGGGCTTTTTTAAATAAGGAATAAGAGAGACACTTCCAAAGCATTGCTGTTCAACCCCTTAGAGACCATAGTCAATATTCCATTGCATCTAAGGAGTTTTGAAAAGATGGAGAAGGGAGGGAATCTTATTGTAAGGGTCTGCTTGGTTACTTATGCTATCTGTGAACCTAAAAAGGCACTTGTTGGGTAAAAAGTAAATGATGCTTATGTTAGAATACATACACTTTTCTTTCTGCTGTAAGTTTCTCTTTCCTGGTGCGGCGGTATTGGTTATAAGCTGGAAGGCATCCATGATTGTCATCATCGCGCCTGCCAGCTTCTGCCAAACATAGGCATAGGCTCAATATTGAAACCAATGGCTCCCTGCTTCACCACGGCATTCAGCTCAAGTTATCATGGTCTGAAATTACATTTTCCCATTATCCGTCCTTGGGATTTGGCCCCTCAGTTGGGGACTGCTGTCTGGAAAAATAGGCATCGAGCCATCAGGAGCGGAGTATGTTGTTGGTCATAACCTGTTGTAGGTTACATAGGGATAGGTAGATAAAGAGGAATTAAGTTGGTGTATAAGTATACAGATCATGCTTACGCATGGGGGCAATTCACACCCCTCCTCCATCATATGTGCCATTTCAAGGCTCGAATTTCAATTAAGAAAAAGCTTCATAATGTAAAAAATTAATTGCTCAAGGGTTTGGCACTCTTTTTTAAATAAGTTGCCCATATGCCTTTACTAGCTAATAATAATGTCTGAATGTTCATCAGTGATTCAGCTTTCTGCTACTTACGTTATGCTGTCGCAAACTCTCCTGAGTTTTTCTTTGTTTACATGTCTGTCGAGCTCTGCTGAATATGAGGTGCTGGACAGCTAGAGTTATGACTCATTTCTGCTCCCTCCCACCCTCCCAACCTGTCCTTTGTCAGTGGGTATGCATAGTAAAAGACACACAGAGGGAGACCCATGAAGGACGGGCTGAATCAGTGGATAGAGGGTAATTGCGTGTATATTAACATTGGGAGCAACAAGGAAAGGATCAAGAGGCACAAGACACTGTACAAATACATGCATAGATATCGTTGAATATGGAAGAGATTGTCTTTAAAAAAAAGGGTCAAACCCCTTTTAAGGTTAAATTGCTATAAAGTTTCATAATTCACTGATGATACTTTTTGGCTTTGTCCTACATACAGATCTTTTTGTCTGACATTCCTGGATCATTCTCCGCTCTTCGCCCCCCTCTCCCATATATATCTGAAATGAGAACAAAAAAAAAATAGTTAATTCCAAAACACTTGTAATTTACTTGTCAAAAGTAAATGACCTACCGGAGAGTCAAGCCGCCGACTGTAAAGAAAGCCAGTGGTCACTTCAATTTATCTCAGTGGGAACCGAAGAGCCAACATCACAAACTGATTCAATAAGCTTCTCAAAGAAAATGGTTTTACGAGAGGAGCACATGAAATGGAAACGCCTTCAGTTTTTTTTGGCTCTAAATGCAGAATTGATAGGATCAAGTGCAAAAATAACAATAATACAAAAATTTTTTAAAAAAATATATAAAAAAAATTTACCTAAAAAGCAAAATTTTGTCAGGTTGTGCGGAAATGTACTTAATGTGATCATCAGCTCCGCGAGTGAAAGTGACGGTGCAACGTTATGCTCGGGACGGCTTAAATCATTGTCCCGGAGACTTTGTTTAAGAACTGATTTTGGGCTGTTAAGTGCTTGTCCAAGCTCTCGGGCCCCTTCACAGTCTATAAAATACCCAAAGAATTTAGAAGCTCCAGGGTCACAAATTCATTGCACAGTAGATTTACAACCTGCCGCCAGTATTCAATTTGTGAGAATTACATTGTTTTCGTTCCCTTTCTCAGAGTTATCGCGGTGTCTCTCTTCCGGTCACATGGATATCAAAATCATGGAAAGATGGATACTGTCAGGGGAGAAAGCATGGCCTCAGCGGTGCCTTCACTCCACTCCTCTCTTTCCTAATAGATGGTAGAGACAGTTATACTTTCTGGTGAACCTTGGCAATCGGGGGCTGATTGGCTCTCGTATGGACACCAGACACTAGCATGAAAGCGTTTGTTTCCATTAGAAGGTCAGGCCGGCTACTATATTTCATCACCGAGGTCCTTAAGCCTTGTTCCGTGGACGCATCAACAAAACAATCACTAAACACAGATATTACTATTACTTCAGGTCAATTGTTTCGTGGAGCAGTTGGTTTGTTTTTTTCCCCCCGTAATAATGTCCATTCTTTTTGAGTTATTTTTTTGGGAATTCACACTTTTGAACCTTAGAATTGTAGCATTTTTGGCAATGTTCTCCAAGGAACACATTATTTTTTATTATGGGGAAAATCACTTATACCGTCGGTAGCAGCACCAAGGTCGCATCTTTTAGGAGGAATTTGAAAATGCAATTTGATTTTCTTTTTAAACAGAATGGATGCACAACGGAAAACCTCGATTTAATTTATTGTGCTGGTGTCCCATGAAAACGTCACTGCGGTGATTATTTTGGGTTGGGAAGAACTCATCTTACTATTAATAGTTTCAGGATCAACTTTTTGGGAATTGCGGGTTTATTTAGCAAAAATACTATTTCCAGTTTTTAAAACAATGGGGACATTAATCATAGTGTGTCTCAGGTTCGCATGTTTTTGCGCCTTGTTTGCTCTTCTTTTGGCTCCTGATCTATGATGGATCTTGGTTCTGCCTTAGTAATCACTTTGGAATTGTCTCTGTCCCATTCTTTTGGCACCTAAATTAGCGCCAAATTTGCGCAATTGTGTTGGAATCTCATTGTGACAATAATCAAAGGAGACGAGAAATGTGACAGAACGTTCATGGCTTCATCTCTGCCCAAAAACTATATTTGTGATTCGGGGCCCTAATTACGAGATTCGCCAGATTTGTAGCGCTAAAAGAGACGCTCAAACGTCTCACAGACTCGATTAATGTCCCCCCATTAGGTACAATGGGGTACTCTAATAAAGGGAATTTGTCATCAGAAATTTTCCTAATAACACAAGCAGTTGAACAGCTTCTAGATGAATATTTCGTTCATGGCCCAGCTGGTGGCATAATTAAAAAAACTTTACTTTTGAAGTGAGATATAATTAGGGAGCGAGAGTTAACACAGAAGTCAGCTCTCCCTGCCTCTAACACCTCCCTCGTGATTGACATAATGGGGATCATTTACTAAGGGCGCGATTCGTGTTTTTCCCACGTGTTACCCCGAATGTTTCTGATTTGCGCCGATTTTCCCGTATTGCCCCGGGATTTTGCGCACTCGCGGACTTGTGCTGCATCGGCGCTGGCATACACGCGCCGCAAATCTGGGCATGGCCGAACAAAACCTAAAGGATACGGAACGACCGCCGCATTAAAAAAAAAAAAGTGTCCTCAAGAATTGATTGCATTGTCGGCGGGCCTCGAGGAACTTCAGCGAAGCAGCGCCACCTGGT
Source organism: Engystomops pustulosus (assembly GCA_019512145.1). Classification (NCBI taxonomy): domain Eukaryota; kingdom Metazoa; phylum Chordata; class Amphibia; order Anura; family Leptodactylidae; genus Engystomops; species Engystomops pustulosus. Next base: position 15,371,932 of record CM033641.1, read on the forward strand.
TGAAACGTCGGAGGACTACCTTAGGATCCCAGCCGGACCCGAATCCCCGCAGAGCCCGCGCCGCTGGATCGCGAATGGACCGGGTAAGAAATCTGCCCCAAGGCTTCAGGAGATCTGGTCCAAAATGATGTCCCTTTGCGACACAATCCTTTCATGGCCTGTGTGTTGGCGTCCATCCGAAAAATCAACTTGAAGTTGGTAGATGTCCTTTCCACCTGCCATTTGAAGACCAGTCTAATATCTCCACCCACTGTCCGGATCTACCAAGAAGCCCACCCGAACAAATAACTTTTTTCAAATTAATAAATTATGTATTATTAAAAATGTATTCTTTTTGGTAAAATTTTCGATTTTCACCAAGGAAACGTCCAATAGTGTGTTTGCATTGGTTTTGACATAACTTTGGGTAATGACTTTCAAGTTGAGGAAGTTTTTTGGACTTCATCAAGACGTTTAGCTAAATTAAATTTTAACATCTTTTTCTCTGGTCTTCAAAGAAACTAAACACGTGGATTGTCCTTGTTTTTTTGGAAATGTAGACGTTGTGGACAACATGATGGAAGGACTTTGATGAAGTAGCGGAGACTGAGGAAGACTGAGAAAGAATAGAAGAAAAGTGCAGCTTTTTGTTACCAACACTTATTTTAGTTTTTTTTGCAGCTTCGTGATCTAACAGGGTGTGTAATGAAGGAGAAGGGCGTTTGCCCTAAGGGAAATTCTTGGATCAGTCAATAGTACAATTCCTCCCTTTACATTAGCAATCACTAATGAAATGTTTATGGCAGATAAATCCATCGTCAATCCTCAGGTGAAATATGATGTTGTTGTCTTTTCCGCCCCATGTTCTTGTGAATCAGATTGTTGTATCGAGTGACCCTGTGAGCATAAAAGATTCTAGATCCATGAAAGTTTATTTGATTCATTCACCAAAATCTATAAATTGCAAGTGAGTAATGAGTAGAAGACATTGGGGGGCATTACTTACCCGTCCATTCGCGACCAGCGGCGGGTTCTCCGACGCTGATTCAGGTCTTCCGGCGAGTGCACAAAGTTCACCAAGCGAAGGCACGTCCCTGCATGCTGGTGTCGATGCGCCACAATCCGACGCCGTGCACCAATCCCGAGGCAATTCATGGAAATTGGCCAAAACGTAAAATTCGGGTCAACCCGACGTAAAACCGCGATTCAAGAGGCCGTTAGTAAATGACCCCATTGTCTAAACATGTCTTAAAGGCAACCTTCCTGCAAAACTCTGTATGCGTATTATATTCCTAGATTATTTCCTAAACTGAGACCACGCGTAGTCCTATTCAGTCCCTGTCCCTTTCTAGTATGGGATGTAAGGGGCTTACACTACACACAACTACTACAACATCAAAAATATCCGTATGAAGAGGGTTTGTTTTCTGAAAGTGGGTAAAAATATAAAAGGTCACTAACCCTGATCCTAGTGGGCAGACCCTCCACTTCCTGTTGTCTTCTCAGGCCGGGCCACAGAACAGGGAAATGATGATGTCAAAGTGATGCAACATTCCCCCTTCTGTCGCCAAGTATTACTGGTTGGGTTACATGGTCACATCATTGGTGGCATTATATATATGGTGGTAGCCCATAGCCCAAGCCTCTAAGGAGCCCATGGTCCCCACCCCACCAAATTTTATACTCCAAAGTAAATTGTATACAAGCTGTTCCTTGCTTTCGATACATATGTACACAGGCCATTTCATTGACTTTTGAAAGGTCCTCCAAAGGTTGTGAAACAGGCAGAAGAGACAACATCCTCCATTTACCGACGAAGAATATTCTTGTACCATATATAGGAAGGGACTTCCAGCTTGTAGGGGTTATATATAAATATTCATACAGCCCAGGGTCTGGCAGGCTTAATCCGGCCCAACTCCATGAACCGCAATACTCGAACTGGAGTCAGATCAAGGAAGTAACTGTTGAAATCTTTCAAGAATCAAGCTTCTCACATCTTGGTATTTTCATCAAGTTCCAATGTGTATTCCATACATGTGACATCATACACCTATACATACAGTATCCCCTATCCCCACATTAAGATTTTGAACTACAACTAGAAATCCTAGAGCCTCCTTACAATCACAGAACATGGATCTTCTCACTGTATAAATGTATCCCACCTTCGGAAGCCTTTAGTCAGCACATTAATCCCTTGTGTCACATGACCTGACGGCGGAGATTCTAACCGGGAGCAGTCTGAACTTGATTTTTAATATAATTGTGTAAAATTTATCTAAATTGTTAACACCCTAACTCCGATAGGTTTAACATTGGTCTGGGGGGGCGGCTCTTTAGCTTTAACAGATGACACTTTAATAACACTTGTGTAATACTAGTAGTATTGAAGGGTATCACTGGTGGTGTGTACAGTGTTCATCTAGGTTAGTATAATACTAGTAGTAATGAAAAGGATCACTGGTGGTGTGTACAGTGCTGTTACATGCCTCATCTAGGTTCGTATAACTAAGTAGTATCAATATGGTAGCGTGTACATCTTGGTTAATGTATATAGTCGTATTGAGGGTATCACTGGTGGTGTGTGTCAGTGCTCACTAGGTTAGTATAATACTAGTAGCATCTCAATAGTGGTAGTGTGTACATCTAGTTGTGTAATCTAGTTAGTAATGAAAAAGGATCACCTGGTGGTGTGTACAGTGCTCATCTAGTGTTAGTATAATACTAGTAGTAATCAATATGGGTAGTGTGTAAATCTAAGTTAAGTGTGAAATACTAGTAGTATGAGGGGATCACTGTGGTGTGTTCAGGCTCATCTAGACTAGTAGTATGGTGGTGTGTGCAGTGCTCATCTAGACTAGTAGTAGTGGTGTGTGTGCATGCTCATCTATGCTTAGTATATAACTATGCAATCAATATGGTAGTGTGTACATCTGTTAGTGATACTAGTAGTATGAAAAGGATCACTGGTGGTGTGCGACAGGTCTCATCTAGGTTAGTATAGTTCTAGTACTAATCAATATGGTAGCGGTGTACATCTTGGTTAGTGTAATACTAGTTAATGAAAGGGATCACTGGTGTTTGTGCAGTGGCTCATCTAGGTTAGTATATACTAGTAGTAATCAATATGTAGTGTGTTACATCAGCGTTAGTGTAATACTATAAGTATGAAAAGGTAACTGCTGGTGTGTGCAGTGTTCATCTAGACTAAAAGTTAGGAGTATAAACGGATATCACATTCTTGTGTAACAGTGGTGCTCAAAAGATAGTTGTAATGAGGTAATTGTATTGTGTGAACAGTGCTCATTTAGACTAGTAACACTAGTAGTAATAAAGCATATCACTTCTGTGCTCATCTATACTAGTACTGAATGTATTTTCTTGGTGTGTACACTGCTAATCCAGACTGTAATACTAGTAGTAATGAAGATAATTACTTCTGGGTGAACATGCGCATACAGATTATGTAATACTAGTAGTAATGAAGGATATTACTGTTGGGGGTGGAATAGTGCCATTTAACTAATATTACTGGTAGTATGAAGGCATTACTTCTGGTGTGTACAGTGCTCATACAGATAGTTATTCTAGTAGTATGAAGGATGTCACTTCTGATTTGTTCATTTGCTTATCTAGACTAGTTATACACTATATTTGTTTGTTGTGTACAGTGCTCATCTAGGCTAGTAATACTATTAGTATGTATATCTCTGATAGTGGGAGCACTGCTCAGCTAGACTAGTATACTGGTATAATCAACTTTATTACTTGTACTATAAACTGCACATCAAAGCAATAATACTGATACATTTGTTGGTGTGTACAGTGATCATATAGAGTAATGATACTAGTCGTATTGAAATTATTATTCTGGTGTAAACTGTGCTGATCAAGGCACGTTACGATAGGTATGTTGTGTGGTACAGTGATCATAATAACTAATTATACTTGTATAATGAAGGTACTACTGCGGTGTGAACAGTGCTTATGAAAGCTCACACGTGTACTATACTGTATACTTCACTAACCAATAACTATTGCTGTGCGCACTTCTAATGTAGCCTACTACTACTAGTAGTTAACTGGTTATTTGTCCTACACACCACTAATATTATCAAGTCTGCAGAGGTAATGTATAACTAAAAAGATTTGTATTATCGGGGGGGGGAAAAACGGGGTTCTGATGTTGATAGAAACTCGTATCGCTATGTTTTTACCTGTTTACACTTTTTGTACGAACTTGCATACATTCGTGCATGTGTTAGATATTTTACGTTACTATTGAATGTCCAGGACACGTTGGGGGTGGATATTTCCTGTTTACCGGGTGTGGGGGTGGACCGGACTTCCGGCAGTACTGAAACATGGGTTGGGGAGTATAGCGTATGTGAGTACGGTTGGTGGTTGGCGGAGTGACAGGTAAAGGCCTCGAGTGGGAGCTCGCTGGTGTTGGTTCATTTGCGGGCTACGGGCGGATGGGATCACTGGTTAGGGCGCCGTGTCGGGACGAGAGACTGGGGGAGCTTTAATCGCGCGAGTCGAATGATGCTAAGGTAGATAAGTAGGGGCTTGTTATAGAGCACGTAGAAGTTCTGATATGACAGGAGTTTGGGGTGAGTTGTGCGTAGGTCAGTTGTCGCGGGAGGGGGTTTGGCCTGCGGGGATGGGAATGCTTAGTAGGACCTTGTGAACCTGCTTGTGAGACTAGTATTACTAATAACCATGTGTGTACTAGTAGTATTAGTAGTACTTATGTAACCATATCAGTACTGGCTTGAGCTACCTATACCAATAACTACATACACTGAAACTCTAGTAACTAATGTGTAACTAGTAAAATACTGATATTACTGCTTAAGTTGTCATACAGACAAGTAATAACCATTCACTGCTTACTAAGCAACTATTAATATACAATGTAGCCACTAGTGCTAGCAACTGTATCAGTGCTAATATAAAAAAGTACACATTTGTATTGTTTGTTTGGATTGTAACCTCAGTGATTGTATCTAGAGCTCACTTAGACTAGTATTACTAGTAACCATATCATTACCAGTATATATGGAGACTAGTAATACTAGTAACCCTCAGTGATTGTATCTAGAGCTCACTCGACTAGTATTACTAGTAACCATATCATTACCATTATATATAGACTAGTACACTAGGGATCACATATTTGGCATCATAAACTTTACATGTAGTAATACTAATACCATATAATTGTCAATGTTTACTATGATTGTATATGGTAGTACTAGACCATATCATTCCAGTATGAACTACACATGTAGTACTAGTAATCATATCACAGCCAGTGCTTACTATACATGCAGACTATTAATACTAGTCATCATATCGTTGTCATTATGACCATCCATCTAGATTAGTAGTACTAGTAATCATATCACTGCCAGTATGAACTTACATGTAGTACTAGTATCACATCATATCAGTCCAATGTTTAATATACATGTACTAATTATACTGGTCACCATACCTCAGCCAGTGCTTACTATACATGTAGACTAGTAGTACTAGTAATCATATCACTGTCTGTATGCCCATTACCCGGCTGATAACCTTTGCCGCACCCGACTACTGTGTATACAATTAAGAAACGATCAGCTACAATTACAATCAATGTTTCGTCCGTCTATGAGGAATATTCCTGGCGATTATAAAAGCTTTAATAAAACTATTTTTTTGCCAACAAAATCATGTGAAATGGTTAGTATTGTAATATTGCATTTCTTGTAGGATGTTGCTGTCTCAGTTTTTATCCCTGTCTGTCCATCTATTTTGGTATCTTAGTATTATTTCTAAGGTCACAAATCACTTCACTGTTTTTCGCCATTGTCATTTAAAATTAAAGAAAATGTCAAAAAAAAATATTTGCATTAAAAACAATACATTAATAACATGAATGGAATATATTGATATATCCCACAGAATCTGCAAGGGAAAAAAAATTATAAATCTGGTGATATTTTATTACATCGATTTTTAGATAAATTTCGAATGTTTTGGTCCTCATTATACATATTACATATTGGAAAAAAATTGCATCATATCAACTATGTCAGAATAATTCTCTTATAAAAAAAAACTAAATCAAATATGATTAATCACTCTAGTTGCTCTATTTAGATATTATAAACAACTTTATTTTTGTAAGTTTTCGATTTTATCATATACTGTAGTTGTTTGATAATAAGTAACCATAAAATAATATAAAAATAAAAGTATTCATAATAATGTTAATAATAGAAAAATATTAATAATTACAATAATACAAATTATAATAACACGTATAATAATAATAATAATAACTAAAATGCTAATATACTATTGTATAGTAGGCTAAAAATAGAGTAATGATAACAAAATAAAAGTATTCATAATAATGATAAAACTAATGAAAATATTAATATAACAATTATAATAGTATATACCACTGCTAAATGCCAAATACTATTAATAATAATACTAGTCTAAAAGAAAAAGAAATAAAAACCAGTAAAGTAATAAAAATAAAATAAAAACCAGTAAAGTAATAAAATTGAAATAATCTTACTATAAAATAAAATAATCACAATAATTTTAAAAAAAGTATAAAGTATTAGGTGTAAAATATCATATTTGATATTCAATAAAAAATAATAATAACAAATATGATAATATTGGAGGATAATATTATTATAGTATACTAATATTGAGAAAAATTAAATAATTCAGCATACAACTTGCTATTTGCATCCAAATAAAATGTGACAAATTAATTTGATAATAAAAAATTATTCAAATATTAATAATTAATATAATAATAATATAAATAAAAATAATATATTATTTATATGTATTAATAATAACATAATAATATCCCAAAATAAAAATAATCCTAAAATATATAAAATATATAATAATAATAAATAGTCCTACAATATGAATAATATTATAATACTAAGAATAATTACAATAATAATTGCGAGTTAGAAGAAAAGCAAAAGACACCCAGGGAGAAGATATATTTATATTACAGTTTATTGTTCAATGTCTCAGCAAAGTGCTTGAAATATCTCTATATAATACTGCCCTATTGTCATACAATAAATATAAAACAAAATGAAAACATCATCACATTATTTACACAAAGAACAAATGTCAAAATTACATGAAATAACAGCAGTCAGACTGGAGAATTCTGACCTTGGAACCATCACTTCTGTATAGAAGAGGAGAGTCCGGCAGAGTTTCTAGAAGGTTTACATTTTAAATAAAAAAAAATTGAATGCATAAATTCTCTGTATATATACAGTGTATATCGTGATATCACGAACGGGAGGTTCATTGTATATTTCACCAATGCAGATTATTACATTACAGCCACTTCCTAAACTCCTAGATACCCTGAGAGCAAAATGGGCCAGAATAGAAAGATGTTTTTTAGTTTTATTCATTTATTTCTTTATAAAAACAAATCCCCCAAAAATGTAACCAAACCCTTATTTACACCAATGAAAACACTGACAAATAGTGGAATGATTTCCTATTGAACAAATAAGGTCATATTATCCCACTAAATTGACACAGCCTCAAGTGGCCCTAAAATCAGATGCATTTTGGTTTAATATACACAATTATGGATGGAATGAAGGTTTTAGTGAATCATTATGGTTGTAAAATTTTGTTGAAAAAAAGTAAGAAATAATAATAATATAAAATGCATTATACAATTTACAGGGATAGTTGAATATTTTTTTTTCCCCATTAATTTTGTTCTATACAGAGAGGGGTGGAAAGTCTTTAAAGTGCTCCCCATATTCATCTACTATGAGAGGGTTTGTTATAACCATTGCAATGAAAGGTGCTGTTCTTCCAGTATATCCCAGGGAGTCTTGAGCTGCACTAAAGGGGTAAATCCCGAGTGGCACCAGTGCTAGAGTATAACTAAGCTACTTTCCTACTTTAGATTTGCCACTCTTGCGTCCCCTTGTTGTAATACATTGTGTCCATTCGTGGAGAACTTGTGCTTTGCCCATTGGATAATTCAAGTCTCTATAGTCATAAGTGGGGGCATAAAATGCTGGGGTCCCATAAGACTGAGACCCCAGACAAAGGGTGACAGACTGCACGGGGCCAGGGAGGAAGGGTAACTGTGCTGTGCACATGAGTCCACCAGGTGCATGGCTTGGGTAACCAGGGTGTCCATGCATGCCCAGTGGGTTGCCCATAGTGGGAATGGCTAAGAGTCTCAGCCCCCCACCCATACCTGGACCACCCGCCCCCCCATGACCGAACCTCCAGTAGGCACTGGTGTCTGCTCCAGGATTCGCTTCTTCCACTTGTGCGTCTATTCTGGAACAAGATCTTGACTTGGGTCTCAGTCAGACTCAGCGATAATGCCAGGTTGTCTCCTCACACACCGAGAGGTATCTTGTAGACTTGAACTTGTTCTCCAGAGCCACCAGCTGTTTCATAGTGAAAGCTGTTCTAGCTCTCCTGGGTTTGCCAGACTTAGAGTCAGAACCTGTTCTCTTCTCTTGGGTTTACCATGCTGGTTCTGTCCTGGTTCTGTTGGTTCTGGTTCTTTGGAATTACCTTGCTGTGAGCCAGGAGTGTTACCATGACTTGATAGACCATCCTCAGCCTGAGTAGAGCCCACCATTCTCCCGTCCACTGTACCAGAAGGAGTGGAGTTGCTGCTCTCTCTCACTGCAGACCTCTTCATCTTCCTCATCCTCCTCTTTCTCCAGGTCACTACCAGACTGGGCTAAAGTCCTGATTTGACAATCTTCTCCAGTCGTTGGTACAATCTTTCATCCTCTGTATGAGAAATTTCCATTAAAAACAGGGTTTCTATAAGTTGTCACCAAACAATCATCCATAGACTATGTAGATAAGACATAGGAAATCACAACAGTCACATCACAAAGTCATCAATAACACTAATAGCATAGATCAATGGTAGAAGTAGAATCATTTCATAGGGTATCAAAAGGACATGCCACCAAATCATCAATGGTCGTATGTATCAATAGGGACCTGTGGGTCTCGGAGGGTTAAGGGAATGTTAATTATTTTAGGGAAGGTGATGCTCCTACAGCTGGCGACTACACAGTTAAATATTTTACTGGTAATGACCAGGGGAGAAATTTTTAGTATCTAAGAACCGTGCCGTGTTGTTATGGTTATGTAGTCGGGTCGTGTGTTGTAAATCGTATATATATAATAGTAAATATAACACATGCAGTAATGATAAATAACTGGGCCAGGCAGAATTATTCACACACATAATGTCCATGTCACACTGTACACTACACTGACAAGAGCTTCTTTCTCTTCCTTACAGTGAGTGATGGGCTTGTGATCTGTATCTCACACACTGGATCATAGAACCTGACAAATCATCTTTGATAGGTGAAATTTTTATAAGTGCATTTACCTAGAAATTATTTGACCAACACCCTGGAATCTTTCACTCATAACATCACTGCCCATAGACTACATACAAAGATGTATCAAATACAACACACAATCATATCAGCCTGTGATTCATGCATTTACAGGTCACCTCTGCTGTCTATATAACTTCATGTCCTCTACATGGTGCAGCCAGGAGGGCAATACACTGGGGTCCTGATCACTGCACAGCACTGAGAACACGTGTACTGCCTGCAACCCACCACTGCCCCAACACACTGTCATGTCTGCTGCACCTACCAGGGACATTCTCCAAGGACAGAACATTCAATAATATATATATATATACATATATATATACATGACATAAATTATAATATTTAATAATCATGATACTAGAATAATGGATATATTAATGTTGTTATAGAATAGAGTAAAATATAATGAATTTGGATAACAGTTATGATCTTTGTAGTCATCAGAAATATTGATATTGTTATATTGACAATAAAACAAGAATGTATAAAATTATTGGAAATTTGAGGAAAAAATAACTAAATAAAAATTTTAAAATCTAAGTGACAAATAACTAAGATAAAATAAACAAGATTCTTAGTGATATACATTGGACACACACAACACATATAATCTTTACACACACATATCGTATATATATATATAATATATACATACACACATAATATATATATATATACACATAAAGAAATACATATCTATCACAAACACTACACATATACACACACACACCAATATATATATACACACACATATATATCACACACACAGACACATATATATCTTTACACACACATATACTGTATATATATATATATACACACACATACATATAATATATATATATATATTATATATTATATATATATATATACATACATAAAGAAATACATATCTATACACAAACACTACACATATATATATACACGCAAATAATACATATCTATACACATACACAATATATGTATATATATTTCTTGCTTTTTTGGAAACCAATAATCCTGTTCCAACTACATAAATTGTCATGTACCTTATACAAAAATTACATACAAAAATGTACAGTATAACAACATCTCCTTTTAGTTGCCACGATTTTAAAGTAAAGACTGAATTTATTTATTTATCATAATGAGACTAATGTTTTTTTTAATGATAATTTTTTTCTCCAGACCTAAATACCTAAAAGTTCATATACATGTTGCTGTGTTAATACTTTAGAATATATTGTTATATAAATATTTATTTATTCGATTCCTATTATTCTATTATTACTATGTGTTCAGTGTGAGTACTTTGCTTCATATCCATGATTATAAATACATATAACAATCCTACAGATATGGAATACTAATCACGGTTATCTTGTGCTTTTTTAAAATATTTATTACAAAAAAAAATTTGTATTTAATTAATTAAAAGTACAACATGTTTCAATATTAAAATAACTTAGAAATAAATGTAAACATAACACAATAAGACCGCAGGTGAGACAATATATGAAATTAGATGTTGTGATGGTGATGAAATGTATGTAGAATAGGAATCTCTGTGTTGCGATCACTTGGTCAGATCTCTGATCGGTGGGAGATTTCCCTGCAGAGCCTCTGCTGCTGGTAATAATAAGTGTAATGGATGTAATCGAGTCATTTATCCTGATTGTGACCCTATAATTTAGATGTTGGGCATGAGGATGGCTGCTGGTAAGAGATACGCGGCATTCGATAATATGGATATCGATCGGCCCGAGCTCCCTGGCACCATGGGGCGATCCCCCATGATCCCCTCCGCTGCTGCTCAACACAATCTCCCCTCGATGTAATCGAAGGAATTTAATTGTTTTCTTACAGATAAACGAACGTTTTGTCACAATTTATTCAATTTGTCCTAAAACAAACCAAATAATAAATGAAATAAAAATTATTCCACACATCATGACCAATCTGATCGTACTGCAACTCTCATCAATGAACGGTTCTGGGACTTCAAGCTCTAATTTGTGACCGTTATAGGATTCAACCTCTCATCTGTACCCGTTATGGACTCCAACTCTCTCTGTGACCGGTAAGACGACAACTCTTATCTGTGACCGGTAAAAGGACACGACTCTCATCTGTGACCGGTTTAAGAGACAACAACTCTCATCTGTGACCGGTAAAAGGACTATAACTCTAATCTGTGACCGATTCTGGGACTTTCGTTCTCATCTTTGACACTTCTGGGAAATTACTCTCATCTGTGACTGGTTCTGAGACTAAACTCCCTTTATTCAACCCAGCCATCCTGGGAACTATAACCCCAGTAAAGAACTTGGACCTTGTACAGTATATGGAAATAAGAACTCGAATTCCATCAAATCAATCATACATTACATCACTCCCATTATCCATGACTGTCATAGATAGTTCAAGAACGGGTGAATATAGAAAATACTGATGAGACTTGTTGTTCTTCATTAGATAATAGATAGATGATAGATAGATAGATATGGAAGGAGAGATAGATACATGATTGATGGATAATAGATAGATAGATAGATGACAGAGGGAAATGCTGAGACTTGTTCCATAATAAAAGGGAAATACGATAGATTGACATGGAAGGATCGAAAGATAGAATGAAAGAAACTTAGATAATAGAAAGGTCATGATGAAACTTGTTCCATAATAAACAAGTACAATTCAGATACATAGAATTATAATAATTCTAGATGTGTAGAACTTACTTAAACATCTGGAGACTTTTTGCAGTTGTCAAGTCCTCTAAGAAAGGTTTCTGGTTCGGGAGGTCTATGGCCCCTCTCTTGCTTGTCCTCTGCCCTCAGTAGTAGTCATGGACTTGTTGTACACCAGGGTGCAATGCCTCTGTTTGCTGTTGAATTTAATTTGGGTCCAGAATGTTCCAGGACTGAGAAGAAGTGGTTTCTGTGGACGGCCGGTGGGGCTGGCACCATGCCCTCCTGTCCTGGAGTGCTGCCACCCTGGCGTCCCCTTGCCTGGGGCAGCCATACCCTGGGTGGTCGCTGGCTGACAGTCTCTTGTTCTCCATGGCTGTCCATGATTCCCACTGTGTAGGGTGCAGGATACAGCCTCCACCACCACTGCTGCCTGTGCTTGGGGCATGGAGATGTCTACCTAGCTTTGTCTCTACTCACATTCATCGCTTGGTCATGTTCTCTAGATGAAACCCGCTGCTCCTTGTCTTCCAAACTTTTAGTGCTCAGCCTAAATCTGTGAGCACCACCCACCAGGGTTTCATAGCAGCAGAGGTGTGATGAAGCTTTTATGAAGTCTTTGGAACCTTGAAGGTATCTTGGATTTACTGGACCCTAAAACTTAAGTTCCTCAAAACCTTCTGGGAGTTCTGTCATGTTGATTCTAAAAGCCCCTTTGATCTTGAATAGTTCTTTACGTTGTAGGACTCAATTTTCAGGTCGGTTCCTTTACACCTTGTGAGACACTCCAAGGTTTCTTCTATGGTCTTTGGACATGAGCTTGGCAGATCCAAAATTTAGGCGTAGACTATTCTTCACCTGAATATTTCTCAACCTTGGAAGGTCCTGGAAACTCTTCTGGGCTCTTCTCAGGCTTAGCAATCAGGACTTTATATGTTGTGGTCTCCTAATCTTTCATTTTGTAGGACTTTTTCCCTGAGTACAATGACCCTCGTGTTCCTCTTCAATGTGATGGACCAGCAATGGACCAGAATCGTAAACAACGATGGAGTTAGGAAATTTCTTCTAAGATCTCAGTATTTTCTCTTAAAGAGCCCTGCACTGAATTGAGAGAGAGAGGCAGCAGTGTGCCTCTCTCCCAGGAGCAGATGCAGAGTGTGAGTGTGTGATTCTGGGTGATACCCTATGCTCCTCAGCATCTCATCCCATTCACTCTGTGCAGCATGCTACATAGCCCTTATAGGGAAAGTGGAGGTGATGGATTTTCTTCTTTTAAATAATTGCTGGGATCATAAAGCAGGAACCTCTCCACACAATGAGAGCATCAGATCAACTGAGACTAAGGGATTAGGACATTCTAGAAGTCAAAATGTGAGGCTGGGTGGGACAGGGGCTACAACAGTATATATATACTAGTACTCCTGGAGGGACTTATCCACTAGCAGGTCATGGTGGTGTTACACTCTACGGACCTAGAACCATAAGAGAATAATTTCTATGAACGAATTACTCTCCATATCTATTTATCTATTCTCTATGCATCTATTTATCTATTATCTATCTATCTATCTATCTCATATCTATCTATCACCCACCTTCTATCTATCTATCTATCTATCTATCTATCTCATATCTATCTCATCTAGCTCTAGCTTCTATCTATCTCATCTATCTATCTACTCTACTACTATCTCATATCTATCTCATACTCTATCTATCTCATCCATACCTATCTATGTAACTATCTATCTACTATCTCTATCTACTACTATCTATCTCTATCTATCTATCATCTATGCCTATCTAACACTGAATTTACCGTACAATCTATTCAATCTCATTCTATTCAATCTATCTATCTATCTCCTATCATCTATCTAATATCACCCGGCATCGTTTGTTCTAGTCTATTTATATTTCCTCTATATTATCCAATTTATATCCTTTAGGGCTAACGTATTTCATATGTTAGTATTTACTTGATGCACTCATAAAGTGACACATGAATATGAACGTACATCTTTTACAGTTGTAATCAAATATTGATATAGAGAGTTAGGAATATAACTTAGATAAAATAAAAGATTAATGGCCGAGAAACAATTTTATGAATCATAATAGATAGAGATAAGATAGAAACTATATATTGATAGGTAATTATAAGAGTACCGATAGGATATATGGATACAAAATATCATATAGATATATTGTACCATAGATGACATAGCTAAATGGATAATAGATAGATATTATATAGATAGATAGATAGATAGATGAATAGATAGATAGAGATAGATAGATGGAGATAGATAGCTGATTAGATGATTATAGATGATTATATAGAGAATAGATGATTATATCGCTCGCTCGCTCCGCTCTGCTCTCCCTCGCTCCTAGCTGCTATCGCCGCTCGCTGCTTCGCTCGCTCGCTCCACTCGCTCGCTCGCTCGCTCTGCTCTCGCTAGCTCGCTCGCTCGCTGCTCTGCGCTCGCTCGCTCGCTCGCCTCTGCGCTCTCTACGCTCGCTCGGTTCGCTCCCTGCTCGCTCTGCGCTCCCTCGCATGTTCTCTCGCTCGTCGCATCCTGCCCTCGCCGGCGCCTCCCTCAATCCCTCCCTCCCTCCTCCTGTCGTCTCGCGCTTGTCCCTCTCGGCGGCTTATCGCTCGCTCTTTTCGCCGTCCTGGTCCTCTCCAGATTCCTTCCTCTCTCTTCCATTGCCCTTCGGTCCCCCGCCACGGTTTCCCCGCTAGGGATCTTTCGCATCCCGTCTATTCCCATTGGACCCTGATCTTCCATGTTTCCATCACATATCCGGTGCATAGAAAAAATGTAATTTCTTGAACTCAAAGTGCCAAATTTCTGTAGAACCAGCCGTGTCTCAGATTTTCCACCAGCTCCTACTTAATTACAACTCCTCACCTGTGCCAGCACCATCTACACTGTCCATCTATAGCAAATTGTGCTTTTTGGTTTTGCTCCCCGATTGTAAATTGTGACTGTAAAAGAACACAGATGTAAGGCAGTGCTGAGCGGGGTAACACTGCAGAGCTGAGGTGGCCATGTGGCAAAATATAAGAATACAACATACCAGGTATCACATCATTACTATTATACTATTGTGTGTTAGGCGATTTTGCAACGACAAACACCACACGTGCTACATCCTTTACTGAAGAAGGATAGATGCTGGCACTGGGCTGCTGTGTCATTATCACACTCGCAATGATCCTGAGAAAGAAGAAATAAAAACTTCTCAAGAGATATGGGCCTGAAACAATGAGACAAGCAGAATTATGGAGGACACAGCCCCCATCCCCCTCTCCATGTGCTCGGGACAGTCACACACGACCACCAGGCCTCACTCTCCTTCCTGCAGCTGCACTTCTGATTACACTCCTCACCCCGAGCTCCTAATAGTAATTCCGCCACATTATACAATCACTTATCAGGATGGAGAGGGCAGGGGGGACTATCTAACACCGGGCCAGAATCACTCATCCCCCAGGATAGACCTTTATGTTTATTCATAATCGATCTATTATCTTCTATTTATTTATACAGTTCTAGCTTCTACTACCTACCTATCTGCCATATCTATCTATTCTATCTATCTATCTATCTCTCTATCATCTTCTACTATCGATCTATCTATCACAGATCTATCTATCTATCATCTATCAATCACATATCTATCTATCTACTATGTATCTAATTTCTCTACTATCTATCTATCTATCTATCTATCTATCTATCTATCTCCTATCTATCTCATATCTATCTATCTATCTATCTATCTATCTTATCTATCTATCTATCTCCTATCTATCTATCTATCTATCTAATTCTATCTATCTATCATATCTATCTATCACAGATCTATCCATATCTCATATCTATCTATCTATCGCTCTCTCGCTCATATCTATCTATCTATCTACGATCTATCTATCTATCTACTATCTATCTATCTATCTTCTATTTATCTCTCTCATATCATCTATCTGTCTGTCTAATTACTAATGTATCTTAATATTGTACTTAATGTATTATCCTTATTGTACGTACGCCGCCGCAATGTAATGTAGACAGCAGTGTATATTAGTGATAGTGTCTGTAGAGGAGGTGATGCCCCTGTATTACTGTGTCTGCTATGATTGAGTGTCCGGCAGATATAGAGATGTTCTATGGCTTCTAATCACAATTGATTGTCAAGTAAAGGCTCATTTGTGCATCCAAATCCATCTGCCATCTCCTGTTATCTGCTCTGGGCAGCAAACTTATCTGTGCGGGCGAGGGCTGGATGATTCTGACAGGTATATCTCCCTCATCCTCTCACTCACACACTCCTCCTCTCCGGGATTTCTATCCTTGATGAATCTACATTTGGGTTTTCTTTATATTGATTGAATAAAAATGATGTTGTATAAAATAGTCCTGAAAAGAAAGGTCTGTATATACAAGTCTGACCAGTATCACGCAGGAAATGTTAACCATCTTCTGCTATCTATCTATCTTCGATCTACTATCTATCTATCTATCTCATATCTATCTATCTATCTATCTAATCTCCTATCTATTTAGTCTCTATATCTAGCTATCTATCTATCCTCTATCTATCTATCTATCTACTCTCTATTATCTTTCTCATATCGATCTATCTATCTATCTACTCATTCTATATCCTATCTATCTCATATATCTATCTATCTATCTATCTACTATTCATATCTACCTATCTATCTATCTCATCTATCTATCATCTATCTATCTCATCTCATATCTAATATCCTATCATCTCTATCTATCTATCTATCTATCTATCTATCTATATCATATCTACCTATCTATCATCTATATATCTATCTATCTATCTATCTATCTATCTATCTCATATCTAATATCCTACGATCTCATATATCTAATCTATCTATCTTCTCTCTATCTATCTTCTATCTCAATCTATCTATCTATCTATCTATCTATCATCTATCTATCTCATATCTATCTATCTCTCTATCTATCTATCTATCTATCTATCTATCTATCTCTCTTCTCATCTCTCTCTCTCTCTCATATCTCTCTATCTATTTCCGAAGAATCATATAATCTTTCTAATCTCCTTTCTACAGGTTTGTGTCATATACCCCAGTGCATCCATTCAGTTACATGAGCCGCATGATGTCCTGTTTTTTGGAAGTTTTGTTGGACCTTTTTTTTCTTCACTCCCTTTTAATACAAAATACATGAATGAAAATAAAATGTGTGGGACCTTTCTGGGGCCCATTGGTCCCTTTGAGACTGTTGGGGTACGGTAGCCCTGATGGCTGACCCTGTTAGACATTTTGTGTTCCCTTAATTTTGGGTGACGTGAGTCAGTTGACTCGTCACACTGAATGTTATTATAGGAGCGGCATGTGTAAGTCCCCTCTACATTTCACTTCCATATGGAAATGCAGGAACAGGTGGGGGGTCCAGTGATATATGTGAAGCCCCGTACATTGGACATGTTGGTTATAACAAGGGCTGGGAAATGACCCCCATAATATGTTTGGTAAGACAGAAACCCCTTTAAAAAACATGGAAATAAAGGTTTACCTTGCTGAGTCTCCCCGGGGGTCCGGCACGCGCCTCAGTGTCCGCTGCCACTTTCCTGCAGCAGAGCTGTGTGTTCAGTGCTTGTCCTTTGCTCAGAAGAGTTAAAATTGCTCATTTTTGTCCCCTTTTATACCTCCATTTACATCCTTTTTACTCTCCTTCCATGTCTTAGTGATTGGGGGCATCTTCTGCTAAAAAGGGGCAATACAACGGCACTGTCCCCCCTCCACGCCATTTTTCTAACTTTCCTTTCCTTGAAAAATAGATCCTTTGCCCGCTCCAACCCCCCTTCTCCCTCCCACCGAACCTTCAGATCAAGAACTGCAGTTCAGTCCAATTCACCGAGGACCAGCTGCAGTTACCCAGTCGGGCCACAACTGCTTTTTAAGAGCGCTGTACTTTTGATAATACTGGCACCATAAGAGAAACCAGGGACCGTTTATTTCATCTACTCAGAAAAGATCCTACACTTAGTCACTCACTGACCATATTAGTGGGTCAGGAGGGAGTGTATATGAAGGGCCAAATACTAGTCACCAAACTAACGGGGTCTACCGGCCCCCAAATCACCCACAAGTAAAACCAGCAACGTGTAGGACACTTCATCGCTTTCCAGAAATACCACTGCTGTTTCGAAGTAATTCTCGTCCATTTTGGAAGAAATTCTGTTTCTAATCTACATGCAAATTAGCTTCTAAGTGCACTGGTGTGTGTGGCCATGCCCTGCAGGTGCACTCATTTTCTTCTTTCTAGCTGTCCGGTTACTATCGATCACCTCTCTAGTCATGTCCTTTTATTACACAAATCAGACCATTCCCTCACACGAATGCATAGCAAGAAGATAATTGTGCATCAGTCGATGGGCCCCCCGCCCTGGTGGCACAAAAAGATAAAGAAATTAAATTTTTCCAAAAATGACAATGTTGGGAAGCGGGAAATATATTTTGGAAAGCTATATAAAAAGCCTACACTATGCTGGTTTTATATCTGGGGGTTGATTTTTGAGTGGTAGTGAACCCCCCTTTAACTATACTTTTTGGGGTCTACAAGGATTCATTTTGCAAAAATATATCACATATTCACTATAAGTACGAGAATGTGGCCCATACATTTTGTATTTAGTCAAGGCAACCAGCTATTACAGTCCTGCATCACGACCCCACCCTGTAATAGAGTACTATGACCGGCCCCAGAACATTTTCATGCTCCTCACCATCCCCAGTCCAGTGATCGATCCTAAGTTCTATTAACCTTCCGAGCGTGAAATTACTCTTATGGATACATTATCTGACATCCGTCAATGTCTGTCCTGTCAATTAGAGAGCAGATTAAGCGCCCCGGTGTATCAGCTCCGGCTCCGCAATCAATGTCCTAAATCCGACAATCTGAAAACATTCATCCAATTTGTTGGAGCTGCCTAAAAGGGCTGAATATTATTGATGGACTATTGATGGCGCTAATTCAACTTAGTTTGATTCAGAGGCGGCAGTGTGGCCCTCAGACAGAGCCTGAGGATTGACGCAGGTGTTACTGGGACTATTCGGTGAATAGAAGGACTATTTTTACCTGCAATCACAGGAATCCATCAAGTGTGAATGGTCCATTGTGGAGTCCTCTGCTTGACTACCAGGAGCACCAAAAATATTTGTTAAAATGGGGAATGTAAAAGTTTGCAATAAATTTGAAAAGTTCTACAATGAAAATCATGCAACTATTGGTAACAAGTCATTGGGGACGCCATCTGGTTCTGTAACAAGAGGTACAAGAGTTCTGGCTAGGGTTCACATATCTGGATTCAAAAAAACACAATAGGGCGGACTTAAAAAGCCCATGACACGGAGCAGTACTAAAAACATTAACCAATAGGGGGGCGACTAAAAAAATGACTACAAATGGTGCAATAACTAAAAAATACTGGCCAAAAGGGGGAAGGATAAAGATACTGGACACAATGGGGCAGGGAACCTAAACATGATGGACCAATGGGGGCAGCACTAAAAAATACTAGATACCATAGGGGCGGACTAAAAGATACTGGACACAATAGGGTCAGGACTAAAAAAATACTGGACCACATATTGGCATGACTAAAAATACTGGACACAATATGGACAGACTAAAAATTACTAGGCACATAGGGCAGGACTAAATACTACTGACACAATAGGGACAAGGACTAAAATACTAGGCACAATAGGGGCAGGACTAAAAATACTAGGCACCATAGGGCAGGAACTAAAAATCTGACACATAGGACAGGACTCAAAATACTATATACAATAAGGGGCAAGGACTAAAAATACTAGCACAATCGGGGCAGGACTAAAATTGACTGGGCACAATAGGGAACAGGACTAAAAATTTCTGCACAATAGTGGGTCAGAAAGAAAAAATACTGACCCAATAAGGGTTTGGTTTCGGGGCCCCCAGGAATAAGACAGACACACCAATAAATACTGTTTTTCTTAGGAGGCTGTTACAATATCCAAATATCTGCAACAGCAAAGCAACCAAGAGAGGGCGGTAATAGGTGGTACTCCTCCCTCACAGATGACCAACCCTTGCCGCAGAAGCAGATTTTCACCTCGACCCATATAATGCTAAAGGCAAGGCACTTTGGGTGGTTCCAAAATTTGGGTCACCAAAAACTATTTGTGGCCCATTTTAGTCCATGATTTTTGATTAATGGGGTTTCCAAGGCTATAATATCAGATAGGTGGGAGCCTAGGGGGTGTTCCTACAGATGTGTGGGGGGTCAAAGCTGCACGGCAATTTTGGTTCCCATTGATTGTTAACCAGCGGAGTTCTATGCTTGGTTGTGGCAAATCAATGTTATAGTCCCCCCTGAATACAATTTTCATTACCAAAGGCATCTTTGTGGGGGAAATCTCTCAGGTTCCTACTAACTATTTAAAATATAGTTGCTTTGTATTTTTTCTGCCCACTTTTGTGGCTTGTATGTGTGATCTTATGACTACTATGTCGATTGTATGTGGCTATGTAACTATCTTATGGCTGTGTAGTTTTTAATGTTCTTTTATGTCCTCTCTAGTTGTTTTTTAAAAACGCAATATAATGTGATGGCTTATTTACCAATTGGGATTTATAATAACTATTTTTATTTGTCTTTTTTCTTTTCCTGTTGTCCTGCCTGTACATACTACATTCAGGGGAGGCAACTTTAGAAAGAGGTAGACATATCCCCCTTAATAAGTAAAAAACCACTTACTTATGGCCTGATATAACCAAATGAATAATGAGATTACATCTCCTCTGGGAGTGTTTGGGAAGGCGAGCCCTTTGATCACTGAGCCGGCCCCTGCTTACAAAGAGGTGTCTTTGTGAGATACTCTCCTCCTGGAGGTTGGGAAGGTGGAGCCTTTGATCACTAAAGCCGGCCCTTGATTAAAAAGAGGTGGTCCTTGGGGGTGAGATATCTCTTATTATCACTTCCTAATAATCCCAAACAATCTTTCAAGTAAGAATTTTTTTGTCTTATATTCCAAGAGTCTGAGACACACGTGAAAATTGTCTTTTATCCAATAATTTATTACATTCCTTCATAATTGCGCAGTCACCCCCATCTGCTGTTGTGTATATGGGAAGAGTTTTCGTATCGATCGTGCTATCATTAAGAGAAAATCCACTGAACGTCCACGACCCTGCGCATCCTACTAATTTTATGTCTGGAGTGGACGATCCTTCCCGGTGCGCTTTATCTCGGCTAGCTGCAACAAGCTGTCCACATTACAATGTTTTTAAAAGTGGGAACTGGGAGCACTCCGAAAATTAATTAACTCCACCACCGAGGGTTAAATGTGAAAGTAAAAAAAAGATTATGAGAAGATATCTCTCGCCTACACATACTGAGGAGAAGATTTAGAGGCCCTTGGATCCAGGTTAACGATTGTAAATTAGTTTTTAATTGGCGGCATTGCTCCGGGAGACCTCGTCTGCTTTATTAAATTAATATTATCACACATGAGAGTTATAATTACAGCCCAAATTAGCTTCTTCTCCACCCCGTTCCTCCAAGGGCAATTAAACTGTTGATTAATAAAAAAACCCCTGAACCCTGAATGTGGTCAGAAAACTGGACTTCTTCTTCTAACCTTAGAACTCTCAGTAGGGCCCGTGATACGACTGGAAATTGACCGCCATGTCAAGGGCCCCATAACAGTCGTGTGCTGGGGGCCTTAGCTTGGTAGAGATTGCGACTTTACTACTTCACCGTCTATAAGCTACTTGATAAAGCCTGGTGTAGAAGAGGTAAACATAGCCCAACCGCTATCGTGATGTTCAGGTAGCAGTATATTTCAAGAACGCAGTGTTCTATAGTAACTATATATGTGGGATGGATTGGCAAAACCGTTTTTGACAATTTTTACTCACCCCGTTTTTTTCCACATACCCCTTGATGGAAGTGATGGGGTCCCAATTGGCAGTGCAAGGATAGTTGGCAGTATAATTGATAAAACACGGACAGACGGGCAGAATAAAATATGGACCAGAATATTATGGACCAGATGAGGAGAACAAAATCCATGCAAAAAATCCAAAACTAGAGATATATCCCGAGGCCATGCCAATATTACAGCCATAGGTGTACTTTGGGGGTGTCAAGACAAGGGTTTTTGGTTTGTGTCCCCCCTTGGGGTTCTCCGTGACACTGCTTTGGAACCATATCTTATCTCTGTAACTTCCATAGAGAGCTTACCACAAGCATCCATACTTTATTACAAAATTTTGGCTTCGATTTTCCACCTCCCATTTTTTTATTTCCACTGCAGAAACTTGAACCCCCCTCCCCTCTCCAATAAACCATTTGTATTACGCGTCATTGATCACATGACATCTGTGGCCCAATCATTGGTCCAACGTGACTGCGAGCCAATGACTCATCTGCATAAAGGTCGTGATGTAATTCACTAACGCCTGTTGGGATCAAAACCTGCCTGGATGGACAATCAAAGGAACCAGGTACCCTCCGGGTGGGGGAATATACTTTTCCCTTCTATTTCCCCCTAAATGCTGAGCCTTATTTTTCTGTATACCGTGTATAGGTTTTAATGTCTACTCCTATTCGATGCATAATTATACTGTTTTGGGGCCCCCAAACTCCTATTACTCTAGGTTTGTGGGTGTATTTACATTATATAACCAGGTTAAACAAACATTTATACATGATAATGCGGACAATTGCTTAAGAGCAACTCTAAAACTCTGCTCTCATTCTGCCACCACTAGAGGGAGCATTTTTTTGAAGCAATATATAGCTCTCGCAAATATTAGGGAGATTTATAAACATGCCGCTCCTCACTTCTATAACGGACACCTCTTCTAGGATGGTAACCCCCCTAATCAGGTTTTTTTCTTTGTCTGTTCTGTAGACGGGGATAACATCTTAAAGACCAGGGATACGGATGTAAACCTAGCAAGCACAAACTGACATATACTGGGTGTGGTGTGCGTCCCCCTCTGCAGTCTGCCTCATCTTTTATTTAGCTTCTTATGCCTGAATTTTAAACCAAAAAAAAGTAAAATATTTTTAAATGAGCCTGAGGGGCTATAAGGTATTAATAGAGCCTGTACTCCTCCAAACGCATTTGCATATTTTTTTAAAGAGGCCTTTGTTTGAAAAACAGGTCATCATAAGCTAAAAGATAAGTGGATCCAGGGGGGGGGGGGGGGGGTGCCAGTGAGGGCACACCCAGTATGTCAGTGTGGCTCTGTTTATAATCCTTCATCCAGGTGGTAGAAAAAAAAAAAAAATGTCCTTTAAGTGTGAGATTTTTCAGAAACAGGCATACCACTTGTGAATTCTCAAGCAATTCCCAGCCTAGACGCAGGAATGCGACTTCTAACCCACGTAACCAGTAAGGATGGAGGGGAAGTAACCGCACTGTGCAGTGGGGTCGGTTTGGGCCTTGATACCCTGTCCCTAATGCACTGTCTATAGCCTGCGTCTATTGGTGCTATTTCTCACCAGGCAGACCTGATGTAAAAGAGTTCTGGCGACCACCTGTATTATGGGAGGATTTATGAGCGCCATGGGGCGGGGTCAGCCCTCAAATCGCTTGTGCATTAGCGCCATCCTATGATCAATGTGCTCCTAGACTTCTATTGTCACGGATGTGGTTTCACACATGAATTCACTGTGGCTTTAATATTTAAATTATTTGACAGGGAAAGTAATAATAAATTTACTGATAAAAGGCCTGAAATCCACTAGATGGCCGTACACTGAACTAGCCTCTATCATTTAAGGTGAATCAGAATCACAAACCCAAAGAAATTAACCCCCATTTCCCCTTTTGTAAAAAAGTCCTCTTCACACATTTACATTAACATCAGAATTGTGTCTTACATATCGGAGAGCAGACAACGTACTACTTATTGTCAGAGTGGCTCCAGGTATTAGTAGGCCCCCGGGGCAGAGCCTCAGTGGCCCCTTGCAGTGAACTCACATGGCGGCAAATTAACCTTCATAAACTCAACATTTCCTCTTCCCTCAAAATATTCCTAGTTTATCATCCCAAGAGAGGCCTCATGCTATTTATATACCGCCCCCCTCATAACCCATGATTCCTTATTACAGGCAGTCCCCAGGTTACGTACACGATAGTTTTCCATGGTGTTGTTCTTAAGTTGAATATGTAAGAGTCGGGACTGTAGATTTATAAATTGGAAGATCCAGACAAAAAAAATGTTTTGCCCAGTGACAATCGGAGTTTCCAAATTTTTTGCAGTAATTGGACCAAGGCCTTATTAATAAAGCTTCAGTAACGAACACCTACAGGCTGGATCATTGCAGTCTGGGACTAAGTAACATCCCGAGAGCTTCACCAGAGGTCAGTGTGCAGAGGGGTGCACCTGTAAGTCGGTGTCCTGAGTAGGGTACGTCTGTATTCCCTTTTTGTGGGCCCCCCCCCCAGCGGCTCTTGGGCCCCCCGGCACTTGCCCTGTTATGCCCAGTGCTGCGGCGACCCTGCTACTGTTAATCACATGAACCACTCATTAATATTATCCTTTTGGACTAAAAAAATTCTCTATGTTTTTGATAATTATTCCAAATATTTTGTCGGAATTTTGGGATTTTTGTGTATTCTGCATAAAATATCTCCCTCCCGGTGTTCATTCCATACACAGAGAGAGAGAGAGAGAATCAATTCACATCAGGGGGTGACATCTCCTCGGTAAGCACAAAACAATGCGGCCGGGTAATCTTATTAGAAATGAAAACAAAGAGAATTCCTTAAAGATTCCCCATTATGGGGCGGTAGATAACCCATTTGAACGGCCCCTTGAGGCATCTTCTTTAGATAGGCCAAGGTGATGCTCCCCTAAGGACATCTCGGGGAGGTCCCACGCCGCTAGGGGGCCACCCGGCCTGTCCTTCCTCAGTAGGTCTTCCATAAACCTTCAAGGGGAAATGTTCCCTCAGGCTTTAAAATCTCTTAATCCGTAGACTCTGTGCCTCGCTATAAGGAAAAAAAAAAAATCAGGCGAGTCCGAAATGTGGCGCTAGCATAGCCTCATCTTGTGTTTCTTCTTCCATTTATTTGGCCGGAGACACGAAGGAGGGGGGAAGGGGGGGGCCGCTACGCAGACGCTTTAAATTAAAACGATTTCAACGAGCTCCGCTCTGGTGGAAATCTGACAATTACACATCAGGATGGCAGATGATGGTAAAATAATTACCAGGAATCAATATTCTCACCGTGTCCAGGCCCTGATAAGACCGCCAAGACAATGTTGAGGACTATTAAAGTGGACAGCTTTCTGATATTACATCATTAGTTATGCTATTTTAATAAATCTATAATATTTGGGCTATAATTAAATTAATTTACGGGTCAGATAGTACTAAGAGCTGGAATGAGGTCTGAAAGTGGTCTATTAAGTCTGGTATGAGAAAGGAAACTCGAATCTACAGGACGAAATCATGAAACAAAGCCTGGACTATAGATACATACAGGCTCATTATACATCCAGGGAGGGGGGAGATAGATGTAATGGATATAATGTATAGCTATTATACATGGTACATGACCATAGGCCACCCAATCAATACATTATATATTGCTTAAATATATGGAACCGCCGCTGTTTATTAATACTTGTTCTATCTATCTGTAAAGGAGTAAAATGTAAAAATATCTATCTATCTCTCTATCATCTTCTATTATCTATCTATCTCATATCTATCATCTATCTATCTATCTCAATAATCTATCTATCTATCTATCTATCTATCTATCTACTATCTATCTATGTATATCAATATTCAAAATCTATCTATCTATCTATCTCTCTATCTATCTATCTATCTACTATCTATCTATCCATATCTATCTCATATCCTATCATCTATCTCATTCTATCGATCTATCTATCTCATATCTATCTATCTTTAGCTATCTAATCTATCCCTCGATCATCTCGTATCTATCTATCCATCCTATATTCATATTATCTATCTACGATCTATCTATCTACTCTCATATCTATCTATCTATCTATCTCTCTATCTCTATCTATCTATCTATCTCATATCTATCTAGCTATCTATCTATCTATTCGATTATCTCGTCTATTCTATCCATCTCATATCTTCATATCTATCTATCTATCTATCTATCTATCTATCTATCTATCTCGTATTCTATCTATCCATCTATATCTCATACTATCTATCTATCTATCTATCTCATATCTATCTCATATCTATCTACTATCTATCTATCGATCTATCTATCTATCCTCTATCCTATCTATCTCATATCTATCAATCTATCTATCTAATCTATCTAATCTATCTCTCTATCTTCTAATCCATATCTATTTATAATCTTCGTCGACTCCTATCTATCTATCTATCTTCTTTCTATCTATCTAATATCTATCTATCTATCTATCTGATCTATCTATCTATCTATCGCATACTATCATCTCTCTATCTATCTATCTAATCTATCTATCTCATATCTATCTATCTAATCTATCTATCTATCTCATAACTATCATCTATCTATCTATCTATCTATCTATCTATATATCTATCTATCTATCTCATATCTATCTTCTATCTCATATTTATCTATCTATCTCATATCTATCTATCTATCCTCATATCTATCTATCTTTAAAACAAATATTATTTTTAAATTTCCTCATATCTATCTATCTATCTATTTTATCTATCTCAGATCTATCTCATCCTCGTATCTATCTATCTATCTCCTATCTATCTATCTATCTATCTAAAATCCCTATCTATCTATCTATCTATCTATCTCTTTTTCTTCGCCTTTGGTCAATTATTTTTTGCACCTAATTTGTCTTTGTAGTTTTTGGCTCTTGTGTAATGCAGGGTTTTTTTTAGCCTCAACACCATGCGCTCGAAAGTTCACTAATACAAGCAAAAAAGGTGCATCAGACTGAGATAAATCTGCCCCAATGTTTTTAATGTATCTATATGCTACTACTATATTATATTCATCTATCTCTATCATTTCATCTTCTGTCTTTCTATGGGAGAATGTATCACGGCTATCATTGGCTCTGTATCTTTCTTAGGCCCTGATAGATAATCGGCGTGTCTGGGGTGGGGTTTGGTTCATATTTTGGTGAAAATGCGGTCAGACCTGTGTAGAAAAGAGCCTCCAATGCTGGAGCCCTCCTGATGAAATCCGGGCGGGGCACTCATACACTGGTGCTAACTGTCCCCCATGGGTTTTACATATAATCTTCTCTGTACGGCACATAGAGGTAAATATAACTGGTCGATTACAAACATCAGCACATAGTGCGGTCATCTTGCCCAACTCGGGCTTTGCCCAAACCAGTGCCAACTATATGGGAAGACTTCTAAATCACATAAACACGTCATAAGTATACAACCGGGGGCCTCCGGAACCAACCCACTCGAATCTCTCGGAACTCCTTGTTCTAGACCTCCAGGGATAATTTCCATTACTGCGACTTTTCTTAACTACCCAAATAAACCTGCCATTAGCTTCCTCTATTCCATAGACGCATCAGATATGGTCTATGACCCTGCGTAAATCTAGGCCACCACTCTTGATGGCCACTTAGCCCTTACAAAACCACCCTGGACCCCACAAAAATCGTAGATATCCCTGATGTGCCCATATTTTGGTCTTCACAGCTTGACTTTATTTTTTCCCCAGATTACTATCCCGGGATTGTCCATGAGTGCCATGGGGATACATGGGGATAGTAGACATTCCATAGGGGATCTTATGGTCTGGCTTTATTGGATAGGAACTTACAATATTGTAAGTTAAACTCTTAAGCCCTATTATCGTACCATGTTTCCCAATAACCATGAGAACCCTTCTATATTTATTAGTACAAGGTGGTCAGACCCTCCCTGTCTCCCGAAACATGATCCCATACGGTCTCCTAAATAAAACAAACCCTTCACACCAAAGAGAAGAGTTCATGAGGCAGGATATTAACCACATCGGGAACGTCGCACTGGGACTGGACGCGTGTCCTCGTTTAGCCGTCCAGTTAGTGAGAAGAATTGACAAGGCTTCTGGCAAAGACCATCGGTGACATAAATGAGTTCTTTCGCTTTGGGGAGAAAAGCGCAGAGGGGGGGCGGAGAGCTGAGGATGGAGCTCGATACACACACCTTTTCTTGCTGATAGAAGAAAATAAAAACAGCTGTAAGGGGATCCTGGGCCCGGTTTTATGGTCGCACTTGAATTCATCCTCAGTTTCATTTGGAGCTCCTTTCCGTTAGTGAAAAATACAGGCCACTTGAAGTGTGTACACAGCTGCTGACCCAATCCATCCTTCATGTGAAATACTTCTAACCCGGCCTCAGCGTCCCATCTTCGCCTGCAGGAAAGGAGGATTATTACTAGTGCCCAAATTTCTCACGGTTCTTGAATTTTGATGCTTCGGAAGGAGTGACCGATTTTTAATGTTTGTGATCTCAAGGAATGTATTACTAATGTAATGGACAGTCACTTTCTTCCCTAACAATTTCAGAACACTCTTATCCTGCTAGTTGTAATACTCTCCGTTAACGGAGAGGATACAATGTTTTTGTTTCCTCTCTTTACATGACACATTTAAAAACAGCACATACAGCACTGCCCTCACTATTGTATTCAATTGAAATGGACAGGTCACTTTCTCCCACAACATCACACACTCTCCTCTGCGCTTCATACTTGCAATAATCTTACGGCTGTAAGAGTTTGTTCCCTCTTTATTACATGACACCACCCATCAACATCAATATAGCCCAGCCCTTCCCCACTATTGCAATTGTTTTTGAATAAACAGTCACTTTGGGGGGTTTTTCATACGTTATCACCAGACACCTCCTCCTCTTCTGCTGCTGTCCTCTTTTCATCATGTAAGGACTGTAAGGACTTTGTTTGGACCTCTGTCTATTACTGAACATCCCATTATTAAGATCAATTCCTATCCTCACTATTGAAATCACTGGAATGGATAGGTCACTGTCTCCCACAAATCAGAACACTCATCTCCTGCTGCTGTAATTAATTCCTAATCTGAGAGGTTACGTCAGGAGATGGTTTGTCCGTATAATATGTCACCTCAACTCTTCAATGCATCATAGTAGCATAGTTTATTACAGTTAAAAAAATGGAGACCATGCCCATCACGTTCAACATAAGGAAAGGAAGGGATTGATGTACTGCTGGCAGGTCCACTGTGCCCCTTCATGATCAGCGCAATCATCTCCTGCTGCTGTCATATTGTCCCATCCTCTTATTGGCTAGAGTAGAAGAATTGTCACAATTTGGGTTTGCGGAGTTTGGCCGAACATTTGGCCCACGGGCTGTAAGGGCGGAAACATGGTGGGAATCAAGCAGTTTACGCCTACATGGGCTAAGGAAAGTACTAAAAATACTACTCATAAGATTACAAAAAATGAACAAAGACATAATATAAAACCAATAAATAAAACAATGTATACAAGGGAGGGAATGGGAATAGAGGAGGGGGTGTAAAATCGTGGTGGGGGGCATGTTTATGTAGGGGCTGTTATGATATTGAGGTAAATGACACCGGGTGTTCAGACCAGTTATTCTCTATGTGGTCAAAGAAGCATAGGAAAACCACAAACCCTTCCTCTCCTAAAGGTTCTCTGGTGTATATGGACTCAACATTTGGGATGCAAACACTGGCAATGCTATTTTGATAAAAATGGATGCAGAGATACGGAATAATTATGACATTATGCAGTAATGTTTCTATCACTACACCAATATCACACCTCTTCACAGTGCCCGGACAAAGGGCCATTATTTCTATATTTTTACTCACACCTTCTCCTCAGAATCTGCCCTGAAAAGGGCAATTTGTGAATCATTACAGGTCAATTCTTTCCCCCACTTTTTCCCTCCAGATCTGCTGTCTCTTAGCTCTCTCCCTGGCTGTATGGTGCTGGACATGTGACGGGCCTCTTATATAGTGGGTCACATGTCCTGTCTGCCGTCACAGCCATGTTCATCAGGTTTGGCTGTATTTGCTGTGGATGCAAACTCCATCTGGAATCAACCAGGTTTCCTTGTTTCCCAAACACCGATCCGAAAATGTCTGAACGACTTCAGGTGTCGGTACTGAAACTGCCCAGGGTTTGGTAAGATCCACATGTGTGGTTTCCAGGTTTCGCTCACCCTCATGAGTAGTTTTGTCTTCAGTCTATTATCTCTCAACTCAACATCACATTCCTCTTCTGTTGTCCTAATTTGTAGTCTTGGGTGTACAAGTTCACTGTCTCCAACATGATCAGTCACACCCACTACCTGCTGCTGTAATAGTTTTTCTATTCTTTGGAAGTCCTATGATTAGTTTTAATACCTGCCTATTACATTACAATGTGACATCACATGCAGCCCTGTCCTTTGTATTAGATTAAATACTAAACATAAAAGAACAGGTCCAGAAGCTTCAACAATTCATACGTTTCATCTGAAATCTGATGGACTACAAAGCGTTCCCTCGCCCCGTTCATGGTAAAAGCAGCAGAGTCCTCACTATTGTTAATCCGTGATGACACTGGTTCACTGCCTCCCTGAAGATCAGTACACGCTTCGTCTGCTGATCATTCCCCATAATCTTATTGGCTGTAAGCTATTTCTTCCGCCCACTTCATGTGACCTAAACATATAAGGGGGGGTGCAGAATGGAGGATCAATCGTCCATCAACTTTCCAAATTGTCCTCCCAACCTGAATATTAGTGTACATTGGGTGGGTCATGAACCGGCAAAAAAACCACAACACTCCCTCTCCTGCGGTTAGCAATATTATTATATCACTTCATCCATAAATTGTTGTCAGTAATAATGACTTGTCATAGATTACAGTTTTTTTATTGAACGAACTAAAGATTTGTCCACATTTTTATCACAACTTGTAACACCCAAAAACACCCAAAAAACAGGCGTACGAGCCTTGAATTAGTTTGCGTTCCCCCTCACAGAGTCGGAATTGTGAATACTACTCCACCCACTGTGCGTTTGGCGGGAAAGGGCCGGTGCATGGCTGTTCAGTGGCCGGGAGCGCGGGGTAGAGTGCACTTGCCCTGCGCCTGAATGGGCTCAATTCTCCACCAGGTCAGACGTGACGTAGAGTTCCACTTTTTCCAGGAGACCGTAGCCCTCCTGATGATCTTGGTGTGAGCTACCGGAGTGCAATCATTTCTCCGTAAACTCTATGTAAATTACCCTATATGTTGAGAAAAAATCCAACATTTCAACTTCTTCTCTTCTACCCATAGTCCCAGAAATGGTTGCAGTTTAAGATGCAAGAGCTGGGAATGCAAATCGACTTAGCTCCGCCTTCTATGCCAGTTGGGCGTGGAGGGGGAGGCCAAGGTGTTCGATCAATGCCAGAACTTACAAAAAAATTCAAAAATCAATTTTTTTTTTTAATACTCTCTCATTACTTGTCATATAAAAATTGTTTAGACTCATTTTCCTTCCTAATCCTGAAATGATACAATTTTGTGCCATTGCCATCACAGAATGGGATTATAGGATCGCATTTCTAAAATTGTGCTTGAGCGTGTCGGACCCTAATAACGCTTAGAGGGAGCGCCGTAGCTTTTTTGTGTGTGGCGTCCCATCTGCAGCCAATAGCCACAAGCGTGCAAAGAGCGGATTTATTAATTAAGTCTGCCTCCATTAGGCTTCTAATTAACCATTACACAAACATAATTACGGACCGTTGACATTACTCACACATTGTTTTGAATAATTTTCTGAAATTGCTCTCCGAGGCTTTCTGTCTATTTAAATAATGGCCCCGCACTTTGTCATGTAAATTAAGTGACATTTACATTGAGTTTTCCGCACACTTGTAGTGGATGGTAAGACAGGGTGTAGAGTATGAGCTTGTGGATGCAGGCACAACAGACCGAAAAAAACCTAAAAATTTTAAGCTTATATTAAACCTGGTACCTGGGAAACTAAGTGCTTCAATACCATCATGTTTCAAACCCTGAAGGAAACTCTTCTTTAAACTGAAGACCATGTGTATCATAAAGTAGCCCAGTGATTGCTATACATCTTATTGGTATACCAAGTTTCCTCATGGGCGGTCCCTGCAGTCCCCAAATTCTCATAATAATTACGCAGGAAGAAGAATGTTCCTATTATTAATTCTGGGGTCTGAAGAGCATATGTGACCCTATAATCATTTTGGTGTCTACTATAATAACTTCTCATTAGCGTTAAAAAGTTTTACTCTGGGAGGACCTGCAGTCTCATCGCTCA
The DNA here is from genome assembly GCA_019512145.1 of Engystomops pustulosus. Taxonomy (NCBI): domain Eukaryota; kingdom Metazoa; phylum Chordata; class Amphibia; order Anura; family Leptodactylidae; genus Engystomops; species Engystomops pustulosus. Next base: position 15,404,428 of record CM033641.1, read on the forward strand.
TAGTAATAAGTGTATCTATTACTTTTAAGTGCAAATCAAGAATGAGAAATATCCCTATTATTTGCCGTGTGGTTTTCACAGACTCATATGTACCCATACTTGTCTGTGTCGCTATAGTTCTCATCATCCATCGGTAGATAGTTCCCTCCTGGTGGTACTTGCATTCTTCATAGTCCTTTGGGTCATTATATTAAGCCTGGAAAGGAGGCTTGTTCTTTCGTTTAGCTGGGTAACACAAACACCAGTATCATACTCCAGTGAATGTTATGGATTTAATTGAAAGTAATAGCATTCCTCATGGGTGGTACTTAGAGGTTTCCATAGCCTCATAATATAGTGGTCGAATACTTTTTTAGTAGAAGCAGAATATAAGACCATATTTATCATACTTAACCTGGTGACTTCATATGCCTCAATTGTAATACTAGGTTTCCTCATGGGTGGTATCCTAGAGTCTCCCCATTCCAATAATGGTTTGGTTCCATTACAACATATATAAAATTCCTTTTTATATACTTATGGCCTACTCAAGACCACATATACCAAGAAAAGCACTCCATTGTAACATCCTATGAAGCCCTAGAATCAGGGGGGGGCTCTGTACTTTCCCCCAAAGCCATGGGCAATGGATCAAATATGAGAGATTACCACAGTCCCGGTGCCTGGAGTAATGTCCCTGGTTTATCAGGATGGATTTTGATGGTAGATTTCCTTAAGTAAAGCTCCTTTTATACATTTCATCAAGGGGATCACAATGGGCATATGAATTCTGGTGCATTTCTATTAGCTGGGCTTTTTTAAATAAGGAATAAGAGAGACACTTCCAAAGCATTGCTGTTCAACCCCTTAGAGACCATAGTCAATATTCCATTGCATCTAAGGAGTTTTGAAAAGATGGAGAAGGGAGGGAATCTTATTGTAAGGGTCTGCTTGGTTACTTATGCTATCTGTGAACCTAAAAAGGCACTTGTTGGGTAAAAAGTAAATGATGCTTATGTTAGAATACATACACTTTTCTTTCTGCTGTAAGTTTCTCTTTCCTGGTGCGGCGGTATTGGTTATAAGCTGGAAGGCATCCATGATTGTCATCATCGCGCCTGCCAGCTTCTGCCAAACATAGGCATAGGCTCAATATTGAAACCAATGGCTCCCTGCTTCACCACGGCATTCAGCTCAAGTTATCATGGTCTGAAATTACATTTTCCCATTATCCGTCCTTGGGATTTGGCCCCTCAGTTGGGGACTGCTGTCTGGAAAAATAGGCATCGAGCCATCAGGAGCGGAGTATGTTGTTGGTCATAACCTGTTGTAGGTTACATAGGGATAGGTAGATAAAGAGGAATTAAGTTGGTGTATAAGTATACAGATCATGCTTACGCATGGGGGCAATTCACACCCCTCCTCCATCATATGTGCCATTTCAAGGCTCGAATTTCAATTAAGAAAAAGCTTCATAATGTAAAAAATTAATTGCTCAAGGGTTTGGCACTCTTTTTTAAATAAGTTGCCCATATGCCTTTACTAGCTAATAATAATGTCTGAATGTTCATCAGTGATTCAGCTTTCTGCTACTTACGTTATGCTGTCGCAAACTCTCCTGAGTTTTTCTTTGTTTACATGTCTGTCGAGCTCTGCTGAATATGAGGTGCTGGACAGCTAGAGTTATGACTCATTTCTGCTCCCTCCCACCCTCCCAACCTGTCCTTTGTCAGTGGGTATGCATAGTAAAAGACACACAGAGGGAGACCCATGAAGGACGGGCTGAATCAGTGGATAGAGGGTAATTGCGTGTATATTAACATTGGGAGCAACAAGGAAAGGATCAAGAGGCACAAGACACTGTACAAATACATGCATAGATATCGTTGAATATGGAAGAGATTGTCTTTAAAAAAAAGGGTCAAACCCCTTTTAAGGTTAAATTGCTATAAAGTTTCATAATTCACTGATGATACTTTTTGGCTTTGTCCTACATACAGATCTTTTTGTCTGACATTCCTGGATCATTCTCCGCTCTTCGCCCCCCTCTCCCATATATATCTGAAATGAGAACAAAAAAAAAATAGTTAATTCCAAAACACTTGTAATTTACTTGTCAAAAGTAAATGACCTACCGGAGAGTCAAGCCGCCGACTGTAAAGAAAGCCAGTGGTCACTTCAATTTATCTCAGTGGGAACCGAAGAGCCAACATCACAAACTGATTCAATAAGCTTCTCAAAGAAAATGGTTTTACGAGAGGAGCACATGAAATGGAAACGCCTTCAGTTTTTTTTGGCTCTAAATGCAGAATTGATAGGATCAAGTGCAAAAATAACAATAATACAAAAATTTTTTAAAAAAATATATAAAAAAAATTTACCTAAAAAGCAAAATTTTGTCAGGTTGTGCGGAAATGTACTTAATGTGATCATCAGCTCCGCGAGTGAAAGTGACGGTGCAACGTTATGCTCGGGACGGCTTAAATCATTGTCCCGGAGACTTTGTTTAAGAACTGATTTTGGGCTGTTAAGTGCTTGTCCAAGCTCTCGGGCCCCTTCACAGTCTATAAAATACCCAAAGAATTTAGAAGCTCCAGGGTCACAAATTCATTGCACAGTAGATTTACAACCTGCCGCCAGTATTCAATTTGTGAGAATTACATTGTTTTCGTTCCCTTTCTCAGAGTTATCGCGGTGTCTCTCTTCCGGTCACATGGATATCAAAATCATGGAAAGATGGATACTGTCAGGGGAGAAAGCATGGCCTCAGCGGTGCCTTCACTCCACTCCTCTCTTTCCTAATAGATGGTAGAGACAGTTATACTTTCTGGTGAACCTTGGCAATCGGGGGCTGATTGGCTCTCGTATGGACACCAGACACTAGCATGAAAGCGTTTGTTTCCATTAGAAGGTCAGGCCGGCTACTATATTTCATCACCGAGGTCCTTAAGCCTTGTTCCGTGGACGCATCAACAAAACAATCACTAAACACAGATATTACTATTACTTCAGGTCAATTGTTTCGTGGAGCAGTTGGTTTGTTTTTTTCCCCCCGTAATAATGTCCATTCTTTTTGAGTTATTTTTTTGGGAATTCACACTTTTGAACCTTAGAATTGTAGCATTTTTGGCAATGTTCTCCAAGGAACACATTATTTTTTATTATGGGGAAAATCACTTATACCGTCGGTAGCAGCACCAAGGTCGCATCTTTTAGGAGGAATTTGAAAATGCAATTTGATTTTCTTTTTAAACAGAATGGATGCACAACGGAAAACCTCGATTTAATTTATTGTGCTGGTGTCCCATGAAAACGTCACTGCGGTGATTATTTTGGGTTGGGAAGAACTCATCTTACTATTAATAGTTTCAGGATCAACTTTTTGGGAATTGCGGGTTTATTTAGCAAAAATACTATTTCCAGTTTTTAAAACAATGGGGACATTAATCATAGTGTGTCTCAGGTTCGCATGTTTTTGCGCCTTGTTTGCTCTTCTTTTGGCTCCTGATCTATGATGGATCTTGGTTCTGCCTTAGTAATCACTTTGGAATTGTCTCTGTCCCATTCTTTTGGCACCTAAATTAGCGCCAAATTTGCGCAATTGTGTTGGAATCTCATTGTGACAATAATCAAAGGAGACGAGAAATGTGACAGAACGTTCATGGCTTCATCTCTGCCCAAAAACTATATTTGTGATTCGGGGCCCTAATTACGAGATTCGCCAGATTTGTAGCGCTAAAAGAGACGCTCAAACGTCTCACAGACTCGATTAATGTCCCCCCATTAGGTACAATGGGGTACTCTAATAAAGGGAATTTGTCATCAGAAATTTTCCTAATAACACAAGCAGTTGAACAGCTTCTAGATGAATATTTCGTTCATGGCCCAGCTGGTGGCATAATTAAAAAAACTTTACTTTTGAAGTGAGATATAATTAGGGAGCGAGAGTTAACACAGAAGTCAGCTCTCCCTGCCTCTAACACCTCCCTCGTGATTGACATAATGGGGATCATTTACTAAGGGCGCGATTCGTGTTTTTCCCACGTGTTACCCCGAATGTTTCTGATTTGCGCCGATTTTCCCGTATTGCCCCGGGATTTTGCGCACTCGCGGACTTGTGCTGCATCGGCGCTGGCATACACGCGCCGCAAATCTGGGCATGGCCGAACAAAACCTAAAGGATACGGAACGACCGCCGCATTAAAAAAAAAAAAGTGTCCTCAAGAATTGATTGCATTGTCGGCGGGCCTCGAGGAACTTCAGCGAAGCAGCGCCACCTGGTTGAAACGTCGGAGGACTACCTTAGGATCCCAGCCGGACCCGAATCCCCGCAGAGCCCGCGCCGCTGGATCGCGAATGGACCGGGTAAGAAATCTGCCCCAAGGCTTCAGGAGATCTGGTCCAAAATGATGTCCCTTTGCGACACAATCCTTTCATGGCCTGTGTGTTGGCGTCCATCCGAAAAATCAACTTGAAGTTGGTAGATGTCCTTTCCACCTGCCATTTGAAGACCAGTCTAATATCTCCACCCACTGTCCGGATCTACCAAGAAGCCCACCCGAACAAATAACTTTTTTCAAATTAATAAATTATGTATTATTAAAAATGTATTCTTTTTGGTAAAATTTTCGATTTTCACCAAGGAAACGTCCAATAGTGTGTTTGCATTGGTTTTGACATAACTTTGGGTAATGACTTTCAAGTTGAGGAAGTTTTTTGGACTTCATCAAGACGTTTAGCTAAATTAAATTTTAACATCTTTTTCTCTGGTCTTCAAAGAAACTAAACACGTGGATTGTCCTTGTTTTTTTGGAAATGTAGACGTTGTGGACAACATGATGGAAGGACTTTGATGAAGTAGCGGAGACTGAGGAAGACTGAGAAAGAATAGAAGAAAAGTGCAGCTTTTTGTTACCAACACTTATTTTAGTTTTTTTTGCAGCTTCGTGATCTAACAGGGTGTGTAATGAAGGAGAAGGGCGTTTGCCCTAAGGGAAATTCTTGGATCAGTCAATAGTACAATTCCTCCCTTTACATTAGCAATCACTAATGAAATGTTTATGGCAGATAAATCCATCGTCAATCCTCAGGTGAAATATGATGTTGTTGTCTTTTCCGCCCCATGTTCTTGTGAATCAGATTGTTGTATCGAGTGACCCTGTGAGCATAAAAGATTCTAGATCCATGAAAGTTTATTTGATTCATTCACCAAAATCTATAAATTGCAAGTGAGTAATGAGTAGAAGACATTGGGGGGCATTACTTACCCGTCCATTCGCGACCAGCGGCGGGTTCTCCGACGCTGATTCAGGTCTTCCGGCGAGTGCACAAAGTTCACCAAGCGAAGGCACGTCCCTGCATGCTGGTGTCGATGCGCCACAATCCGACGCCGTGCACCAATCCCGAGGCAATTCATGGAAATTGGCCAAAACGTAAAATTCGGGTCAACCCGACGTAAAACCGCGATTCAAGAGGCCGTTAGTAAATGACCCCATTGTCTAAACATGTCTTAAAGGCAACCTTCCTGCAAAACTCTGTATGCGTATTATATTCCTAGATTATTTCCTAAACTGAGACCACGCGTAGTCCTATTCAGTCCCTGTCCCTTTCTAGTATGGGATGTAAGGGGCTTACACTACACACAACTACTACAACATCAAAAATATCCGTATGAAGAGGGTTTGTTTTCTGAAAGTGGGTAAAAATATAAAAGGTCACTAACCCTGATCCTAGTGGGCAGACCCTCCACTTCCTGTTGTCTTCTCAGGCCGGGCCACAGAACAGGGAAATGATGATGTCAAAGTGATGCAACATTCCCCCTTCTGTCGCCAAGTATTACTGGTTGGGTTACATGGTCACATCATTGGTGGCATTATATATATGGTGGTAGCCCATAGCCCAAGCCTCTAAGGAGCCCATGGTCCCCACCCCACCAAATTTTATACTCCAAAGTAAATTGTATACAAGCTGTTCCTTGCTTTCGATACATATGTACACAGGCCATTTCATTGACTTTTGAAAGGTCCTCCAAAGGTTGTGAAACAGGCAGAAGAGACAACATCCTCCATTTACCGACGAAGAATATTCTTGTACCATATATAGGAAGGGACTTCCAGCTTGTAGGGGTTATATATAAATATTCATACAGCCCAGGGTCTGGCAGGCTTAATCCGGCCCAACTCCATGAACCGCAATACTCGAACTGGAGTCAGATCAAGGAAGTAACTGTTGAAATCTTTCAAGAATCAAGCTTCTCACATCTTGGTATTTTCATCAAGTTCCAATGTGTATTCCATACATGTGACATCATACACCTATACATACAGTATCCCCTATCCCCACATTAAGATTTTGAACTACAACTAGAAATCCTAGAGCCTCCTTACAATCACAGAACATGGATCTTCTCACTGTATAAATGTATCCCACCTTCGGAAGCCTTTAGTCAGCACATTAATCCCTTGTGTCACATGACCTGACGGCGGAGATTCTAACCGGGAGCAGTCTGAACTTGATTTTTAATATAATTGTGTAAAATTTATCTAAATTGTTAACACCCTAACTCCGATAGGTTTAACATTGGTCTGGGGGGGCGGCTCTTTAGCTTTAACAGATGACACTTTAATAACACTTGAGTGCTCATCTAGGTTAGTATAATACTAGTAGTAATCAATATGGTAGCGTGTACATCTTGGTTAGTGTAATACTAGTAGTATTGAAGGGTATCACTGGTGGTGTGTGCACCACCGATCAGAGATCTGACCAAGTGATCGCAACACAGAGATCTATTCTACATACATTCATCACATCACAACATCTAATTCATATATTGTCTCACCTGCGTTCTTATTGTGTTATGTTACATTTATTTCTAAGTTATTTAATATTGAACAATAGTTGTACTTTTTAATTAATTATAATACAAATTTTTTTTTGTAAATAAATTATTATAAAAAGCACAGATAACCGTGACTAGATTCCATATCTGTAGGATTGTTATTATGTATTTATAATCATGGATATGAAGCAAGTATCACACTGAAACATAGTAATAATAGAAGATTAATAGGAATCGAATAATAAATATTTATATAACAATATATTCTAAAGTTATTAACACAGCAACATGTATATGAACTTTTAGGTATCTTAGGTCTGGAGAAAAAATTCATTCATTAAAAAAAACAATTAGTCTCATTATTAGATAAATTAAATTTCAGTCTTTACTTTTAAATCGTTAGCAACTAAAAGGAGATGGTTATACTGTACATTTTTGTATGTAATTTTTGTATAGGTAACTGACAATTATGTAGTTGGCAACAGGATTATGGTTTCAAAAAAGCAAGAATATATATACATATATTGTGTGTAGTGTGATAGATAGTATTTATTTGCGTGTATATATATATAGTGTAGTGTTTGTGTATAGATATGTATTTCTTTATGTATTGTATATATATATATATATATATATATATATATAATATATATATGTATGGGTGATTATATATATATACAGTATATGTGTGTGTAAAGATATATATGGTCTGTGTGTGTGTATATGATATGTTGGTGTGTATATATTTGTGTGTGTGTGTGTATATGTGTAGTGTTGTGTATAGATATGTATTTCTTTAGGATATATATATATAATATGTGTGTATGTATATATATATATATATATATACAAGATAGATGTGTGTGTAAAGATATAATGTTTGTCGTGTGTGTCCAATGTATATCACTAAGAATCTTGTTTATTTTATCTTGATTATTGTCACTTAGATTTTAAAATTTTATTTTAGTTATTTTTTCCTCAAATTTCCAATAATTTTATACTACTGTTTTATGTCAATATAACAATATCAATATTTCTGAGTGACTACACAAGATCATACTGTTATACCAAATTCATTATATTTTACTCATATTCTATAACAACATAATATAATCCATTTATTTTAGTATCATGATTATTAATATTATAATATTATGTCTATGTTATAATGTATATATATATATATTATTGAATGTTCTGTCCTTGGAGAATAGTCCCTGGTAGTTGCAGCAGACATGACATGTGTGTTGGGGCAGTGGTGGGTTGCAGGCAGTACACGTGTATCTCAGTGCTGTGCAGTGATGCAGGACCCGTGTATTGCCCTCCTGGCTGCACCATAGAGAGGACATGACGTATATAGCAGGCAGAGGGACCTGTAAATGCATGAATCACAGGCTGATATGATTGTGTGTGTTATTTGATAACTCTTTGTATGTAGTCTATGGGCAGTAGATGTTATGAGTGACAGATTCTCAGGTGTTGGTCAAATAATCTCTAGGTAATGCACTTTAGTAAACTTTCACCTATCAAAGATGATTTGTCAGGTTCTATGATCCAGTGTGTGAGCATACAGATCACAGCCATCACTCACTGTAAGGAGAGAAGAAGCTCTTGTCAGTGTAGTGTACATGTGTACATGGACATTATGTGTGGGAATAATTGCTGTCGCCAGTTATTTATCATTACTGCATGGTAGTATATTAAATACTTATATATATCGATTTACAACACACGACCCGACTACATAACCATAACAAACACGGCACGGTTCTTTGATACTAAAAATATTCTCCCCCTGGTTCATTACCAGTAAATATTTAACTGTGTAGTCGCCAGCTGTAGGAGCATCACCTTCCCTAAATAATTAAATCTCCCTTAACCCTCCGAGACCCACAGGTCCCTATGATACATACTGCACATTGAAGATTTGGTGGCATTTGTCCTTTGATACCCCATGATAATGATTCTACTTCTACCATTGATCCTATGCTATTAGTTTATTGATGACTTTGTGTGTGACCTGTTGTTGATTTCCCCTATTGTCTTATCTACCATATGTCTATGGATGATTGTTTGGTGAAAACATATAGAAACCCTGTTTTTAATGGAAAATTTTCTCATACAGAGGATGAAGAATTGTACCAACAGACTGAGAAGATTGTCAAAATCAGGACTTTAGCCCAGTCCTGGTGAGTGACCTGGAGGAAGAGGAGGATGAGGAAGATGAAGAGGTCCTGCAGTGAGAGAGCAGCAACTCCACTCTTCTGTACAGGGACCGGGAGATGGGGGCTCTACTCAGGCTGAGGATGGTCTATCAAGTCATGGTAACACTCCTGGCTCACAGCAAGGTAATTCCAGAGAACCAGAACCAACAGAACCAAGGACAGAACCAGCATGGTAAACCCAAGAGAAGAGAAACAGGTTCTGACTCTAAGTCTGGCAAACCCAGGAGAGCTAGAACAGCTTTCACTCATGAAACAGCTGGTGGCTCGGGAGAACAAGGTTCAAGTCTACAAGATACCTCTCGGTGTGTGAGAGACCAACCTGGCATTATCGCTGAGTCTGACTGAGACCCAAGTCAAGATCTGGTTCCAGAATAGACGCACCAAGTGGAAGAAGCAGAATCCTGGAGCAGACACCAGTGCCCTACTGGAGGTTCTGGTCATGCGGGGGGGCGGTGGTCCAGGTATGGGTGGGGGGCTGAGCCTCTTAGCCATTCCCACTATGGGCAACCCACTGGGCATGCCTGGAACCCTGGTTACCCAAGCCATGCCACCTGGTGGACTCTGTGCACAGCACAGTTACCCTTCCTCCCTGGCCCCGTCGCGCGTCTGTCACCCTTTGTCTGGGGTCTCAGTCTTATGGGACCCCAGCATTTTATGCCCCCACTTATGACTATAGAGACTTGAATTATCCACTGGGCAAAGCACAAGTTCCACGATGGACACAATGTATTACAACAAGGGGACGCAAGAGTGGCAATCTAAAGTAGGAAAGTAGCTTAGTTTACCTCCTAGCACTGGTGCCATCGGGATTTACCCCCTTTAGTGCAGCTCAATGACTCCTGGTATATACTGGAAGCAACAGCACCTTTCATTGCACTGGTTATAACAAACCCTCTCATAGTAGATTGAATATGGGGAGCACTTTAAAGACATTTCCACCCCTCTCTGTATAGAACAAAATAATGGGGAAAAAAAAATATTCAACTATCCCTGTAAATTGTATAATGCATTTTATATTATATTATTTTTTTTACTTTTTTTCAACAAATATTTTACAACCATAATGATTCACTAAACCTTCATTCCATCCATAATTGTGTTATATTAAACCAAAATGCATCTGATTTTAGGGCCACTTGAGGCTGTGTCTAATTTAGTTGGGATAATATGACCTTATTATGTTCAATAGGAAATCATTCCCTATTTGTCAGTGTTTTCATTGGTGTAAATAAAGGTTTTGTTACATTTTTGGGGGGATTTGTTTTTATAAAGAAATAAATAGAATAAACTAAAAACATCTTTCTATTCTGTGCCCATTTTGCTCTCAGGGTATCTAGGAGTTTAGGAAGGGGCTGTAATGTAATAATCTGCATGTTGTTGAAATATACAATGAACCTCCCGTTCGTGATATCACGATATACACTGTATATATACAGAGAATTTATGCATTCAATTTTTTTTTTATTTAAAAATGTAAACCCTTTCAGAAACTTGCCTGGACTCTCCTCCTTCTATACAGAAGTGATGGTTCCAAGTCAGAATTCTCCAGTCTGACTGCTGTTATTTCATTGTAATTTGAACATTTGTTCTTTGTGTAAATAATTGGATGATGTTTTCAATTTGTTTTTATATTTATTGTATGACAATAGGGCAGTATTATATAGAGATATTTCAAGCACTTTGCTGAGACATTGAACAATAAACTGTATATAAATATACTCCCTGGGTGTCTTTTGCTTTCTTCTACTCGCAATTATTATTGTAATTATTCTTAGTATTATAATATTATTCATATGTAGGACTTTTATTATATTAATATATTTATATATTTTTAGGATTATTTTTATTTTGGGATATTATTATGTTATTATTAATACATTATAAATAATATATTATTTTTATTTTATATTATTTATTATAATTATTAATATTTGAATATTTTTTATTATCAAATATAATTGTCAATTTTATTTGGATTCAAATAGCAAGTTGTATGCTGAATTATTTAATTTTTTCAATATTAGTATTACTATAATAATAATTCCTCCAATATTATCATATTTGTTATTATTATTTTTTATTGAATATCAAATATGATATTTTTTAATCCTATTACTATTATATCTTTAAATATTATTTTGATTATTTTATTTATTAGTAAGATTATTTCAATTTTATACTTTATGGTTTTTTTTATTTTTATTACTTTAATGGTTTTTATTTTCTTTTCTTTTTAGACTAGTATTATTATAATAGTATTTGGCATTTTAGCAGTGATATACTTATTTTTAATGTATTATAATATTCATTAGTTTTATCATTATTATGAATACTTTTATTTTTGTTATCATTACTCTATTTTTAGCCTACTATTACTAATAGTATATTAGCATTTTAGTATTATTATTATATTTATACGTGTTATTATAATTTGTATTATTGTAATTATAATATTTTTCTTATTATTAACATTATTATGAATACTTTTATTTTTATTATTATTTATGGTTACTTTTATTATCAACAACTACAGTATATGATAAAAAACGAAAACTTACAAAAATAAATTGTTTATAATATCTAAATGAGGCAAATAGATGTGATTATCAATTTGATTTAGTTTTTTTTTTTTAATAAGAGAATTATTCTGACATAGTTGATATGATGCAATTTTTTTCCAATATGTATATGTATAATGAGGACCAAAACATTCTGAAATTTATCTAAAATCGATGTAATAAAATATCACAGATTTTATAATTTTTTTTCCCTTGCGAGATTCTGTGGGATTAATCAATATTTCCATTCATGTTATTAATGTATTGTTTTTAATGCAAATTTTTTTTTTAGACATTTTCTTTAATTTTAAATGACAATGGCGAAAATACAGTGAAGTGTTGTGACCTTAGAAATAAATACTAAGATACCAAAATAGATGGACAGACAGGGATTAAAAACTGAGACAGCAACATCTACAAGAAATGCAATATTACAAATACTAATACCATTCACAATGATTTTGTTGGCAAAAAAATAGTTTTATTAAAGCTTTTTATATCGCCAGGAATATTCCTCATAGACTGGACGGAAACATTGATTGTAATTGTAGCTGATCGTTTCTTAATGTAATTACACAGTAGTCGGTTGTCGGCAAAGGTTATCAGCGGGTATAAGGGCATACAGACGTGATATGATTACTAGTACTACTAGTCTATGTATAGTAAGCACTGGCTGAGGTGTAGGTGACCAGTATAATTAGTCTACATGTATATTAAACATTGACTGATATGATGTGATACTAGTACTACATGTAGTTCATACTGGCAGTGATATGATTACTAGTACTACTATCTAGATGTATGGATCATAATGACAACGATATGATGACTAGTATTACTAGTCTGCATGTATAGTAAGCACTGGCTGTGATATGATTAACTAGTACTACATGTGTAGTTCATACTGGGAATGATTGGTTACTAGTACTACCAATATACAATCATAGGAAACATTGACAATTATATGGTTACTAGTATTACTACATGTAAAGTTTATGATGCAATGATGTGATACCTATGTGTACTAGTCTAATTATACTGGGATGATATGGTTACTAGTAATACTAGTCGAAGTGAGCTTAGATACAATCACTGAGGTACTAGTATTACTAGTCTCCATATATCTGGTAATGATATGGTATATAGTAATACTAGTCAAGTGAGCTCTAGATACAATCACTGAGGTTACAATCCAACAAAAATACAAATTGTTACTTCTTTATATTAGGCACTGATACAGTGCTAGCTAGTGGCTACATTGTATTATTAAAGTGTGCTTAGTAAGCAGTGAATTGTTATTATTGTCTGTTGACAGATTACAGTAATATCAGTATTTACTAGTTCATCAATTAGTTACTGAGTTTATTGTGTATGTAGTTATTGGTATAGGTAGCTCAAGCCAGTACTGATATGGTTACTATAAGTACTACTAAAATACTAGATACACATGGTTATTAGTAATACTAGTCTCCACACAGCAGGTCCACAGGTTGTGACTGGTTAATAGTACTACAAATATAGCTAACACCATCAGATATGATGTCAAGTCTGCAAAAGTTTACACCAGGTAACATTAGTCTACATTTGCATTTCACACAACAGATATTTAGTTATTATCATACAAATCTTTAGTTATACATTACCTCTGCGCTTGAATATTAGTGTGTGTATGACAAATAACCAGTTACTACTAGTAGTAGTAGGCACATTAGAAGTGCGACAGCAATAGTATTGGTTAGTGTAAGGATACAGTATAGTACACGTGTGAGTTCATAAGCACTGTTCACACCAGCAGTAGTACCCTTCATTATTACAAGTATAATTAGTCTATATGATCACTGTACACACAACATACCTATCGTAACGTGCCTTGATCAGCACGTTTACACCAGAATTAAAATCTTCAATACGACTACTAGTATCATTACTCTATATGATCACTGTACACACCAACAAATGTATCAGTATTAATTGCTTTGATGTGAGTTTTATAGTAAGAATAAAGTTGATTACTACCAGTATTACTAGTCTAGCTGAGCATTGCCCCACTATAGAGATTACACCTAATATATTTTACTAGCCTAGATGAGCACTGTAACACACCAACAAATATATGTGTGATACTAGTCTAGTAAGCAATGAACAAATCAGAAGTGACATCCTTCATTACTACTAGAATAACTAATCGTATGAGCACTGTACACACCAGAAGTAATAGCCTTCACTACTACCAGAATATTAGTCTAAATGAGCACTATCCAACCCCAACAGTAATATCCTTCATTATACTAGTATTACTAATGTATGCGCATGTTCACACCAGAAGTAATTACTTCATTACTACTAGTATTACTAGTCTGGATTAGCAGTGTACACACCGAAATACATCATGTACTAGTCTAGATGAGCACAGAAAGTGATATGCTTTATTAACTACTAGTGTTACTAGTCTAAATGAGCACTGTTCACACCAAACAATTACCCCTCATTACAACTATTCTGCTTGAGCACTGTACACAAGAAGTGAGATCCTTTATTACTACTAACTTTTAGTCTAGATGAACACTGCCCACACCAGCAGTTATCCTTTTCATTACTACTAGTATTACACTAACCTAGATGTACACACTACCATATTGATTACTACTAGTTTATACTAAAACTAGATGAGCACTGCACACACCACCAGTGATCCCTTTCATTACTACTAGTATTACACTCAACCAAATGTACACGCTACCATATTGATTAGTACTAGAACTATACTAACCTAGAGAGCACTGCACACCACCAGTGATCCTTTTCATTACTACTAGTATTACACTAACCAAGATGTACACACTACCATATTGATTGCTACTAGTATTATACTAACCTAGATGAGCACTGCACACACCACCACTACTACTAGTCTAGATAGAGCACTGCACACCACCACCACTACTACTAGTCTAATGAGATGAGCACTGAACACCACCACAGTGATCCCTTCATTACTACTAGTATTACACTAACTAGATTTACACACTACCATATTGATTACTACTAGGTTAGTATAATACTAGTAGCAATCAATATGGTAGTGTGTACATCTAGGTTAGTGTAATACTAGTAGTAGTGTGTACATCTAGGTTAGTGTAATACTAGTAGTAATGAAAAGGATCACTGGTGGTGTGTACAGTGCTCAAACACTCATGTCAGCAGGACACAACTATGAATCTTACTTGGCCATTGGGATCGGGGGGGTCCTATAATGTATCCGCGTCCATCCTTCAGGCCACACATTTCCATACCCCGATTACGTGTAAATAATTTATTTACCCAAAATCAATACCAGCGAGTATAAGAAGGAAGAAGGCTAGATTGAATGGAGACAGACATTCAGGAGAGGCAACAATGTGGCCTAACGAGGATCCTCGCCTTTGTCCTGGTAGCTCGCCCCTTCCTTGATGGACGGCTGCCATTTATCTTGTAGGTCGACGGGCTTTAAAGATAATGACAAAGGTGGAGACCGCACATACAGCCCGACTGTAATCTGCTTTACTCTTTTTATTAAAACCTTGTTGAATATTAAGAAATATTTGTATTTGAGCGGTACTTTAATTCCAAAAGCTAACACGTCAATTTGTTCGGCCTCATAAGCGCGGGGTGCGAAGCGGTAATTAATGACACCGCTCCAAATCTATAAAAAAAAAAAAACTTACATCTAAATAAAACAAACTTCCGACCGGAGAGAGGTGAGGAGAAAGCTAAACGTCTGTTATTGTAGGTTTTTTCTTAATTTTTTTTTTTTTTTTGTCAGGGATCGGTACAACGAGTGATCAGCGCAATGAACCCAGAGGATCAGAAGGCCGACACGAAAAGTTTGCCAAACCGTTAATGTACGCATGAATTAAAAAACCCGCCAGAGGGGAGGAATAAAGCTCCAGAGCGCCTTCTACATTGGACGGACTCGTGTTAAGGACTTTTAAAAGAAAAATTGTGTAAATACAGAATTTTTCCCCTCCCCCCCCCCCTATGGTTTACGTCTTAACTTATTTAAGTAATTTGGCTGGATTTTTATGGATTTTTGTTTCTAAGAACTGTACATGGATTGTATGTTGGTTTGCTAACCAAAATTACAATGTGTAAAAAAAAAAAAAAAATTTTAAAAGGGAAATTGTTTTTCCATGTGAAGAAAAAAAAGAATTTTTGGATTTTTTAAAATATTGACACCACATTGATAGTCAGAAAAAAAAAACATTGAGTATTATTTTGAGAAAAAATAAAAAAACAATTGTAATTTTGTTTTTTTGTTGATTGAATGTGGTTTTTAGTTCTTTTAGAATTTCCTAAATACCTGCCACGGAGCAATTCCAGAGGGTTCACAAACTAAATTTCTCATCTCAGTATAAACACATAGGATCGGAGTAATTTTTCAATAGGAGGGCGACATATGTATAAAGTATTTTTTTGTCTATTTTTAAACACATTGGAGGGACTAGCCACAAGTGAACAACTCTCTAGTGATTCGGATTGTCGGGGTCAAGGCTGGTTTCCATCGTGCCACCAACCATTGTTAGAGGGCCCACCCTCTTCAATCCCTGATGTAGATACGTTCTTAGCTTTCAAGTTAGGACTCTTCCACAAAAACAGTGCGTCTGCACACAGCCCCCATAGAGGTAAATGGTCACGTTGAGGTCGACATCTCTTGGCCAAAACGGAGACACTGTATACGGGCACACGCTAATTTGTAGTAGCCTTAGGTGTTAACTTTGGCACGTAGTATGAGATAGAGCCTGGGAAGGATCCTCTAGTCGTCTGGTGGTCTCAATACAGACGGTGTGGGTTATTTTCCCCTAGAGGCAAAAGTACCTTCCAGAATTTAGCCAGAGAAATTTGGGACCCCACATACACCATATACTATAACCTATCATTAGTAGAGAGGGGCAATCACTGTTGTGCTGTTTCCAGACCCACTGTCAAAACTAAATGTCTTAACACAATCAAATTCCTCACCTAAGCATGGACCGCGTCCCAAAAACCTGATTAAGTAGGATGGGTGTGATCCGTTTGGAAATGACTCCCAGCATCATAGATGAGTCCCTGCACAGTATGTGGTACAGGAAATATGGCCAAACAAGGCTGTCGCTTGGCAGCCTTGCCTTGTTCTCACCATGCTGCCCTATTTATATATACATATATTCCTCTCGCTCAGTGCTCCATCCCGTTCTCATGTGTCGTCGCCATAGTGTCTCGTTATTGTCCTCCGCTGACAGAAAGAAAGAGGGGAGGAGCAGGATGAGTCATATCTCCTGCTACAGCTCCTCCAATTCCAGCTGAGCTCAGAAATGTAAACAAAGCATCATAGAGAGCCTGCACACCGTACAGAAGCGATTAGCGAGGCGCTGAATCACTTGATGAAATTCAGGATTATTTTTTAAGGTGTAAAGGCACATAGACAATTTATGTAAAGAGTGTGAACCCCTTTAATTTCCTTCACCATCTTGTACTAGCCAATACCTTCTCAAAATTATCCTAGCATCGACTATCACAGGACATTGAAACATAGTTCCATGGGAAATCTGGGTCAGACCCCCCCCCCACACAACAACACATCCCTCTAAATCTTCCCTCTAAGGATGCATCAGTGTCCTTGAGGTATCAGAGAGTGACCACCAATTTATCAGAACTGACCTTAGAACAGTTCTGATGAAGGTGCTTTGGATTTAAAGCAGTTTGGATAGTGCTACAGACACAGCTAGCAGTGATGACTGGCCCACCGGGGAATCGGAGGATTCTCCGGTGGGCCCCATCTATAACCACCATACTGGACCACAGAAGTCCCACAATACAACCCAAATGGATGTTGATGACAAGTGGGCCCAAAAACTAGCTTGACCCTGGTGGTGTAACATCACAGGTCCATCACATGACTCCTCCCCCTGCAGATGCTGTTCCCCAAACACAATGGTCCCTACAGCGAACATTTAAAAAGCCAGAAGAAAATCAAAAAATAAATGTATAATACTGCCGGCTGTTTAATTTATGAAAATAAATTCATTAGAAATGATCGTCCTAAAAAAATGTACTAATTAATGAGGTGATTAAGCGCCAGATTTCCCAATTGCTTCATTCCGGTTTCCCCCCTAAATTCCTAATTTCATATTTAACAAGGTAATGTTTTGCCGGCATAGACCATTGCGTTCATTTATCCATCCAGCCATTAGGATTCTGTTATATCAGTAGATGTGTAAAAATTTATGTAACGACTAAATCAATTGTATTTGTCAGGGGTGCAGGCAGCCCTTCTCCAAACATCCCGCCTGCTAAATGTGCCGGGGGGGGGGGGGAAACGTTCCGGACCAGATCGGGTTCACACAAGGATAGAATATCACGTCTGTAAATCTATCATAAAGGGATGTATGAGATCTGAGAAACTCCCGGACAGCGCCCCCTCGGACTACAGGTCATGTTCTGGTATGCAGCAGACATTTAATGAGCCAAGCTGCAAATATATGTTTCCAGAACGGCATTGAGGCGGCGTCACAGGTTCCGCTTGCGTCACGTTTTTTGATGCGTTTTTGACCCATTCCACTGTTCAGCCTTCATCACACGATGAGGTAACATTGTGTTTTAGCGAGTCAGTGGAAACGCAATGAAC
Organism: Engystomops pustulosus; assembly: GCA_019512145.1. Classification (NCBI taxonomy): domain Eukaryota; kingdom Metazoa; phylum Chordata; class Amphibia; order Anura; family Leptodactylidae; genus Engystomops; species Engystomops pustulosus. The sequence goes on from CM033641.1 coordinate 15,422,671, forward strand.
CTGAGCTGTGATCAAGGCTTAAGCTTTGAAATGTGTCATGCAAATGATCGTTGTTCTCTCTTTGCACTGTTTTTTTTTATCACGATGCTACATAACATACATCATTCCAATCTCTCCATACAAGCGCTCACACGCGGCGTCATATTGCGCTTCGAAACACATTACAACAGCTTGAGAGGAGAGAATTACATTACTTTACATTTGTTAACTAATTGTAAAATGTAAACATTCTATTAGGACTCATGCATAACTACAATGACTGGGAGGGGGCATACAGCGCCTCCTCCACCCATCCCCTCTCCATAGGGAGTCAACGTCTGCCAGGTGTATTTCGGCAAAGAATAGGATGTCCTAGATTGGTATATTTCTATACAGTCCCTATTCTTCACACAGCCGCCCCCACCATAACTGGGGCTATAGATCTCATGGGGGCTGTGAAATGGCTGCAAATTGTACAGCTGTACGCCGACCCCCATACTGTCATGTGCATGGGCCAACACGGTGTTTACAAATGCAAAGTCAGCGCCAGTGTAGTGCAAATGTTAAGTAATAAGCTAATTTCGTCCCCTGAGTTGTATTGTTTCAAAACGAAAAGTTACACCACATGGCAACCAAGGGTGGTGACACAGTGGCGTTTTTAGCCGTTTTTTAGATAGTGTGTTTTTAAGCGGAAAAAAAACGCAGCGTTCTTGGACCATTGAATTAAGAAAATTGTCAAACTTGTCAAAAAGAATGCGTTTTTTTTATGATCTGAAAACGCACAAACCAAAACACGGCATGTGTGTCACACACCAAATGCATGGAAAACAGTAAAAAACACAGATGTGTTTTTATACAGACTGCAAAACCCATGCTTTAAAAGGGTCCAAAAACGTGACGCGTGGTTCACCCATAATGGCCATTCACACGATGTTGCGTCCCATTTTTTGTTGCGATTTACGCATTGCAAAGCTTTGCATTCCCATTGCAGTTGTTAAAACAGGATGTAACCTCAGCATGTGACCAAGGCTATAGCCTTTGCAATGCGTCAAAAATGCAACAAAAACACATAACGCATCGTGTGAACGCAACCCCTGACTCCCAGAAGACACTGACCCTCACCTGCTTCAATCTGTAAAATTAGACTCTTCAACGTAAGTTTGCCCACATTCCCCACCAGGGCCAAGCTCTGACAGCTTGGGCGGGGTGGTTGGAAGTTGGACCAGAAACACAACAGTCAGAATGATGCTGTGTGTGAATGGACCCTAAAAGAGAAATCAACTGTGGTGCGACTAAGGACAGGTGGTTTTCACGGCTTATCTCGTCACAGCGAGTGTCGTATATACTTTATGGAGCGCCCCCTGCGGCAGGTGGGGTGTTATTTTATAACTAGCTCCTTTCAAGTTGTCACAGTGCTTCTATATGACCTATCCATGTTTAGCCTACATCAAATAAACGTGACACAAACGCATCGTGTGAACAAGCCCTCAGGCCGGCGCACACAGGGCGCTTTGTCTGCGCTTGAAACGCAAACGCAGACAAGTCGCGCCCACCGGCGGGCCTCGGCCCGATCGCATCGGCGTTTCTATGGAACGAGCCGCCGGTGTTTGTGTTAATTTAACGGATGCGTTTAACGCATGCGTTTTAACAATCTGAAAGCGCACTAACTAAAACGCCAGTGTGTCTTCACCCTTACACTAGCAGCTGAGGAGAGGTGATTCGCCTATTACTATTAACATTTGCATTTACAAATGTAAACGCCATTGTTAATGTCTCATGTGACCGCGCCCTCAGGCGCATTCACACGTTGCGTTTGGTGGCGTTTTCATGGCGTTTGAAACGCATTAGAAAGCTGATGGAGGTAATTGCTCTAATTACATTACCATTTAACAAAACGCATACGTTAACGCGTTGTTAAGCATGCGTTAACATCACGTTTACGATGCATTTTGTAAACGAAATGTTAACATGATATAATTAGGCAAATCACCTCTCCTCAGCTGTTGTATATGCGTTTTCAACGCAATGAAACGAAGGTCAAACAAAACGTGGGACCGCGCCCTCAGTGTGTTGTTCCAGTCACACTCCTCTCCCTTGGGTTTAAACATTTTGCAGAGAACCCGGTATCTGTATGGCCGCGGGTCACACATTCCAAAGTGTCGCGTTCATAACACAGGGGCAGGTGTCAACTCAATCGCATATGCGTTTCCCGGAAAACGCATGAGATCGTTGCCCCTTGTGCACTAGCGTTGCGTTATGAACAACGACACTATTGGAATATGTGACGCGGCTGATGAAGGAGATGCCAGCTTTTCCCCCAAGATACTAGAAGACCCTGGATAAAGACTATTTCTCTTTATGTGTTTCTAATTTCTCTGTGAACAAAACAGATGGGCCTGGCTGCTGCTAACTCATGGGGGACATTTACTTAAAGTGTTGGTGTCCTGCTTTGGGTTTGTTACCGACCTGCTCTCGGAAAGAAGATACACATTTAATTTGTGTAGCTTGGCAGAGACATTTCTGGCGCCGAGACCATTTTCTGTCCCGGGACCAAATCTGTCCCGAGCCACAGAAATGTGTCCAACAGTCCCTGCTAGACCAGTTTTCTTTTGGTCTACTTTCCGTCATTTACAGCGCCCAAAAAGGGCTGCGACACATATTAATTCTGTCGAGTTTCCACTCCGCCAAAGCCACGCCCCTTTTCGGAGAAGATCGGAGCAGACGGAAAAGGCATTTTTTTCTGGCGCCGCCAGCTAATAAATAGGTAGGAGAGCAGAACATGTGGTGAGAGCGCCACAAAACTGGCGAAACACCATAGTAAATGTCCCCCACTGACTCTTGGAAACTTTACTAGCTAGTAGCCATGTGTTAAGATTAGATAAGTTGTGCACCTGTCAGAAACAACAAAATAGCAAATATACATTATGTGAAGTATGAATTAGGAGCCATCAGTAACGTATCGAATGTATTACGCTATTGTAGTAACCAATAAGTGGTTTGAAAATTAACCAATCAGAGGTGTTGTTTTAATAGCCAATCATAAGCTATTGTTCAGTGTATAAACCAATCATGCTATAGTAAAGACGTTACACCCTGCTTAACCCGTTAACGCTCAGCGTCCGATATATCGGACGCTGAGCTCAATGACTTAGCGCTCAGCGTCCGATATATCGGACGCTGAGCCCATGCCGGTTCAGCTCAAGATCTGAGCCGAACCGGCATCGGGAAACACCGGGGTGCCGGCTGTGACTGATAGCCGGCACCCAGTGTAACACCCGCGATCGGAGTTGACTCCGATCGCGGGTGCTTAACCGCTAAATGCCGCGGTCAGCGCGACCGCGGCATCTAAACATGCCTCTGGGGTCTTTCCCCCACGATCGGCCCCGAACCGTTTTCGGGGGGCGCCGATCGTTGCTATAAGCACTCTGGGGTCCGATCTGGACCCAGAGTTACCTGCAAGAATTGCCAGTAAGATGGCGTCTGTGACTCATCTTACTGGCAAGTGCCAGCCTATGCAAAGTGTATAGGCTGACACTGATAATACTCTGCAATACATGAGTATTGCAGAATATTATCATGAACAAGCAATCAGATGATTGCTTCTTCATGTCCCATGGTATAAAAGTGAAAAGTAAAAAAAAAATGTTATTCAATAAAAAATAAGTAATAAATCACTAAAATGCCCAACAACCCCCAACAACATATAAAGAGACATATTACTAAAAAAAAGTCTAAATCATAACACAAACCCCACATATATAGTATCACCGCGTCCGTAACAACCCGTAGAATAAAAGTAAATCATATTGAACCCCCACGATAAACTCCGTAAAAAAAACTGCTATAAACCTTCAAAAATTATGATTTTAGCTATTCAATCCCACAAAAATGCTATAAAATGTGATCAAAAAACCATGTGTACTCCGACATGATACTGGTGCAAAGTACAACATGTCCCGCAAAAACAAGCCATCACCAGCTCCGTAGCCAAAAAAGTAACAATGTTATCCACTTGGAAGACGGCAATACATAAATGTAGATTTTTCCCCACATTAGGGTTTTGTTTGACAAATTGTATAAACATGAGAAAATATATTCATGTCTGGTATCCCCGTAATCGTATCAACCCATAGAATAAGATAACATGATTATTAGGCTATACGGTGAACACCAAAAAAAAAAGAGTAAAAAACAGTACAGAATTGATGCTTTTCTACTCCTGCCCTCAAAAAAGTTCCTAAATTTTCAAAATAGGTGATACCAACCCCAAATGGTAACAATGAAAAAGCATCTCATCGCGCAAAAAAATGGCATCACATGGCCCCAATAACGAAAAAGCGAAATTTTATAGCCTTCAAAGGGCCAATGAGGAAACTAAAATCCTGCAGCTGCAGCGCCCCCTTCCCTTCTGCGTCTCGCTGTGCGCCCATAAAACAAGTAACGGCACATGTGGGGGGTCTCTGCACTCAGGAGAAATTGCAGAACAAATGTATGGTGGGTTTTCTCTTTTTATATTTTGGAAATGTGTAATTTTAGTGCTAAATGAACGTATAAGGGAACAATTTGACCATTCTAAATTTCACCTCCATTTTGATTCAATTACTATGAAGATCTCAAGGGGTTAACAATCTTTGTAAATGCTGTTGTCTGATAGTTGTGGGTGCAGATTTGAAATGGTTGGTTATATAGGGGGTTTTGATGCTAAATATGTAAAATTTCATTCAAAACTGTATTTATCCCCAAATAGTCAATTCTGAAAATCGGAAAGCGATATTCTTTTGTAAGCCGCGTGCATCAAATAAATTATCCAGACATTTCAGAAATTATGAAAAGTAAAGAGACAAATGGGAAATGTTATTCTGCAAGTTATTTAGGTGGTAAATCTATCTGCCTGAAAACGCAATGATTTTGAATTTCGAAAATGGAAATTTTTCAAAAATTTATCATATTTTCTTTTTTTTTGTAAATAACGCAAAACTTATCAGCCAAATTTACCACTAAAATGAAGTACAACATGTGGGGAAAAAACTATCTCAGAATCGTTTTGATAAGTAACAGTGTTCAAAAGTATAACCATATAAAGCGAAGCAAGTCAGAATCCAAAAAATCGGGCTGAGCCTAAGCTACAAAATGGCTGCGTCCTTAAGGGGTTAAAGATGTTAAATAAGCAGTTTGACCCCCCCCCACACACACTAAAAAACAAAACTAAAAACGGCCCAAAACGGCCTAAAAACGCCAGTGTGTCTTCACCCTTAGCCGCACGATTGTTGATTTTCTTTTTGCGTCACATTGCGTTTTGCGCATTTTGTCACATTTTTAACCCATCAAAACGCAAGTGTGTATCTCATAAAACGCATATGCGTTTGGCCAAACCCTCCCAATTGCGTTTTGAATGTGTTTAAAAATGTGACAAAAAACACCACTGGGCGCATTCACACGGTTCCGCTAGCGTCGCGTTCATAACATGACGCTAGCGCACAGGGGCGGGGCTCGGGCTGATCGCATATGCATTTCCCTGCATGTGGTTTGGGATTAGTACTGCCCCCTGTGCACTAGCGTCGCATTATGAATGGACGCTAGTAGAACATGTGACCGCGGCCTAAGTTTTATGCAGGTTTTTCTGGTTGTATTTTAATGACTCTTTGGGTGCATTGGTTATTCACTCCATTTTTTTGTGCTTTATTCCATCAGTTACCGGAGTCTCCGTGTAGCAGTTTCTGGTTGCGCCTAATTAGTCTTTGTATTTCTCCGGTTTCCAGATGTTTGCTGCTATGTAACATTGATTTGTGCCTAAAAGGCGCAAATAATTGGGCAAAAACATTGCAGTCATGACCCGCGTAGGAAATCGTGTGAGATGCACAAGATTTTGCGCCTTTTTAAAAAAAATTTACTCCTAAAAAATTCTAAAAAAAAACTGAATGATGATGACCTGTTCACAATAGGGGAAGGGTCATGGCCAGAGAAAAATGACCCCCATAATGTGTAAACAAAATAAAAACGTTTTGAAGAAAACCTTCATTTCCTTACTCCCATGTAATTTCCCGGATATTTTGTAAGATTTGGATTGTTTTGATCCAACTTCCTTGGTTGCATTTGATGGACATGTGTCATTATTCAACCGTATAAACTATGATACTATAATATGAATACTATATACTATGATACTGTAATAATGTTTCATCTTAAATCTGCAACAAATCTGGAAACCACATTGATGATGATGATAGTGATCTCTCCAGCGCCCCTGGCGACCACCTTAGTTAAGAACCCCAGTTCCTGCTCTTTTACCTCCCCACATCTCTGCTGCCATTTACATGGTGAGACATCAATGTCTGTGGAAAGATGTAATTTCCCTGTCAGAAATTATAACTCGCTCCCGCTTCATGTGTCAGCAGCCGCAGTAAAGGTTGTCAAAAATGCTCAGTGAAGGAAACCAACAAGAGGAAGGAGCTAATGGGATTAGAGAGATATCATTTAATACTGTCAGCCAGATGCTGGAGTGCAGGGTAACTGCTGCCAGCTGGGGGTGCCGGCTAACCCTCAGATCCTGCACTGCAGCCACTACAGCGCCACCCTGAGGCCTCATGCCTCAGCTGGCATCACTGGCCACCGAATGGCAAGGCATCCGAAGTCTGCTGTGTGGCATCCAAACTGGTACCCAGATGCCACTCTGTGTGTCTAAGTGTAAAGCTGCCATGTCCTTAGACTTGGTAACATCCATATACTGTGCCACAATCTTCGGTGCCAATATGCACTGTGTGGATGAATACGGGGTGCACAGTGCCCTTCTAGGCTGGTATACTGGTAGTAAGGATATGTCTGCAAGTTAGTTTGACAGTGTCATCTAGACTAGTAGTAATGAAGAATGTCACTTCAGGTGTGAATTGTGCTCATATAGACTAGTATAATACTAGTAGTAATCAATATGGTAGTGTGTACATCTAGGCTAGTGTAATACTAGTAGTATTGAAGGGTATCACTGGTGGTGTGTACAGTGCTCATCTAGGTTAGTATAATACTAGTAGCAATCAATATGGTAGTGTGTACATCTAGGCTAGTGTAATACTAGTAGTATTGAAGGGTATCACTGGTGGTGTGTACAGTGTTCATCTAGGTTAGTATAATACTAGTAGTAATGAAAAGGATCACTGGTGGTGTGTACAGTGCTCATCTAGGTTAGTATAATACTAGTAGTAATCAATATGGTAGCGTGTACATCTTGGTTAGTGTAATACTAGTAGTATTGAAGGGTATCACTGGTGGTGTGTGCAGTGCTCATCTAGGTTAGTATAATACTAGTAGCAATCAATATGGTAGTGTGTACATCTAGGTTAGTGTAATACTAGTAGTAATGAAAAGGATCACTGGTGGTGTGTACAGTGCTCATCTAGGTTAGTATAATACTAGTAGTAATCAATATGGTAGTGTGTAAATCTAAGTTAGTGTAATACTAGTAGTAATGAAGGGGATCACTGGTGGTGTGTTCAGTGCTCATTCTAGACTAGTAGTGGTGGTGTGTGCAGTGCTATCTAGACTAGTAGTAGTGGTGGTGTGTGCAGTGCTCATCTAGGTTAGTATAATACTAGTAGCAATCAATATGGTAGTGTGTACATCTTGGTTAGTGTAATACTAGTAGTAATGAAAAGGATCACTGGTGGTGTGCACAGTGCTCATCTAGGTTAGTATAGTTCTAGTACTAATCAATATGGTAGCGTGTACATCTTGGTTAGTGTAATACTAGTAGTAATGAAAGGGATCACTGGTGGTGTGTGCAGTGCTCATCTAGGTTAGTATAATACTAGGCCCCCCATGCCGTTGCACGCCCCTCCCATCCCAGGGCATCATGAAGGGGTTTAAGGATCAGTCGCATGTTTATGACATCACTCTGGATCCTGCAGTAATACTCCTGTCGGTAGAGGGAGAGCAGTACAGGGGTTCTGCTCTCAGAGATTGGGTGTAGTGTGCAGAATGACAATTTGCTGGGACACAGGAGGGGTATGGAAAGTGCACATTGCATGCTCGTCATTTGGACCTCTGCTCTTCTGACTACAGTTTGTTTTAGCTGTTTCTCCTGTGAAACATGTGATATGGACTTAGTATCGGATGGCCATTTACAGCTGATGCGGTGTGTGTTGCGTCTTTGTTCGGCTCCGGGGCTGCTCCTGGATACCTGTCATATACACAACGTTTCAATCTTCAGAGTTTTCATTCCGACGTCTTCCACTATAAATGTGCCGGAACAAGCTCATTCTTATGTTAATACAAACATTCTGGGGCCGGGATTATTGTGTTTGCAGAACATTGAGTCGTCGAGCTCCCCGCAGAGGACGCCTTTCTCTCCTCTTCCCTGGAAGGATGAGGCGTCGCAGCGTGACACATTTATGCACTTCCAAATAATCTCTGTGGATGCCAATTCAGAATAAATCAGGTTCATCGCTTCCTTCACGACGTCCCGCTTCCCTTCAGTGGAGCTTGGAGAGACGCGACGCGCGGTGGCTGACAGCATTTAATGCATTTCACAAGGGCCTTCCTTCATCTTCTGTTCATCTCCGAGGGAAGGCGGCCATATTGTTTGCTTAACTGATGTGCGGGACTAATCTACGCTATAAAGCAGGACTGTCGTTTTGGGATTGTCTTACTTTCGAGCATCAGTAATCTGGTGATTAGGAAATTGGCTAATTAGAACCACCCCTAGTGCACTTGCAGGATGATACGCATATCAATAAAAGGATGATTTTTCTCAGCATTGCTCGGCACAGTTTGTAGCCTCAGAGATCTAAAAGCTCCTCCTAGATGACACTTATTGGATTGACAGACTGCCTTTAAGACCAGACACACTAGTGATCTATGTAATGGAGACTAGAGATGAGTGGACTTAACGTTCGTATTCGGTGGCATGACCGGGACGTATTGCCGGAATGGCAGCCATACACCCAATTCAGCAAATTCATGCCCCCTATAACTAGCCAAGGCTCTGACTGAGCACGAGACTCCACCAATAGACGTCCATTAGAGATGAACGGACCCAAAGTTCAGGTTCAGCCACATGACCCAGACATATTGATGAAGGGGTCGGCCAGACAGCAACTAGCCACATTGTTGCAACTAGCCATGGCTATGACCAGCCAGGGGGGGGCACCATTACATTCTATTAGAAATGAGCATACCCAACGTTCTGGTACGGCCACTGGCCCAGGCATATTGGTGGTTCAAAGCCCTTAACTATTAGCCGTGGCTATGATTTGCCATTTTCACGTGGTTGAAGCGATCATCGGGTATGCTCATCTCTAATAGAGATCCCATGTTACAGAACACAATAGTGAAGCCAGCAAATCTGCTCATAAGGTCTATCAGATACACAGCAGTGGAGGAAGCTTTGTAATGGTGAGATCAGACATCCATGAAGGCACCAAAGAGCATCACACAAGTCTGGAATGTTGGATCTGTGAAGAAGCCTCGACTTCAATGTCCGGAGAAGCGTCTCCTCCAGTTTTTCAAAAAGAATGAAATGCAGACATTACTAGACTGGAAACCAGTGATCGGAGCGATGAGATTATAGTCAATAGACTGGGAACTGATGGAGGCAAATGGGTCTGGAGGAATCGAGAGAAAATAGGGTAAACGGTCTGAGAACTCGAAGGAACTGTCAAGTTGTTTGGAGGAAGCCTGATGATATTGGGTCGTTTAACAGCCAAAGGCATTGGTTCTTTGACTGGTATCGATGGTGGTCCTAATGCTGAGCTACATGTGAGTATCCTGCAAGAGGAGTTCCTTCTACACTGAAGGACTATGGGTATGAAAAAGGTGATATAGTGCTCTAGCAGACAACGATCAAAGCATATGTTGAGATTGGCAAATAAATGGTTCACCACCAAGGAGTAGAGTTGAAGGAACGCCACCAGTCCCCCCTCATACTGGAAATACTCATGTATAGGCCGAGGCTCCTAATATTACCACAAAAAAAAAACTGGGAAAAGTTATGGCGTATAAGCCCTAGGGGGAAGCTCTTATAAAATGTCCAGCAGCAGACACACCTCATTAAAGGGAACCTGTCACCAGGGACCTCATTTTCACTAAAGACAGGTTGCAGAAGCCCATGACACCTGCAGTGCAAATCTGCCTCTCTGCCTTTTCTAAGCATTTGCATTACATATAATTGTGAGTTATAACTTACCTTGCACCCTGACAAAATCCTGGGGTAGTCACAGGGGCTGGGCTTTGGTTTGGATGCATTTCAAAATACAACATGTGCCTTGTCTGTGTTACACACTCCTCAGATCTTAGCCCCCACCATTGTGCTCCTGTACACCTCCTCCTCCTTCTCAGGGGTCACAGCCTGGTCAAAACCAATAGTGCCCCGGTGTAGAGTGCACAAACACAGCTCTCAACAGTTTAAATAGTTAACATCAGGGAAAAAAGAGCTAGACAATTCATTACTTGGAATATTGGAATATTAAGAATAAAAATATATGTATTTTTTCTAAGTACAGGCGGTCCCCTACTTAAGGACACCCGACTTACAGACAACCCATAGTTACAGACGGACCCCTCTGCCCACTGTGACCTCTGGTGAAGCTCTCTGGATGCTTTAAAATAGTCCCAGATTGCAATAATCAGTTTAAAATTGTCTGCAATGAAGCTTTATTGATAATTCTTGGTCCTATTACAGCAAAAAAATTTGAAACTCCAATTGTCACTGGGGCAAAAAAAAAATTGTCGGGAACTACAATGATAAAATATACAGTTTCGACTTACATACAAATTCAACTTAAGAACAAACCTACAGTCCCTATCTTGTATGTAACCCGGGGACTGCCTGTAATGAATTGTCTATCTCTTTTTTCCCTGATGTCACAGCCTGGTCAGCCTGACATCAGTGGGGGAGGGACAAGCTGTACAGGAGCACAAAGATGGAGGCAGCCTGCATCCAAACCAAAGCCCAACCCCTGTGACTACCCCAGGATTTTGTCAGGATGCAAGAGTAAGTTATAACACCCAATTATATTGTAATGCAAATACTTAGCAAAGGCAGAGAGGCAGATTTGCACTGCAGGAGTGATGGGCTTCTACAGCCTGTCTTTACTGAAAATGAGGTCCCTGGTGACGGGTTGCCTTTAATGAAATGTCCACCACAAGAAAGAAAGAGAAAAAAACAAATCTATACTCCCCTTCCGGCTTCTTCTCCCCGGCACCACGGCTCTATCTTCTCCTTTCGACCTGGGTGCATCTCTATGATGTGACGTCAGGGTGTAAGGGCCCACCCGACCCAGAAGACTGAGCCGAGGGTAATGGTGGATCTTCATAAAGGGGCCGGGTATGGGCAGACGTGGGCCCCATAGGCCCGTACCACCTATATGAAGATCCACCATTGGTGGGAAGTTCTCGAAAGCCAACTAATGCCCAAATACCTCAATCACTGGTTTTAAATTGATGGTTTTTACTTGCTTTGTATAACTTCTGATTATGACCTGGGACCTTCACCACCACCACCACCACCACCACCACCAGGCCCAGTAATCCCGGGACATCTTCTCCTCCTAATGACGAGCAATCCTGACAAGTCTTCAAGCTTAGAAACGGTGAAGCGTTTGCTGGTGACGGGATTCTGCTTGAGCTTTGCAGTGTGGCTTTTATTTTCGCTCTCTTCTATCTGTGGAATTTAAGATCTTTGCCAAGTGCTGTGATATTTCCTGTGTAAACTTCTCTTCTTCTTTTGGAACAGCTGCTCTTTATATTGGTTTATTGACGGGAGTGATCGTCCACACTTACTGATTTGATGCAGGGGTTTTTGTTTGTTTTTTTTTTGCTTTCTTGTATTTTTTGCACAAATTATTAAACTTTTTAATATAATGAATTAAAACCTCCCCCCACCAGACCAGGAAAAGAGACGGGGAACAGATTATATCAGTGTGACAGGTCAGTTGCGATCTCCTGATGCGGTGCCACACAGGTCCTTCCCGTGGTGCTAGAGGTCATGTGACGGGTGGTATACTGAATTATTCAGATCCGCTCACATGACCTTCCGTTGGGCCATGAGCTGCAGCAGTGAAGGAAGATTGAAAGGCTGTAGCTCGCAGCCCAATGTGACCGGAGCTCAGAAATTCGGTATAGCTCCGGTCACATGACCTCTAGCACCACGCCCTCTTACAGAAGGGCCTATTTGTATGGTACTGCAGATGGCAGCGTGTCCAGGATTGCCATTGTGCAGTCACACTGTACTGTCCCACAGTGATGGAGAAAAGCCACATGTGAATTTATCCGCACTGGTCTTCACTAAAGGAGTAACATTCAAATTGCCTGTAAAAGTGTCTTTGATGCTTGTACAGGCGTTGGTGCAACCTCTGGGTGCAAATGGGGTTTTTCTTTTTTGTTAATTTCACTGCATTTGTAATTTTTTTTTTCCATCTTCCCAGTACATGGCATGGAAAATTAAATGGCACCACTAGAAAGGACAATTTGTTATGCAGAGAACAAGTCTCATCTATCTCTGTAAACTGCATCAGGGGCAAGAGGTTAAAATAAATCTCCAAGTTACATGCAAATCAACTGAGATGAGTCCTTTTTAAAGACTGGAGGGGTGATTTCAGATGCCCCTATCTTGCTCAGTACAGCAGCTAGAACCATGCTTCAGGTGTCATTGTAAAGATGAGAATCTATTCTTTACATAAACATCCAGTCATTTCTGCTTCTGTAGCTCATGGTAAACCACAGTTGTGCTCCTCATTGACAGCTAATGACACTATCCCTCCAGTCTCTAAAAATGACTCCTCTCAGGGGGAAAAGGTGACTCTCTTCTTGCTTCTTCTCTAGTGACCACTCCTGTCCGTTCAGGCAGGTATTCAGCAATTGTGTTTGGCAGGAATCTGGATGTGACAAACTTTTCTCTTAATTCCAAAGAAACCTAAATTTTATTTCTTCTTCAACAAATTTTTTTTTGGAAATCCACTAGATGATGGGCACTTTATTAAAATACCGACCCAAACTGTTCTGCTTTTTATAGGATCTTGTAAATATAGAGATGTTCCTGACTGCAAAAGAAGTGGAGGAATCCCTGGAGAGGCAAGAAACCATGACCTGCCTGGCCTGGTGCCACGACAACAAGTCTAGACTTAGGAAAATGAAGGTGCAGTATGTGGCGGGTTGTGTACTATGTGCGGGTTTATACAATGTGGTATTAACATGGATCACAAGGATTCTAGCTGGGAGAAACTGTTCACTTGGCACCGGATATCAATTCGCCATCCAAAAATATTCCCCAGTACTTACACAGTGATGCAGCCTCCTTCCGTGTCCCCCCAAAGCGGCTCTCCCCTTCTATCCAGTGTCAGGGGGGATTGAGATGACTGTAGCTATAGGAGAACCTGTCACCATATATTACTCCATTATCCTACTTCCCCCTTCAGGTACAGTGTGAAATGTCCTTTCTACAATTTCCTCTTTTTATGTGAAATCTCATTTATTTGCTTAAAAGGAGAAAAAAAAAAATTTCCGAAATCGGAGAAGGGTCATATTTGCCTGTGATGAGTTAAGTTGCAAGACTGCAGGAGGAGGGTCGCTTCAGACGCCCCTATGTTTGGTTCTATAGTATTTAGAAACCTGGTACTGGTGTATGTGTTGTGATAAGAGCCTCATCTTTCATATAATATCTTGTTTGTGGTTCTGTGATCTACAGAACCGGAGATATAGGCGGCTACATACATAGCTGGGCACGCGAGCTGCAGATAAAGGTCCAGATCCCGCCTATTTCTTTAGCTGTCTATATCTCTGGTTCTGTATCTCAATATTTGTATCTTTAATATGTTTTTAGTGGCTATAGAACCAAAAATAGGGCAAGGGAAATGACACTTCCCCTTTAGACTCTAAACTTGACTCATCTTGGGCAATAAGTGACTCTTTTCTGCTCATTTTTACATGATTTTGGAGTAGATGTTTTATAGGTTAATGGTTGAGATTAAACAGAAGAGGAGATTCTATAAGGGGCATTTCATCTCTTACCTGCCTATAACAGCTGGTGCTATGGGGCTTACTCCATCCAAATCCATCCTGATAACCCAGGGACATTACTCATAGATCCAGGCAGCGTGACTGTGGTATCTTCTTATATCTTCTTATATTTCTGTATCTATGGCCTCCTTCCTTTTAAGATCAACTTTTAAAATTATGCTAATGAGCCAGACGGGCAAAGGGGGGTTACAACGGCCTCTCCATGTTGCAGATTCACAGGCTGTTATACTTTGCAGGAACACTTCCCTCTCAAACTGAGTGCGATTCCATCAAGCAATGGGTTAATCAGACTGTGAAGCTACAGCTTGGAGGGGCTCTGGTAACACCCCCTATACCATGAGTTGGGCTACTGAGCCAGAAGGGCTCCTGAGGGCATTGCCAGACGCTCTCTGTCTGATGTGGGAGGAGGGAAGTGCTCCTGCACAGTGAAACCTCCTGTGACAACATGGAGTGGCTAGGTTAATACCAATTTTTAAATGATGCTAAAGAGCTTGAAGTGTTACCCTAGCTCCTCCATGCTCTGTGTTCCCAGGCGGGAGCACTTACTTCCTCCCACTGTGCTAAGCTACAGCACGGAGGGTCTATGGTAACGGCCCCTAAGCCCTTCCAGCTCATAGCGTAATTTTAAAAGTTGATTTTAGCAAGGAGAAGGCAGGAGGCCATGGATAACAAATATAAGAAGATACCACAGTCACGGTACCTGGGTGTATGGGGTAAGTGCTCCTGAATTATCATGATGGATTGTGATTTCCTTTAAAGGCCATAAACTCCGTATAATTTGTGGCTAATAAATCTTCTCCCCATGAAGGGGATTTCTCAATTACACATCTCCGGCGCCCTGCGGAGCAGATCTAGCGGATATTAATAATCCGATTAAAGGCACTTGAGCAAAACAGCGGCGCCCCCAGGAGGTGATGGGAAGCCCAGCAGAGAGACGCAGACAAGGACTCTGCATTAATGGGGTCATAGGTCGCAGGGCTGGCAGTGGGGTCATAGGTCACATGGGTGGCAGTGGGGTCTGGGCTGGTTACAGATTTGGTAGTTTTGTATTATTTCCATGGAGGTTTTGTGGGGTAGTGGTGGCCATATATCATCACGACTCCCCCTACATGTGCCGTGTGTGTCCCTGACTCCTCCGCTCTCATCCCCGCTGTCCTCCTGCCAGGACCTTCACCACACTTGGCAGAACACGATAAGATGTGGAATTACACTTCTCATTATATTGGATTCACACATCTCCCTATTCTCCCTTATCGGAGAAACTCTGTACATAACTCCTCTTTCCTGTTGTCAAATGTGAACCCCTTTTAAAGGGATGGTGCAAAGTATTCTAATCCGATCTGTAGGATTTCCCCCTCTATCCCACCAGTCATGAAACAGACGGTCCAGTTCTGACTTATCAAAGAAAGCAGCGGCTCAAGCATCCGCACTGCCACTTTATTCGGTACTATGGGACCGGCGAAGGTTACTGAGCACAGCGCTCATGTATCTCCGGGAATCCCTTTCACTGTCTACATGAGTGTCAGAGAAACTCAATTGCTGTGCTCGGCAATTTCCAGCACTCCCATAGCATTGCATGTAGTGGCTGTATGTAGCTCGAACCGCTCCACCATTTAATTGGTTAGAACGGGGAACCCGGTCCTTGTGATCCGGTGGGGGAAGGGGGTCCGAGCTGTTGAACACTTACCAAACAGATTGTTATCCTCTATCCTGTGGATAGGAGATAATGTCTATACTTGATACAACCCCTTTAACCTACTCCTTATATTATAGTGACACTAGGAAATGCAATCTGTTACACAGAAAACAAGCCCTCATAACGCTCTGCACACAGAAAATACAGTATGGTTTTTCTGGAGCAAAAAAATTGAAACTCAAAAAGGGGGTGAACAAAGCATCTCTGCACCAGAGACCTTATCCATCATAACCTTGTAAAATAACTTGGGGTGCGCTATAGGGCATGAGCAGTAAGGGGCCCCTCTGTATGACCCTGAACCTCCCCTTGGTGTATACTACTAAACAGGGTCATGGCAGCACATGGGGCTGATATGAGGTTTACATCACCTCTTGCCTCCACAATTTATAAGGCCCCTTCACCGCTCCAAATTACAATAAAGAAGGAGTTTGTTACCCAATATTTCTCACTTCTGCTGCAGAGAACGTAACAAATCTGCACCATGAGCCCAACCGGGAACCTGTGACATAATTTTGTTCTTGTTTCCTCTGTTATTCCTCCTGGAAATATATGACCACATAGGTAATTGTGTTCTCCCTCCTTGGTCTGTCCCTGTTTGTCTTGGGTTATACTGGTTCTGTCCTACATGTAAGGTCTGGTTCTGTCTCCTCCTGCAGAGCTGCCTGGAGTTCAGCCTGAGGATCCAGGAGTTCATCGAACTAATTCGACAGAATAAAAGACTGGATGCTGTTAGGTAAGAAGAGGAAAATATATCAATCTATGTGGAGGTAAAGGAGTTAAAAAAATAAAACCAGATACTTGGGTCACTTACATTTTCATACTTCCAGTATCCAGGACTGACTGCAAATTTTGGGGGATTACAGTAATTGCTGCAGCCAATGAGTGGCCTCGGCGGTTTCCAGGTGACATCACGTCCTGTGTTATCCCCAGGTACAAGGAGGCCACTCATTGGCCGACCCTCTCGAGCAAGAAGTAAGGCCCAAGACCGGACGTACCAGATCGGGGGAAGTTCTGTTCTCCTGGTTTTTTGGGTTTTTTTTTGCCGAGGCTCTCTGGGGATTTTCCAAATTCTTGGGAAAGCCCCTTTAAAAGGAAATAAACCCCTTAAGTTTTAAACTAGACACACTTATGGGGGAGCGCTTGCATAGTCGCGCAGGATCGGCAAGTGTGTTTAGATTAAAACTTGCCTATCCAAGGGGTTGACTTCCTTTTTAAGGTAATTCTCCAACCCCCTGACTAGTGACGAGGTGTGTGCCGGCCCCAAGACAACAATGTATATGTGCCAAATGCCAAGTGTAACCAGCTATCCTACATATCTACTATGGTCCTAGGACTGGGCCTTGTGGCTGCCCACCTACCTCTCTGAAGCCCTCCACTTGTCCTGCACCTCCTGTCCCTGCACTCTACGCGGCGGCCGCTGCGCTCTCCAGCTGAGACCGGCTTTTACAAATCCACTAAAAGCCTTAAAAATGTAAATCTGTATTAATTAGCCCCTGGCGGCACGAGGTGGCGTGACGTTACGTTGCATGATGTGTGCCGGCCGAGGAGAACTATGAGGGATGACTGTAAAAATCCTATCTGAAAACTCAAAGCCGATTGACCTAATGACGGCGCAGTGTAATGTCTGGGATACGGGCTGGGACGTGATGGCGCCAGTCTATATATCACTACGTGTGCGTAGCCAGAGGTTCACCTCCTGTACCCCTAGTCTACATGGGTGACGCACAGATTTAGGCCTTCCCTTCCCCATGCATAACTAAGAGGGGGCACAAGTGCCTAGTGGGTGGTCCTGAGCCCAGCAAGTGCCCCGGAATCCATCATCATAAATCGGGGGGCACTTACCATGACTGTGGTTAATCTTCTATATGGCCTTTCCTTCCATCTAAAATCAATTGTGCTAATGAGTCAGGTTTTGGGGGGGGGGGGGGGGAAGCTTACCAGAGCACCTCTGTGCTGCAGCTTCACAGGCTGTTAAACTGTTTCCCCCTTGTAATCACACAGTAATAGAAATTAAGGCTGTGCACAACCTTTTTCAAATGCATATAGAGTTTGATGTAAATGGTGTACACTGTGTACTATCGCACAATAAACTCTTAATTGATAAAAAGTCGTGCACATTAATATGAGGGGAAGGATCCCGAGACTGTTGCACACCACATACCAAGAAGTGCTAACCATCTATCTACAACGTAATCATACAGTGGGAGGGGGGAAGTGCTCAGTCACCGAGCTGATACCATCCCTTTAATACATGGCATTATCGGAAGTGTCCGAGAGCAGAACAGTTCTAGATGCCCATAGCATCCAATCAGAGCTCAGCTTTCATTTTCCCATAGCTGTTTGTAAAATTTAAAGCTGAGCCCTGATTGGCTTCCGTGGACAACTAGAACATCTCTGCTCTCCGTTGTACATTATGACGTGTTTCCCAGGGTTAATGGCGTCTTCCCTCCTCCCCTGCAGACATGCTAGAAAACATTTTAGCCAAGCGGAAGGAAGTCAACTGGATGAAGTGCGACAAGTGATGGGGATGCTGGCCTTTCCTTCAGACACGCACATCTCTCCTTACAAGGTAACTACATCCATTTATCATCCAAATTAAACCATAAAGACCCTTAAAGGGTAGGTCCACATAAAATAGCATCCTCTGGTGTAGAGGGCCCTGCTCAGAGGATTACATCAGTTGGTTTTCCATTCATTTATAATGCCATGGTGTTACTCTGCTCCTCCTGCTCTATAACACGCTGCCTGCAGATGGGACACTATGTATAATCCGCTCAGCTGCTCCTGCTCTATAACATGTTGCCTGCTTATAGAGCATTATATATAATCGGCTCAGCTGCTCCTGCTCTATAACATGCTGCCTGTTTATAGAGCACTATGTATAATTTGCTCAGCTGCTCCTGCTCTATAACATGCTGCCTGTTTATAGAGCACTATGTATAATTTGCTCAGCTGCTCATGCTCTATAACATGCTGACTGCAGATAGGACATTATGTACAATCTACTCAGCTGCTCTTGCTCTATAACATGATGCCTGCTTATAGAGCATTATGTATAATCTGTTTAGATTATCCTGCTCTATAATATGCTGCCTGCAGATAGGACTAATATAGGAAGGTGACCGGGTCATTAGATTTGGTGAACCAGACATTCCCTTTCATCCTACACATTTGTTTTCTATGGATTAACTCCATAATTGCCGTAGGTCTTCCTGCTGCGGAAGATACCAGGAGCTTGGATCGCTCTAGCGCTGAGTTTTCTCCGTTGTGTCTCTGACCTCATCCTGTTCTCTATTCCCGGCTCATCACCTGGTTGGAGCAGTAAATTGCAGGTTGTGTTCTCCGCTCTATAATCATCATCTAAGGATCCGCTGTTATCTGCCGCCCTCCCCGGGGACTGATCTTCAGGTCGCTGACGTCTTTGTACTATGTTCTCCTCTATGGGGGGGAGTTCTGGCTTCTCTGCTTAAAGGCCCGGCACATGTCTGACGTGGATTTGGGTCCGTGCATGGAGATGAGAGGGGGTCCTACTGGTTGAAGCCCAATCATTCTTCATTTGATCCATCGTTCTATCTGTAGACGTAGCGAGTAACTTCTTCTCTCCGTAGGATGAGGGTGAAGTAATTATTCTATGGAATATGTGCCTGTGATTGGATAAAAGCTCTGGATCTCTCTTGTAGGATCTCCTGGACCCTGCCCGGTGGCGGATGCTCATCCAACAGTTCCGCTACGACAACTATAGACTCCATCAGCTGGGAAATAACTCAGTATTCACCATAACTCTGCAAGCCGGCCTCTCCGCCATCAAAACACCGTATCCTTCACTCAGAGGCTCCGACTTCTGCGCATATTGAGAATACTTACCCCTCTACGGGTCACTCTGGTACTTGGTTTTCAGTCCTAAACCCAGGCAGAACTTCCACTGGGGAAATCACGGGACCCGCTTCATCCAAAGAGTGGTCTTCTGGAACGACGCTTCTGTCTCCCAAAGAAGGGACCCAGGAGGAGTCTCGGTGGGTGAAGTGGGTCCTGTTACACCCCCCACACACCTACGTCCTTCCTCCAGAACTTCTGGCCAGGCAATGACCTAAAACATGAAGTGCCTGAGCTGGAAGATGGGCAGGACAAATTTGCATTCACACGTTGCAGTTTTTAATGTATATGCATTTCAACTGCCTGATTACGTTGCTGTTAACATTTGTATTTGCATAACACAATGTTGATATAATGTGTTAACAGTGCTTAAAAAAACCCACAATCTTCAACACTATGTTAGCGGATGAGTTAACATTGCGTAAACCGTGCGTTTTGTAAACGTAACTGTTAATGGCAATGTAATTAGGCAAATATCCCCGGGTGTTGTATGGCGATTCAGAACACAATGTAAATGCCACAATGTAAACACGACCTCATTGAAGGCCTAGATCAGTGGTGCCAGAGGTGGCACTCTAAACCCTTTCTGTGGGCACCCAGGACTTCACCCCAACTCATAAATTGCCAGATAGGACTCAAAGCTTTCTCCTGTGATCCAACACACCCCAGGACGTGCCAAGCTGTATAGAGACCCCTCTTCTACGCGCTGCCCTGCTCTTACCCATGTGTAATGTCTGCTGATTCCTAGGAGCTGCAATACCTCTAGGGTTCACAAACAACACATTTGTTCTAGGTTCTCCTTAACCACCTGACCTACAGACAGTGCTACAAAGAGGATGGGACCTCCAAAAACCCCGACTGCCCAGTGTGCAGCAAGTCCCTGAATAAACTAGCGCAGCCACTTCCAATGGCACATTGTGCCAACTCCAGGCTGGTGTGTAAGATATCCGGAGACGTCATGAATGAAAACAACCCCCCTATGATGCTGCCTAACGGATATGTCTACGGATATAACGTGAGTTCTCCTCTTCTCAGTTATGTTTACCACATTTTATAGTTTGTCTACAAAAAACGCTGGGTTCTTGTTGCACGGGAGGTTGCCATATTTTACTATAAGATGCACCTTACTGGAAAACGCAAAGAGTAAAAAGAAAATTATAAAGTTCACCCATTTAAAAATTCCCTGTTAGTCACTCACAAGCTCAGAACACACAGGTCTGCTACAGTGATTGACTCTCTCAGGTCTGCTACATACATTGCTGTACACGCATACACAGGAACACGCTCAGCACTGCTATATATGCTCGCACAGGAACACATTCTGCACTGCCATGCACACAGGAGGGAGCACGCGCGGCACTGCCATGCACACAGGAGGGAGCACGCGCGGCACTGCCATGCACACAGGAGGGAGCACGCGCGGCACTGCTATGCACACTCACACATCTTCTTTACATCCAATCGCAGCTTGTTTTTTTGCCCTTTACCCTGGCAGCAAAGAAGAGTTTAAGGACCTTGCCGTGATGTAGGAAGCATGTGATAGGTCACATGCTTCTCATATCACTGTAGGTCCTGCAATAATACTCATGTCAGGAGAATCCGGAGAAGTAGAGCAGTGCACAGGCTTTGCTCTCTGAGATCTTTGTCAGCACCAGATCTCCAGGACCTCTAGTGGTCAGGATGTTCTGGCAGTGCTGGATCCTCCTGTACTTTTAGCAAGATTTCTAGTTCATCAATAAATTTGCTAACTTTGATTGTTTTCTCCCATTTTTATTTAGTCTCTTCTTTCTATTCGCCAAGATGACAAAGTGACTTGCCCAAGAACCAAAGAAGTCTTCAACTTCTCCCAAGCCGAGAAAGTCTACATCATGTAGGCGCCATCCATGTGCCTCCTGAACGCTGCTGAAGATTAGGAGGGGGGAAAGATCCAGTATTCGGCAGTACGACACGCACAACAGAATTGGGGGTCACCAGCCCCCTCCTCCCCCCCACACTCCGCGGTTGCATTGATTTCACTCTTATTGCGACCAAAGATTCTTGACAAGCAACAACGACAACAAAACAACAACAACAAAAGTGCAAAAACTAATAAAACATTTGTACTTTTTAGGAAATTCTTTTGATTGTGAGCATTTTTTTTTTTTTTTTTTCTATTGTAACTCAATGTCCAGCTCCTGAAGCGTCGGGGGCTGGCCGTTCTTTAATTCCGGACCCTCTCGAAGCCATGGAGGGTCGCGTTAGTTCTGTGTTTAGGTCTTGGGATCATGTCCGTAACCGCTGCCTTACTCCTAGCTTTCAGAATGTACCACTCACATGGAAACACATAGTCCAGCCCTTCCTTCCTGCGCCGGATCTCTTACCGCTCCCGGGACCTATGTTTTTAAGAAGCCACCAGGAAAAAGCCACGGTTCTGTTTTTAGCAGCGCAGGATTCCTCTTCATTCACCGCAGAAGAACATTTTAGTCTTTCCAGTTCTTTAGGAACCAGTGCTGTAGAAATTTGTATTTAGTGCTTATTTTTTGCATGTTGGTGTTCATTAGCTATTAAAAAAAAGAGATTGTAAATTTGAAGTCTTTTACGATTTCTGTGTTTTTTTTTTTTTTTTAATGTTTAATTTTATGTTTCTGGGTTGAAACTTTTATATTGGATCGGGAGGTTTCGCCGCTGCCTTGCTTTCGTCTGGATTCCTGAATATCCAGTCACGTCTAAGGGTCACGTTAATTATTGCGTATGCAGGGGGTTCTTTAGTTCCCCTAAGTTTGTTCTTTTGGGATTATTTGGACCACTAAAAGAACAGCATGAAGTTATACAGATGAGGTCTCAAAGCTGCGTTGCTTACTATCAGTGGCAGAGGTGTAACTAAAGAACCCCAGAGCTAGTATGTGCCTTTACTGCCTTGTGGATAATCCCTGAATGATGTAGTGATTCAGCAGTCTTGTTACTTACTTTTGTGCTGTGTGCAGACTCTCTGTGCTTATATCTTTACATAGGTGAGCTCTAGGAGAGGGTACAATGAAGAGCCAAAAAAATAAGGGGGTATGGATGGTCTTGGTTATGAGGAAAGATTAAAACAACTAGATTTATTTAGTCTGGAAAAAGAGACGACGACGAGGGGACATGATTAATTTATATAAATATATGAATGGTCCATACAAAAAATATGGTGGTAAGTTGTTTCAGATTAAATCAAATCAAAAGACGAGGGGGCACTGTCTCCGTCTGGAGAAAACAACTTTTACTTCTTTATTATGAGAAGTGTCAATCTGTGGAATAGCCTGCCTCAGGCGCTGGTCACAGCAGGGACAGCAGAGAGCTTCAAGAAGGGTCTAGATGCCTTTTTATACCTAAATAACATTGAGGGTTATGTTATATAGAATTGTTTCCCATAAATCCCTTCCTCATCCAATCCTTTCCCTTCCTTGGTAGAACTTGATGGACAAGTGTCTT
Organism: Engystomops pustulosus; assembly: GCA_019512145.1. Lineage (NCBI taxonomy): Eukaryota > Metazoa > Chordata > Amphibia > Anura > Leptodactylidae > Engystomops > Engystomops pustulosus. Next base: position 15,445,670 of record CM033641.1, read on the forward strand.
TTTTTTTTTTTTTTTTTTTTTCCTCGTGATGATCTGTGCCTTTTGCAGCTCACGTTTTTGCAGCCCTACGTTCGTTGCAATGTCCCTCCTTACTCCCAAAAATGTACATGTATTTAGGAAACAGAATACAGACACGGGGACTGTACAATATAGGGTCCGGAGGTTTGTTCTTAAGTTGAATTTGTATGTAAGTCGAAATTGTATATTTTATAATTGTAGATCCAGACAAAAAAATTTTGGCCCCAGTGACAATTGGAGTTTCAAAATTTTTTGCTTTAATGGGACTATGGATTATCAATAAATCTTCATTACAGACACCTTACAGCTGATCATTGCAGTCTGGGACTAAAGTAACATCCAGAGAGCTTCACCAGAGGTCAGAGGGGTCTGTCTGTAACTATGGGTTGTCTGTAAGTCGGGTGTCCTTAAGTAGGGGACCGCCTGTATATGTAGTATTGATATTCTGACAAGGCAGCTTAGATACAGCAGCTCGGCTCCCATGTTAGGTGGATGTTATATAATGTCGTACTTAAAGAATAGATGGATATCCAGCACTCGTAGTCATTAAAAAGTCCATTTTCCTTAATGTAAATCCATTAAAAACTAAAAATATAGCAAATAGAGAAAAATAAATGTAAGCTTACATACAAAAAGAAATAGAGGGCAGAAGGTCCTTTATAAAGATTTACATGTTTTTCTTTTTTCTTGAGACTCCATTGGTTTAGTTTTGGTGCCACCTTCTGGCGCTCATATTAATTGTGATACGTTTTTCTTGAACTATTAACTAAAGCAAAGTTAAAACCTCTTGACCACAAAAAAAAGTCACAAAAACCTGACCTAATTGTTTTAGATCGAATCTAGCTTAAAGTAAATCTACCAAACATACCTTGAGACTGCTGTAGCTTTTCTGATGCAGAAACATATCTTGTTTAATCCCTGAACTGAGTGGTTTTGCTGAAAAAAAAAAAAAAAAAACTATTACGATAATGAGGCTCTGTCACTCCTATGGCTGCCCCGGCACTTCTCCTCACCCTAATTATGCACTGCTCCAGCCTTGTCCTGCCAAGCATAAGGTGAGAATACATCATTAATGTGTTGTCTCTGACAGGCAGAAGTAATCAATCGCTGCACCATCCCCCAGCTGCTGTGTATTAGTCATTCAGCTCCGGTCGATTAGTCCTGTCTGGATAGTTCAGGAAGCTCTGTGTGTAATGTGTTTATGAACGGCAGCCAGGGCACCCAGCTCTCCAAAGGTTCCGGAATTTTATAATTGTTTTTTTGAGCTCGGATCAAGGATGTTATATGTTATCTATCCTTTATGCTAATGAACCTCTGAGGCAACTGGTGCGTGGAGTAGTCTGGCTGAGCACCAGGGGCTATGGCTAAACCACGCCCCTGTAGCCCCTGAAGCCTTAGCTCTGTCCACAGACACGCATCGCTCATCGGCTACTAAGCCCATGCATGTGCAGTAACTCGGCTCACTGCCGAAAAGAGGAAGAAGTTAATGTGCATTCGTGTGTATGGCTGAACAGCCGAAGAGCACTTCAGGTCTGTGTGCAGAGCTAAGACTTCAGAGGCTACAGAGGCGTGGTGTAGCCTTTGACCCCAGCACTCAGCTATGCTACTCCACATTCCAGTAGCCTCAGAGGTTCATTAGCATAAAGGAGAGATTTTAGTTTTGTTTGTTTTTTTAACTAGCAATAATAATCTTTATATTCGCCATCAGTTCTTTCCAGATATAGAGTATACTAGAGAGAGTGAGCACAAAATGCTCGTGTACTCGTTATTCGAGACGAACTTTCCCCGAGCTCGCTGGCTTCGTCTCGAAAACGCAGCCCATTGAAGTCAAGGAGCCCGAGCATTTTTTTATAAAACTAACAGTAAAGAACAGTGTGCAAAAAAAATTCCAGATGTTTGCTGCAGATGTTTTACTTGTAAGAACACATTGAAATAACACTATTCTTCACTTTGCAGGTGTGCGCGCGTGTCTCCCTGATAGGTTCGGAGATACGCGCGCACAGCTGCAAAGTGAAGAATAGAATTAAAACATTAAAAACAGTGAACACAGGAGCATTTAAGTGCAGAACACATTGAAATAACACTATTCTTCACATTCCAGATGTTCGTGCACATCTCCTAACTTAGCGGCAGACACGCGTGAACACCTGCAAAGTGAAGAATAGTGTTATTTCAATGTGTTCTTACAAGTAAAACATCTGCAAACATGTGTAATATTTTTTTTTTTTACAATAAAAATACTTTTATTCAATTTATTTTATTAATTTACTGCTCGATCTCGAGCCGGCGAGATACTCGTCCGAGTAACGAGCCGGTCCGAGTATGCTAATACTCGACCGAGCAGTATACTCGGACGAGTATACTCGCTCATCTCTATTAGTAACCTTTTAGTTAGGTATGGAGGATTTTTTTAGTTAGACACTATAGGGCTTAGTAAAAAAGAAAGGTATCTACCATCAGGAATACCTCAGGTAGTGGTAGGTTCCCTTTAAATTACATGGGGTTAAACTTTGCTTTCCTATGAGCTGAACCATGTCCATGACTCCTCCTCCTTACAGTGCGGTGTCTGGGTGTAAGGCCGGCGGCACATGTGGTGTTTTGAACCCGTTTTTGGGCCATTTTTAAGCAGTCCGTTAAAAAACGCAGGCGTTTTTAAAATTGCGTGTGCGTTTTTTGAAAACTCATCCGTTTTTGACAGTTTTTTTCGAATTATTTTAATGAGGATAATTGGAAAACAGTAAAAAAAAAAACGGATGCGTTTTTAAAAAATGCATGAGTTTTTTAATGACCTGCTTAAAAACGTCCAAAAAACGGGTTCAAACATCCCCGTGTGACGCAGCGTGTGACGCAACTCGCTGCTGCAGGACGAAATTATTCTTAGGCTCTGCACTTTGCCCCACACAGACATCAAACACCAGGATGAAGGATTGTAAACCCAGCACACTGACATACTGGTGTGTGCCTCCTCTGGCAGGATCTGCTCTTCTTGTACCCTAGTTTTTAAGAAAAATAAGGTTTTTAAAATTATGGAAATAAGCCTGAGGGGCTCCAGCCTCCTTAAGTGTTAATGGAGCCTGGTGCCCCTCAGGCTCATTTGTATAATTTTTAAAGCCAATTAAAAAACAAAACAAAAACAAAGGCGTAAGAAGCTAAAAGAAGAGTAGATCCTGCCATAGGGGGCACACACCAGTATGTTAGTCTGCTTGGTTTACAATCCTTCATCCTGGTGGAAGATGCCCTTTAATAGTGGATTAACCCTTGCACACCGAACAGGATTATTAGTTTTAAGAATGAGCAGAAAACTGTTGGCCAAAACGAAATCCCATTTATGTCCTCTCTGTGTTTGCGTGGGTTTCCTCCGGGTCCTCCGGTTTCCTACCACACTCCAAAAACATACTGTTAGGTTGATTAGATTGTGAGCCCTGTGCAGCGCTGCGTAATCTGTCGGCGCTATATAAAGAATTATTATATTGTTTATTCGTGAAATGAATTTGTAGGTTTGTATTTTATAAGTGGAATACAGAACAGATTTCAGATGGCGGAAGCATTTTGTAGATCGATATGTTCAGCCTAGATTGTACGTCTTGGAATGATTGGCACAATCTCGCCTCCCTCTGCCTGTGGGGCTCTGCTCACATCAACAATAATAACCAGACCAGGAAGAAGAGCTTTCAGGATTGGTGTTTTAGGAGCACACACAAGGTGTAGTGCACCCTGCCGGGGAGAGAGATATCATCGGCCATCCGGCAGTTACATAATAAAGTGCGCCATTACTCACAGGTGACTCCAGTAACTGGAGAATAATCAATAGACCTCCTCAGCGTGGAGAGCGTTCACTTAATGTTCCCGAGCGTTTCCTCTTTATTTACCTCTTCCCCGCTGCGGTCCCTGCTGGATATTGACTTCCTCACATTGACCATATATCTCCAGCTGTGCACTTCACCGTCCACCTGACTGCACTAAACACTGCTCGGCTTTTTACATATCTCGCGTGCGATCAATCACAAGTCCATAGAGGTGGCCACCAGACAAGTAGCCGCGTTACATTTCTATCATCTACAGCCGGAACGTCAATGTACTGGTACTTACCAGAATCGTAAGTCAATGAGCTGATAGAACCGTCATAGTTCTCCAAGCTGCTTGCTGCTAGTTTTACGGTTCACTAAACCTTGTTCACACTAAATGGTTGTGTTGTTTCACTAATTCCCACTGTCATACAGAAAATTATTGCTTATATTTTAACCATTTGAGCTCCAGAGATTTGTTCCCTACAACTACCATATATTTACATATTTTTGTAACAGTTGTAGTAATTTGTAGCTCTAGTCAGGACGACCTTCCCCACATGGAAGGATAAGCCTTTGGCACCAATGGCATAGCTCCCAATCATTCCGGATTCGGTGAGACAGTCATGGTTTTTCAGGGCTGTCCCGCCATCTCGGACAGTTGGGAGATTGTCCCGGCTTTTCCTGCTGTGTCCCGCATGTCTCCACTGTGTCCCACCTCCTGGTCCCAACAAGAAGCACAGCTGCTGGGGGGGGGCACATTATGAAGAGCGGCTACGGGGGGCAGAGGGGGCACATTATAAAGAGCGGCTACTGGTGGGGCACTGTGAGGGGGAGCTGGTGGGTGGGCACTATGAGGGCAGCTGCTGAGAAGGGCACACTGAGGGTGGGCACAGTATGAAGAGGCGCTGCTTGGAGACCTACAATAAGAGAGGGACCTGAATATAAGGGAGCCATAATGGAGGATATGGGCGGCACTAAACTGTGTTGAGGTGGAGTAGGGGGTGGATTAAAAGGCATGGCTTAGGGGGTAATTTTCCACTGTGTGCATTAGAACTTTTGTCCTTCTTTTACCACTCCAAAACAAAAATTGGGAGGTACACCAATGGCTGTTGGCGGTCCAGCAAATGTTTCTCGATGGACTAGTAGATCTTTTTGAGGGCCCAGGGGCTAACAGGTAAAATAATGGAGTTTCCAAGATCCAGCATAGGAAAAACCTATTTGGAAGTGACTGAAGCAATTGCCTTAAAAAATGTGGCACATGCAATGCGGACGCACCCTCAGGATCGCCACCTTTGCTGAGCCCATGATAACCCTGCCGGACAATGGTAATTATAACCCACTATATACCCAGTAGTGGATTATAATATGGGCAGTTGGGGTGGCAACCTGGGCCTTAACATTTGTAGTGGGCCCATGGACCCCCAAACCACAAACCAAGTTAAATACTGTCCTGTAGAGCTGCGACATCCACGCACCAGGGCCTGACCTATCCATGGGGTGTAAGGGGGAGTCATGAACCCTCTAGGAAGTTTCTAGAACTTGGAATATAGTGTAATTGCAGCTGTAGATACTGCCTGGCAAGGCAACAGTTAATTGGTGTATGTAATTATCCAATGATGTTTCTGTTACACAAGCTGGCAGGTGATTGGAGAGGTGCTACCACCTGACCAGGGGGAGTATAAAAACCCCTGCTGGGAGACCACAGGGGTTAGAGTGAGAGACTCCATCTTGGAGTGGGTCTGCAGATTCAAGCAGAGTGATCCCGGGAACTTCAAGTGCCTCAGGCCAACTGCCTAGCAAAAAGGCAAGTCCGGAGACTTAAGCCCAGAACTGCAGCTTTCACCACTTTGACTCAGTTCCATCTGAACCAGCCCAGCCTGCATCTACCCTCAGGCTGCGTGCAACTTTCCTGCGGACCAACTCTCCATGACCTTTCCAGCATCCAAGAATCTACTGTTACACGTTTTGGCCATTGCCTGATGTTCTATAAAGAACTGTAAGTTGATTTGCACAACGTTGCCTCCGTCTGATCCCTGGATACGGCTGTCACCACCAAGGGCCTCACCATCCATTACCCAGGGACTCATCCTACAGACACTCAGGGGTTGCCCCAGGGAGAACCAGTACATCAGCCTCTCCCTCCATATTTCTTGCATACACCACCTGCTGGAGACCTGCCAGGCTGTAGGACAGCCCTCCGGTCCCCATACCAAGCACACTAGCATGCCTAGGCCGCAACCGCCAGCCACTCCGGTATCCTGGGCCCCCAGGCCCCAAGAAAAGGCTAGGGCCGGTAGGGGATGTTGCATGAACTTCACCCCAGGTATCCAACCAGGGGCCTTGTGACAGGAATGAATTCACATTTATCAAACATCACATCAATAGTCATTGTAAACATTCTTTTCCAGGCAGGTGCAATGGCATTGTTCTGTGCTGCAAGTAGGTGGCGTACTTAGTACTAGTACTCATAGTTCATCATCCTAATGAACATGCCTTACCTTGATTCAAACTTTGAATCCTCCCTGCATATGGGGTTACACATCATCCTGCAAATGTTTACAATCCCAGCTTCCTGTATGGACGTTTTCTTTTGTGCTGCAGAAACTACACTCCCCACAGTGCATTATCTCCTTGTAGCTTGCAGTTTCCAGATTGTCTCTCCTCACGATGTGATCAGTGGGAGCTCCGTGAAGGGGCCGTGGCTACAGGCTCAGATCAGAGAGACACACAAATCTCAACTCCACGCTGTCACATACAAATCCAAGACGGCGGCCACCCAACACTAAGGCCGGTGCTACACGCACCGCTTTGTCTGCGTTTGAAAACGCAGACAAAGCCGCGCCCACCGGGGCGGCCCGCGGCCCGATCACATAGGCGTTTCTATGGAAACGCCTGCAATTGGGAACGATTCGCCGGTGTTTTGCGGTAATTTAATGCAAAATAACGGCAGCTTGTTCTCGATCGCAGGCGTTTCCATAGAAACTCTGATGCGATCGGGCCGCCGCGGAAGGCGCAGCTTTGTCTGCATTTTCGTTTTACAAAGCGGTGCGTGTGGCACCGGCCTAAGGGTGAAGACACACGTGGCGTTTTTGGGCCGTTTTTAGTTAGTGCGCTTTCAGATCGTTTTTGACAGGTTTGACCAATTATCTTAATTCAAACTGGTCAAAAACGCATGCGTTTTTTACTATCTGAAAACGGCCTAAAAACGCCACATGTATCTTCACCCTAAGTAAAAAGTTACAGGGTTGTGTCTAGGTGCAACTGAAATTGCGTTCACCAGGACTGATAGAAATGATGTACTTTTGTAATGATGTAAGGAATTATATCTGTGAAATTATGTATTTTTGTTAATAACAGTGAATTAGAGAATGTGTTATTTTGTTATCCTGAGTACATATAAGAAACTTGTCTTCATAGGAATACCCCTTTAACACCAAAAAGTTCAATCTTCGTCTCATCAGACCAGAGAATCTTATTTCTCATAGTCTGGGAGTCCTTCAAGCGTGTTGCACACTGTACGCGGTTTCATATGTCTTGCACGGAGAAGAGACTTCCGTCCGCAGACTCTGCCATAACTGCTGGAAGCTGCAGTGATAGGTGACTCCCATCTACCTACTGCATCTCTGGAGCTTGGCCACAGTGATCTTGGGATTCTCCTTTACCTCTTTCACCAAGGCTCTTCTCCCAAAATTGCTTAGTTTGACTGGGAGGCCAGGTCGATAAAGAGTTGTGGCTATTCCAAACTTCTTAAGGATTATGGAGGCCACTGTGCTCTTAGAAACCTTGACTACAGAAATTCTTTTTTTAACCTTGGCCACATGTGTGCCTTGCCACAATTCTGTCTCTAAACTCCTCGGGCAGTTCCTTTGTCCTTATGATTCTCGTGTGCTCTGACATGCACTGTGAGCTGTGAGCTCTTATATAGACAGGTTTGTGCCTTTCCTAATCAAGTCCAATCAGTTTATTTAAACAAAGCTGGAGTCCAATGAAGGAGTGAAACCATCTCAAGGAGGATCATAAGGAAATGGACAGTGTGTAAATATGAGTAAAGGGTCTGAATACTTATGCCCTTGTGATATTTCAGTTTTTCTTGGTTAATGCATTTTCAAAAATATCTATATTTCTTGTTTTTTTCTGTCAAGATGGGGGCAGATGTACATTTTTGATCATACCATTTGGCTGCAATGAAACAAAGAGTGAAAAATGTAAATGGGTCTGAATATTTTCCATACCAATTGTGTATAAAAAAAAACAAGATACTTATCTTGTTCTTCTCCTTGCATCTTGATCCTGGAGCTGCAACCCAGGGGATGCATGTTGATATAACACGCCTGGCTGAGCTTAGTCACCTATAATGCGGCGCGGGTGGATGCGTTATCACAAGTCGCCACATGAGAGCAGCGGAGAGGTAAATGCTTCTGTGCTTCACTAGAGCAAGTGACTATACAGAACCTTTGATGAATGAATAGTGAACAACTCATGGAATATACACTAAAGTGACACTACATTACATTGTGTTTAGTAAACGCAACACCTCAGGCAGGCCCCTTTCCTGTGAGCAGAGTCGGCTCCAGGTATCAGTGGGCCCCTGGGTGACAGAGCCTCAGTGGGCCCCTTTGCAGTGAACTCACATAGCAGCATTAAAAATTCAGAAACTAAAATAGTCTCCTGTTCCCTAAAATATTCATTAGTTTATCATCCCAAACAGCCCCCTCATGGGTATTTTATTTAAAGCCCCACTCACACCCTATGGATTCATTAGATACAGCCCCCCTTAACCCTATTATCTGCCCAGTGCTGGTGCCGGTCCTGACTCAGGCCTGCGCTCATTTCTTTTTCCAACACATAAAACTACTACTATAACCTATGGAAACAGGGCCAGCGCCAGCACCAGTATACCCACAGCTGCGGGTGGCCCTGAAATTGATGGAAGGAACTGCCGGGGCCGACAAGCGCGAAAGGAAGGAAGTCAACTGCATGAATGTGCAGACAAGTGATGGGGATGCTGCCTTTCCTTCAGACACGACACATATCTCCTGCCAAGGTGAACTACATCCATTTAGCATCCAAAGCCCATAAACCATTTAAAGACCTCACTTAAAGGGTAGGTCACATAAAAATAGCATCATCGGTGTGATGGCCTGCTCAGAGGATTACATCAGTTGTTTTCAATTCATTTTATAATGCATGGTTTTACTCTGCTACTCCTGCTCTATAACACGCTGCCTGCCAGAGGGGACACTATGTATAATCCGCCTCAGCTGCTCTGCTCTATAACATGTTGCCTGCTATAGAGATGATATATAATCGGGCCTCAGCCTGATGCTCCTGTCTGAACATGCGCTGTTATAGAGCACTATGTACAATTGCTCAGCTGTCCATGCTCTATAACATGATGACTGCAGATAGGACATTATGTAACAATTACATCAGAGCTGCCTCTTGCTCTAGTAACATGATGCTGCTTATAGAGCATTATGTTAATCTGTTTAGATTCTCCTGCTCTATAATATGCTGCCTGCAGATAGGAATAATTATAGAGGTGACCGGGTCATTAGATTGGTGAACCAGCATTCCCTTTCATCCTCCCATACACATTGTTTTCTATGGATTAACTCATAATTGCCGTAGGTTATTCCTGCTGCGGAATGATACCAGGAGATTGGATCGCTCTAGCGTTGGAGGTTTCTCCGTTGTGTCTGGACCTCATCCTGTTTCTCTATCCCGGCTCAATCACCTGGTTGGAGCAGTAAAATTGCAGGTGGTTTCTCCGCTCTATAATCATTCATCAAGGATCCGCTGTATAGCCGCCCTCCCGGGAATGATCTTCAGTGTCGCTGCGTATTTGGACTATGTTCTCTCTATGGGGGGGTTCTGGTCTCTGCTTAAAGGGCCGGCACATGTCATGAATGTGGTGGATTTGGGTCCGTGCATGGAGATGAGAGGGGGGTCCTACTGGTTGAAGCCCAATCATTCTTCATTGATCCACGTTCTATCTGTAAGAGTAGCGAGAACTTCTTCTTTCTCCATAGGATGAGGGGAAACTAATTATTTCTATGAATATGTGCCTGTGATTGGATAAAAGCTCTGGAATCTCTCTTGTAGGATCTCCTGGACCCTGCCGGTGGCGGATGATTCCAACAGTTCGCTACGGACAACTATAGACTCCTCAGCTGGGAAATAACTCAGTATTCACCATACTCTGCAAGCCGGCCTCTCCGCCATCAAAACACAGTATCCTTCACTCAGAGGCTCGACTTCTGCGCATATTGAGAATACTTACCCCTCTACGGGTCACTCTGGTACTTGGTTCAGTATAAACCCAGGCAGAACTGCCACTGGGGAAATCACGGGACCCGCATTCATCCAAAAGTGGTCTTCTGGACGAAGCGTCTGTCTCCCAAAGAAGGGACCCCAGGAGAGTCTCGGGTGGGTTGAAGTGGGGCTGTACCACCCCCCACACACCTACGTCCTTCCTCCAGAACTCTGGCCAGGCAATGGGACCTAAAAAAAAAAAAAAAAAAAAAAAAACATGAAGTGCCTGAGCTGGCAGATGGGCAGACAATTTGCATTCACACGTTGCAGTTTTACTGTATAGCATTTCACGGCATGATACGCGTGCCGTTAACATGTATTTGCCTAAAACAATGTGATATAAGTGTTAACAGTGGTTAAAAAAAACCACTATCTTCACAATATTGTTAGCGGATGAGTTAACATTGCGTAAACCGTGCGTTTTGTAAACGTAACTGTGAATGGCAATGTAATTAGCAAATATCCCGGGGTTGCTATGGCGATTCAGAAACAATTGGAAATGCCACAATGTAAACACGAACCTCATGAGGCATAGAATCAGTGGGCGAACCTATGGAACGGGTTGCCAGAGGTGGCACTCTAAACCCTTTCTGTGGGCACCCAGGACTTCACCCCACTCATAAATGCCAGATAGGGACTCAAAGCTTTATCCTGTGATCAACAAACCCAGGACGTGCAAGCTGTTATAGAGATATAGAGACCCCTCTTTACGCGCTGCCCCGCCTACTACCCATGTGTAATGTCTGCTGATTCCTAGGAGCTGAATACCTCTAGGGTTCAAACAACAACATTTGTTCTAGGTTCTCCTAACCACCTGACCTACAGACGTGCTACAAGAGGATGGGACCTCCAAAAACCCCGACGCCCAGTGTGCAGCAGTCCCTGAATAAACTAGCGCAGCCACTTCCTATGGCACATTGTGCCAACCCAGGCTGGGGTGTAAGATATCCCGGGACGTCATGAATGAAAACAACCCCTCCTATGATGCTGCCTAACAGGGATATTGTCTACGGATTATAACTGAGTTCTCCTCTCTCAGTATGTTTACCACATTTATAGTTGTTCCAAAAAACGCTGGGTCTTGTTGCCGGGAGGTTTGCCAGATTTTACTATAAGCATGCCAATTACTGGAAAACGCAAAGAGTAAAAGAAAGAAAGATTATAAGTCACCCATTTAAAAATTCAATGTTAGTCACTCACAAGCTCAGAACACACAGAGGCGCTACAGTGATTGACTCTCTCAGCGTATGCTACATACATTGCCGTACACGCATACACAGGAACACCGCTCAGCACTGCTATATCGCTCGCACAGGAACACTTCTGCACTGCTATGGCACACGGAGGGGCCACGCGCGCACTGCTATGCACAAGGGAGGGAGCACGCGCGGCCACTGCTATGCACACAGGAGGGAGCACGCGCGGGCACTGCTATGCACACAGGAGGGAGCACGCGCGGGGCACTGCTATGCAACACAGGAGGAGCACGAGCGGCCTTGCTATGGCACCACAGGAGGGAGCACGCGCGGCACTGCTATGCACACAGGAGGGAGCACGCGCGGCACTGCTATGCACACAGGAGGGAGCACGCGCGGCACTGCTATGCACACAGGAGGGAGCACGAGACGGCATGCTATGCCCACAGGAGGGAGAGCGCGGCACGCTCTGACACACAGGAGGAGCACGCGCGGCACTGCTATGCCACAGGACGGGAGCACGCGACGGCACTGCTATGCACACAGGAGGGAGCCACGCGCGGCCTGCTATGCCCACAAGGAGGGAGCACGGCGGCCCTGCTATGCAACACAGGAGGGAGCACGCGCGGGCACTGCTATGCACACAGAGGGAAGCACGCGCGGCGACTGCTATGCACACAGGAGGGAGCACGCGCGGCACTGCTATGCACACAGGAGGGAGCACGCGCGGCACTGCTATGCACACAGGAGGGAGCACGCGCGGCACTGCTATGCACACAGGAGGGAGCACGCGCGGCACTGCTATGCACACAGGAGGGGGGAGCACGCGCGGCATGCTATGCCACAGGAGGAGCACGCGCTGGCACTGCATGCCCACTCACACATTCTCTTAACATCCAATCGCAGCTTGTTTTTGCCTTTGCCCCTGGCAGCAAGAAGAGTTTAGAGGACCTTGCCCGTGTGTGGAAGCAGTGATAGGTCACATGCTCTCATATCACTGGAGGTCTGCCAATAATAACTCATGTCCGGAAATCCGGAGAAGTAGAGCAGTGCACAGGCTTTGCTCTCTGACTCTTGTCGCACCAGAATCTCCAGGAACCTCTCGAAATGGTCAGGATGTTCTGGCGTGCTGGATCCTCCTGACTTTAGCACGATTCTAGTTCATCAATAAATTTGCTAACTTGATTGGTTTTCTCCCATTTTATTTAGTCTCTTCTTTTATTCGCCAAGATGCCAAAGTGACTTGCCCAAGAACAGAACCAAAGAGTCTTCAATTCTCCCAAGCCGAGAAAGTCTACATCAGGTAAGGCGCCATCATGTGCCTCTGAACGCCTGCTGAGAATTAGGAGGGGCAAGATCCCCGTATTCGGACAGTACGACACGCACAAACGAATTGGGGGTGCACCAGCCCCTCCTCCCCCCCACCACTCCGCGGTTGCTTATTCACTCTTATTGCGACCAAAGATTCTGACAAGCAACAACGACAACAAAACAACACCAACAAAGTGCAAAAAACTAATAAAAATTGTACTTGTTAGGAAATTCTTTTGATTGTGAGCAGTTTTTTTTTTTTTTTTCTCTTGTAAACTCAAAGTCCAGCCTCCTGACGCGTCGGGGGTGGCCGTTCAATCCGGACCCTATCGAAGCCATGGAGGGTCGCGTTAGTTCTGTGTTAGGTCTGGGACATGTCCGAAACGCTGCCTTATCCTAGCTTTCAGAATGTAACCCACTAACATGGAAAACACATAGTCCAGCCCTTCATTCCTGCGCGGATCTCTTACGCTCCCGGGACTATGTTTTAAGAAGGCCACCAGGAAAAGCCACGGTTCTGTTTTTAGCAGCGCAGGATTCCTCATTCATTCACCGCCCCAGAAGAACATTTAGTCGTTCCAGTTCTTAGGAACCAGGCTGTTTCGAACTTTGTATTTCGTGCTTATTTTGCATGGTTGCGTGTTCAGGGCTATTAAAAAAAAAGAGATTGCTAAATTTGAAGTCTTTTACGATTCGTGTGTTTTTTATTCCTTTTTATGTTTCTGGGTATTGAAAACTTTATATTGGATCGGGAGGTTCGCCGTGCCTATGCTTTCGTCTGGATTCCTGAATATCCAGTCACGTCTAAGGGTCACGTTAATATTGCGTATGAAGGGGTTCTCTGGTTCCCCTCAGTTTGTCTTTTGGGATTATTTGGACCACTAAAAGAACAGCATGAAGTTATTACAGAGATGAGGTCTCAAAGCTGCGTGCTTACATATCAGTGGCAGAGGTGTAACTAAGAACCCCAGAGCTAGTATGTGCCTTACTGCCTTGTGGATAATCCTGAATGATGTAGTGATTCAGCAAGTCCTAGGTTACTTACTTTGTGCGTATGCAGACTCTCTGTGCTCATCTTACATATCTGAGCTGTAGGAGAGGGTTACAATGAAGAGCAAAAAAATAAGGGGGTATGGATGGTCTGGTTAGGAGGAAAAGATTAAAACAACTAGATTTATTTTAGTCTGGAAAAAAGAGACGAGACAGGGGACATGATTAATTTATATAATATATGAATGGTACATACAAAAATATGTGGTAAGGTTGTTTCAGATGAAATCAAATCAAAAGACGATGGGGGCACTTGTCTCCGTCTGGAGAAAACAAACTTTTACTCTTGATTATGAGAAGTGTCAATCTGTGGAATAGCCTGCTCAGGCGGCTGGTCACAGCAGGGACAGCAGAGAGATTCAAGAAGGGTTAGATGCCTTTTTATACATAATAACCATTGAGGGGTTATGTTATATAGAATTGTTTCCATAAATCCCTCCTCATCCAATCCTTTTCCCTTCCTTGGTAGTATAACTGATGACAAGTGTTTTTTTTTTTGTTTTTTTTTTCATCGTGATGATCTGTGCCTTTTGCAGCTCACGTTTTTTGCAGCCCTACGTTCGTTGCAATGATCCCTCCTTACTCCCAAAATGTTACATGTATTAGGAACAGACTACAGAACGGGGACTGTACCAATATAGGCTAGTCGGGGTTGTTTAAGTTGATTTGTATGTAAGTCGAAATTGAGATTTATAATTGTAGATCAGACAAAAAAATTTTGGCCCGAGTGACAATGGGTTTCAAAATGTTTTGCTTTAATGGGACGATGGAGTATCAATAAATCTTCATACAGACACCTTACAGCTGATCATTTGCAGTCGGGAACTAAAGTAACCATCCAGAGAGCTTCACCAGAGGTCAGAGGGTCTGTCTGTAAATATGTTTGTCTGTACGTCGGGTTTGCCTTAAGTAGGGGACCGCCGGTAGATGTAGAGTATTGATATTGACAAGGCAGCTTAGATACCAGCCGCTCGGCGCTCCCATGTTAGGTGGATGTTATATAATGGCGTATTAAAGAATAGCTGGTATCCAGCACTCGTAATCCTTAAAAGCCATTTTCCTTAATGTAAATCCATTAAAAAACGTAAAATCTAGGCAAAATAGAGAAAAATAAATGTAAGCTTAATACACAAAGAAATAGAGGGCAGAAGGTCCTTTAAAAGATTTACAGTTTTTCTTTTTCTTTGAGACTCCATGGTTTAGTTTTGGTGCCCCTTCTGGAGCTCATAATAATTGTGATAGTTTTTCTTGACGATTAACTAAAGCAAGTAAAAACCTCTGACCACAAAAAAAGTCACAAAAACCGACCTAATTGTTTTAGAACGAATCTAGCTTAAAGTAAATCTACCAAACATACACCTTGAGACTGCTGTAGCTCTTTTGATGGCCGAAAATCTTGTTTAATCCCTGAATGGGGAGTGGTTGCTGAAAAAAAAAAAAAAACTATTACATCGATAATGGAGGGCTCTGTCACTCCCATGGCTGCCCCGGCTCCTTCTTCTCCTCACCCTAATTATGCAAATGCTCCAGCCTTGTCCTGCCAAGCATAAGGTGAGAAACGCATTATGTGTTGTCTCTGAACAGGCAGAAGTAATCAATCGCTGCCACCATCCCCAGATGCTGTGTACGGATGTATCAGCTCCGGGTCGATTAGTTCCTGTCGGGATAGGTCAGGAAGCTCTGGGTGTAATGTGTTTATGAACAGGCAAGACAGGGCACCAGCTCTCCCAAAGGTGTTCCGGAATTTTATAATGTTTTTTGAGATCGGATCAAGGATGGATATTTATCATCCTTTATGCCTAACGAACCTATGAGGCAACAAAAAATGGTCGTGGATAGTCGCTGCGACCAGGGGATATGGCTAAACCACGCCCTGTAGCCCCTGAAGCTTAGCTCTGTCACAGGACCACGCATCGTCTCATAGGCTACTAAGCCCATGCATGCTGCAGTAGTAGTAACCGGCCACTCCGAAAAGAGGAAGAGTACTGTGCATTCGTTGTGTATGGCTGAACGCGAAGAGCACTTCGGTCTGTGTGCAGAGCTAAGACTTCAAGAGGCTACAGAGGGCGGGTTTTGTAGCCTTTGACCCCAGCACTCAGCTATGCTTAATCCACATTCCAGTAGCCGCAGAGGTTCATTAGAAATTAAAGGAGAGATTTAGTTTTGTTTGTTTTTTAACTAGCAATAATAATCTTATTATAGCGCCATCAAGTTTTTAAAGATTTATAGTTAGTACAAATAGAGATGATGTGGCACTTAAAATGCTCGGGTACTGTTATCGAGACAATTTTCCGAGGCTCGAGGTGCCGTCGGCGAATAACGAGCCCCATTGAAGTCAAATGGAGGGACCGCCGGAGAATTTTTTAATAACTGAAACAGTAAAAGAACAGTGCAAAAAAAAATAATTCCAGAGTGTTTGCAGCTGTTTTACTTGTAGAACACATTGAAATAATAACACTAGTCTTCACTTTGCAGGTGTGCGCGCGTGTCTCCCTGATGAGGTTCGGAGAACGCGCGAACAAGCTTGCAAAGTGAAGATGAAGAAATAGGAATTAAACATTAAAAACAGTGAACACAGGAGCATTTAAGTGCAGAACACATTGAAATAACACTATTCTTCACATTCCAGATGTTCGTTGCACATCTCCAACTTAGCGGCCAGGACACGCTTGTGCACACCTGCAAAGTGAAGAATAGTTGTTATTTCAATGTGTTCTTACAAGTAAAAACATCTGCAAACATGTTGTAATATTTTTTTTTTTACATAAACATACTTTTATTTCAATTTATTTATTAATACTGGCACGATTCGAGCCGGGAGATACTCGTCCGAGTAACGAGACGGGTCCGAGTAGCTAATACTCGACGGCAGTATACTCGGACGAGTATACTCGCTCATCTCTATTAGTAACCTTTTAGTTAGGTATGGAGGATTTTTTTAGTTAGACACTATAGGGCTTAGTAAAAAAGAAAGGTATCTACCATCAGGAATACCTCAGGTAGTGGTAGGTTCCCTTTAAATTACATGGGTGTTTAAACTTGCTTTCCGATGAGCTGAAAAGGTCCATGGACCTCCTCCTCCTTTACAGTGCGGTGTCTGGGTGTAAGGCCGCGGCACATGTGGATGTTTTCGGACCCGTTTTGGCCGTTTTAAGCAGTCCGTTTAAAAAAGCATCAGGCGTTTGTAAAATTGCGGTGTGCATTTTTTGAAACTCATCCGTTTTGACAGGTTTTTTCCAAATTATTTTAAATGAGGATAATTGGAAAACCACAGTTTTAAAAAAAAAACGGATGCGTTTTTAAAAAATGCATGAGTTTTTAATGACCTTGCTTAAAACGTCCAAAAAAACGGGTTCAAACACCCGTGGAAGCAGCGTGTGACGCCAACTCGGCTGCTGCAGGACGAAAATATTCTTAGGCTCTGCACTTGCCCCACACAGACATCAAACACCAGGATGAAGGATTGTCAAACCAGCACACCTGACATACTGGTGTGTGCCTCCTCTGAAGGATCTGTCTCTTGTACCTAGGTTTGTAAGAAAAATAAGGTGTTCAAAATTATGGAAGAAGCCTGAGGAGGCTTCCGCCTCTTAAGGTAATGGAGCATGGTGCCCCTCAGCTAATTTGTATAATTTAAAGCAATAAAAAACAAACAAAAAACCAAAGGCGTAAGAGCTTAAAAGAAGAGTAGATCCTGCCATAAGGGGCACACACCAGTAGTTGTCGCTTGGTTTACAATCCTTCATCCTGGTGGAAGATGCCCTTTAATAGTGGATTAACCCTTGCACACGAACAGGATTATTAGTTTTAGGAATGAGCAGAAAAAACGTTGCCAAAACGAATCCCATTATGTACTCTCTGTGTTGTTTACGTGTGGTTCCTCCGGGCCTCCGGTTTCCTACAACACTCCAAAAACATACTGTTAGGTTGATTAGATTGTGGCCCCAGTGGGGACAGGGACCAATTGACAGTCTGTGCAGGCACCTGCGTAATCTGTCGGCGCTATATAAATAAAGATTAAAAACCTAAATAAAGAATAAATAACTAAATAAATAAATAAAGATTAAAACGAAATCCCAGTTAGTCTCTCTGGTTGCGTGGGTTTCCTCCGTGGGTCCTCGGTTTCCTACCACACTCCAAACATTACTGTTTTAGGTGATTAGATTTGTGAGCCCCATTGGGGACAGGGAAACAATTTGACAAAGCTCTGTGCAGCACTGCGTTAATCTGTCGGCGTATATAAATAAAGAATTTAAAACCTAAATAACTAAGAATATATAAATAAATAAATAAATAAATAAAGAAATTAACGAAATCCATTTATGTCTTCCCTCTGTGTTTGCGTGGGTTTCCTCCGGGTCTCCGGTTCTACCACACTCCAAAAACATACTGTTAGGTTGATTAGATTTGAGCCCTGTGCAGCGCTGCGTAATCTGCAGGCGCTATATAAAGAATTAATTATATTGTTTATCGTGAAATGAATTGTAGGTTGTATTTTATAAGTGAAATACAGAACAGATTTCAGATGGCGGAAGCATTTTGTAGATCGATATGTTCAGCCTAGATTGTAGTCTTGGAATGATTGGCACATCTCGCCTCCCTTACAACGCTCCCTCTGCCTGTGGGGCTCTGTCACATCAACAATAATAACCAGACCAGGAAGAAGGAACCTTTCAGGATGGGGTGTTTTAGGAGCACACAGGTGTGTGCACCCTGCCGGGGAGAGAGATATATCGGCCCATCCGCAGTACAATAAAGTGCGCCATTACTCACAGGTGCCTCCAGTAACTGGAGAATAATCAATAGACCTCCTCAGCGTTGGGGAGCGTTCACTTAATGTTCCCGAGCGTTTACTCGTATTTACCTCTTCCGCTGCGGTCCCTGCTGGATATGACTTTCCTCACAGACCATATATCTCAGCTGGCACTTCACCGTCCACCTGACTGCCTAAACACTGCTCGGGCTTTTTAATATCTCGCGTGCGATAAATCAACAAGTCCATAGAGGGGGCCAACAGACAACTAAAGCCGCGTTATATTTTTATACGCCGGAACGTAATGTACTGGTACTTCACCCGAATCGATAAGTCAATGAGTGTAAAACCGTATATTCTCAAAAGCTGCTTGATGCTAGTTTACGGTTCATAAAACCTTGTTCACACTAAATGGTGTGTTGTTTCGCTAATCCCCACTGTCAGGGAGGAAACGCCAATCATATAAAGATGATTGTATATTTTAACCATTTGAGCTCCAGAGGGTTGTTCCCCTACAACTACCATATATTTACATTAAAGTTTGTAACAGTGTAGTAATTTGTAGCTTAGTCAGGGACGACCGACCCCACATGGAAGGATAAGCCTGGCCCCAATGGCATAGCTCCCAATCATTTCCGATTCGGTTTGAGACAGTCTGGTTTTTCAGTGGCTGTCCCGCCATATCGGAAAGTGGGAGATTGTCCGGCTTTTCCTGCGGTGTCCGCATGTCTCCACGGTGTCCCACCTCCTGGTCCAACAAGAAGCACAGCTGCATTGGGGGGGGGGGGCAATTATGAAGAGCGGCCTACGGGGGGCAGGAGGGGGACAACACTTTATCAAGAGCGGCTACTGGTGGGGCACTGTTGAGGGGAGCTGGTGGGTGGGGCACCTATGAGGGCAAGCGCTGAGAAGGGCACACTGAGGGTGGCCCACGATGAAGAGGCGCTGCTGGAGACACAATAAGAGAGGGAACCTGAATATAAGGGAGCCATAATGAACGATAGGGCGGCACTTAAAACTGTGTTGAAGGTGGAGTAGGGGTGGGCATTAAAAGGTGATAAATGGCTTAGGGGGTGGAATTTTACACTGTGTGCATGTAAGACACTTTTGCCCTTCTTTTACCACTCCAAAACAAAATTGGAGGTACCCACCAAATGCTGTTAGTGGTCCAGCGAAGTTCTCGATGGACTAGTAGATCTTTTTTTTGAGGGCCAGGGCAAAAACAGGTAAAATAATGGAGTTTCCAAGATCCAGCATAGAAAAACCTAGTTGGAAGTGACTGAAGCAATTGCCTTTAAAAAAAGGTGCACATGCAATGCCGGCGCCACCCTCAGGATCGCCACCTTCTGAGCCCATGATTAACCCTGCCGGCCAATGGTAAGTATAACCCACATTACCCAGTAGTGGATATAGTATGGGCAGTTGGGGTGGCAACCTGGGCCTTAACATTTGTAGTGGGCATGGACCCCCAAACCACAAAACCAAGTTAAATACTGTCCTGTAGAGATGCGACATCCACACAACAGTGCCTGACCTTATCCAGGGGTTGTAAGGGGAGTCATGAAACCCTCTAGGAAAGTTTCTAGAAATTGGAATATAGTGTAATTGCTCTGTAGATACTGCCTGACAAGGCAACAGGTAATTGGCGTTAATTGGTGTATGCTATTATCCAATGATGTTTCTGTTACATGAGCTGGCAGGTGATGGAGAGGGCTAACACCGGACCAGGGGGAGTATAATAAAAACCCTGCTGGAGACCACAAGGGTTAGAGTGAGCGACATCCATCTTGGAGTGAGTCTGCAGATTCAAGAAGAGTGATCCCGGGAACTTCAAGTGCCTAAGGCCAATGCAGCAAAAGGGCAAGTCCGGAGGAACTTAACCCAGAAACTGCAGGCTGTCACCCTTTGACTCAGTTCATCTAAACAGCCCAGCGGCATCTACCCTCAGGATGTGTGCAACTTTCCTGCTGACCCACTCTCCATGACCTTTCCAGCATCCAAGGAATCTAAATGTTAACGTTTTGGCATGGCCCATTGCAGATGTGCTAATTTAAAGAATGTGAGTTGATTTGCACAACGTTGCCTCCGTCTGATCCTGGATACGCTGTCACCCCCAAGGGCTCACCATCCCATTACCCAGGGAATCAGTTCTACAGACATATCAGGGGTTGCCCCAGGGAGAACCAGGACATACCTCTCCCTCCATATTTCTTTCACAAACACCTGCTGGAGACCTGCCAGGCGTTAGGACAGCACTCCGTCCCCATTACCAAGCACCGTGACACTAGCATGACTAGGCCGGCAACCGCCAGCACTCCGGTTCCTGGGCACCCAGGCCCAAAAAAGGTAGGCGGTGTGGGGATGTTTAATGAAACTTCCACCCAGGTATCCAACCGTGGCCTGTGACAGGAAGGAATGAATTCACATTTATCAACATCACATCATTAGTCACTTGTAAACATTTCTTTTCCAGGCAGGTGACATGGCACTTGTTTCTGTGCTGCCAAAAAGTAGGTGGCTCTAGTATATATACTCATAGTTCATCATCCTAATGACTTTGCCTTACCTGTGATTTAAAATTTGAATCCTCCTTGAATTGGGGGTTACACATCATCCTGCAAATGTTTACCATCCCAGACTCCTGATGGACGTTTTCTTTTGTGCTGCAGAAAACACATACCACCAGTGCATTATCCCTTGTAGCTTTGCAGTTTTCCAGATTGTCTCTCCTCACATTGTGATCATTGGGAGCTCCGTGAAGGGGGCTCCGTGGATCTACAGCTCAGATCACTAGAGACACCAACAAATCTCAACTCAACGCTGGTCACATACAAATCCAAGAACGGCGGCCCCACCCAACACTAAGGCCGGTGCTACACGACACCGCTTTTGGTCTGCGTTGAAAACGCAGACAACAGCCGCGCCGCACCGGGGCGGGCCCGCGGCCCGATCACATAGGCGTTTCTATGAAACGCCTGCAATTGTGAACGATTCGACGGTGTTTGCGGTAATTTAATGGCAAATAACGGCAGCTTGTCTCGATCGCAGCGTTTCCATGAAAACCTGATGCGATCGGGCCGCCGCGGAAGGCCTCAGCTTTGTCTTCATTTTTCGTTTTACAAAGCGTGCGTGTGCACCGCGCCTAAGGGTGAAGACACACGTGGCGTTTTTGGCCTTTTTAGTGTGCGCTTTTCAGATCGTTCTTTGGACATGTTACCCAAATTATCTTAATTCAAACCGGTCAAAAACGGCATGACGTTTTTTACTATCTGAAAACGGCCTAAAAACGCCCATGTATCTTCACGCGTAAGTAAAAGTAAAACAGGTGTTGTCTAGGTGCAACTTGAAATTGTCGTTTCACCAGGGACTGATAGAAATGATTACTTTGTAATGATGTAAGGAATTATATCTCTGAAATTATGTATTTTGTTAAAACAGTGAATAGTAGAATGTGTTATTTTGTTATCCCTGAGTACATTATGAAGAAACTTGTCTTTTCATAGAATAACCCCTTTAAACACAAAAAGTTCAATCTTCGTCTCATCAGACCAGAGAATCTATTTCTCATAGTCTGGGAGTCCTTCAAGCGTGTTTGCACACTGTACGGGTTCTCATGCTTGCACGGAGTAAGAGACTCCGTCCGCACTCGCCATAACTGCTGGAGCTGACAGTGATAGGTGACTCCCATCTACCTAATTGCATCTCTGGAGCTTGGCCCCAGTGATCTTGGGATTCCTCCTTTACACTTTTCACCAAGGTCTTCTCCCAAAATTGCTTAGGTTGACTGGGAGGCCAGGTTCGCGAGAAGAGTTTGGCTATCCTAACTTCTTAAGGATTATTGAAGGCCACTGGTGTCTTAGAACCATTGACTGCAGAAATTATTTTTTTTAACCTTGGCCACATGGTGCCTGACCCACAATTCTGTCTCTAAACTCCTTGGCAGTTCCTTTGTCCTTATTGATGTCTCGTTTGTGCTCTGACATGCATGTGAGAGTGAGCTTCTTATATAGACAGGTTTGTGCCTTTCCTCCTAATCAGTCCATCAGTTATTTAACAAGCTGGAGTCCAATGAAGGAGGGATGTGAAACCCATCTAAGGAGGATCAGTAAGGACAATGGACAGTGTGTAAACTATGGAGTACAAGGGTCTGAATACCTTTATGCCCTTGTGAATTTTCAGGTTTTCTGGTTAATACATTTCAAAAAATATCTATATTTCTTGTTTTTTTCTGTCAAGATGGGGGCAGATGTACATTTTTGATCTTACCATTGTTGCAATGAAACAAAGAGTGAAAAATGTTAAAGGGTCTGAATTTTCCATACCAATGTGTTATAAAAAAAAAAAAACATACTTATCTTGTTCTCTCCCTTGCAATCTTGATCCTGGAGCTGCAACCCAGGAGGAGGAGCATGTGATATAACACGCCTGGACTGAGCTTAGTCACCTATAGTGCGGGCGGGTGGATGCGTTATCACAAGTCGCCCATGAGGAGAGGCGGAGAGGTAAATGCTTCTGTGCTTCACTGAGAGCAAGTGACCGTACAGAACCTTTGATGAATGAATAGTGAACAATCCATGGATATACACTAAAGTGACACTACATACATTGTGTTTAGTAAACGCAAACCTCAGGCAGGCCCCTTTCCTGTGAGCAGAGTCGGCTCCAGTATCAGTGGGCCCCTGGGTGACAGAGCTCAGTGGGCCCTTTGCAGTGAACTCACATAGCAGCATTAAAATTCAGAAAACTAAAATAGTCTCCTGTTCCCTAAAAAGATTCATTAGTTTATCATCCCAACAGCCCCTCATGGGTATTTTATTTAAAGCCCCACTCACACCCTATGGATTCATTAGATACAGCCCCCTTAACCCTATTATCTGCCCAGGGCTGGGCCGGTACTGATCAGGCCTGCGCTCATTTCTTTTTCCAACACATAAAACTACTACTATAACTATGGAAACAGGGCCAGCGCCAGCACCAGTACCCACAGCTGCTGGGGGCGCCCACCACGGCCAAATTTCAGTATATAATAAAAACTATGACAGGGATGTTTGGGAATCATAAACTAGGGAATATTTAGTTTCGTATTTTCAATGCCGCCACATGAGTCACTGCAATGGGGACCACTAGGACTCTGTCGCCCAGGGCTTACTGATACCAACCCAGTATGGAAAGGTCTAGTTTGGGACAGAAAGCCTTTTTAAACCACCTGATAGAGTAAACACAGTGATTGAGTAAAAAAAAAAACTTTTCAATAAGTGTTTTATTATATTTTTCTAAACAATAAATAATTCATATAATCTTTGAATTTTCAGCATTTGCCATTGGAAGCAGTTTCAGGCCCAACGTCACAATACAAAATGAAAGTCGCGATCCCATTGTCGCTCTAGGTCTGTTGTGCAATTGCTAATATAAATCAAGTTTTGCTTGATTGATCTCGTCAGTTATCTGAGGTTTATGATGAGGACTGCGACGCGCCTCCATACACACACGTGGGCACGCCATTCGCTGCGTCGCCGACGAGCTCCGTGGGTACGCGATGACGTCATTGTTTACTGCGGAAGTAGGCGTGGCGAAGGGTCTGTCTTGTCCGGGCAAGTGATTTCCGTACAGGATTCGCTACAGTGGTCAACGGTGGGCAGCAGGTAGGAGGGGTTGTACATGGATATTACTGATATACTCACAGCACAGATTATAATCTACTCTGGTCTGTGACAGTCACATCCTGGAGTGATAAAAGGTCAGCACCAGGATCTGTCACTGTTAGGAATGTCTATCTTTAAAGGGGCTCACTATTAGTGGGGTTATAATGGGGGACACTTGTAGGACCCCCCCCCATACCCTGATAGAGGTTATGGACATGATGTCTCCCTGTAATATCTCCCATCTATAATGACCTTACATTGTATGATTAATTATTATTCGTATAATTATATTATATAATTATTCTGTATAGGGGATGTGTGCGGCAGTTTATCTAGTTTGGTCCAGTTCCTATGAGGGTGGAGGTGCAGGATGATTATATATATATACCGGGCCGTTTGTCCTATGTGTTAGTGATGTGTCGCCTCAGGACGTAGCCGGCTCTGTTCTGAATACGTGAGCGCCTCACTTAACCCCGTCCCTAATGTCTCACTACACCCCTTTAACCCTTATACAACAGGTGGTTAAAAGTGGAGTGTGAGTGGTGTGGGTTGAGACTGTCATATATTTAATAGGGAGCGGTTCAGAAGCCGGCTCTTCTTAGTGAGTGGAGCCTAATGAGACAAATCAATAAGAAGAACCGGACTTCCCATCCACTACTGTGTGTGGGTGGGCTTTGCTTAGTTCACACCTGAAGTATGAGAATCGTGGAGACCACTCTGACCCAATCACCGACTTCACTGGTCACACCCGCACACATGGTGATTGCATCACAACATTAATGGAGTCTAAATACTTCTGTCCAGGCAGAATGTGAGGGGTGCCTTCCCACATGGCATTTTTTTTACTATTTCTGACACATTCGAAGGCTTCAGCCTTGATCACATGATAAGGTTACATTGCGTTTCCACTGCATCTGCTAAAACGCAATTGTAACCTAGGTGTGATCAGGCCTGAAGCCTTTGCAATGCGTCAAGAACGCATAAAAAACATGCGATGTGAAATCGCCACGTCGGAAGTGCCCTGAAGTTGATGGAAAGGGAACATGCCAGGGCCCCTAGATAATTTCTAGAGTTGAGACTGATTACTGAGATATATCTGGTATTACCTTCAGCAAGGAGGATGGAGCCGACACTTGAGGGTGGTGGAGTCGCTGACCACATCTGGAGAGCCGACACTCAACCCAGAAGAAGCTGAAGCAGCTGAAAAGATTTGCAAGTAGTGTCTTCTAATATACCTGCACTGATGGGAGCACAGCTCTGGAGTATAATTACAGGAAAGTAAATGTCAGTATGTACACAGTGACTCCATCAGCAGAATAGTGATTGCAGTCTGGAGTATATACAGGATGTAACTCAGGTCAGTAAGTGAAGTAATGTCATGTATGTCACAGTGACTGCACCAGAGCAGAATAGTGAGTGCAGTCTGGGGTAAATACAGGATGTAACTCAGGACAGTACAGGATAAGTAATGTCATGTATGTACACAGTGACTCCATCAGCAGAATAGGGGTGCAGCTCTGGGGTATAAACAGGATGTAACTCAGGATCAGTAACAGGATAAGTAATGTCATGTATACACAGTGAGCACAAGCAGGAGAATATGTGTGCAGCTGGGGATAATACAGGATGTAAATCCAGGATCAGTACAGGATAAGTAATGTCATGTATGTACACAGTGGACTCCCTCAGCAGAATAGGGATTCGCTCGGAGTATAATACAGGATGTAACTCAGGATCAGTACAGGATAAGTAATGTCATGTAGTACACAGTGGACTGCACAAGCAGGAGAATAGTGTGAGTGCAGTCTGGGGTATAATACAGGATGTAACTCAGGATCAGACAGGATAAGTAATGTCATGTATGTACACAGTGACTGCACCAAGCAGAATAGTGAGTGCAGCTCTGGAGTATAATACAGGACGTAACTCAGGATCAGTACAGGATAAGTAATGTCATCTAGTACACAGGGATGCACCAGCAGCAGAATAGTGGACTGCAGCTCTGGAGTATAAATAGGATGTAACTCAGGATCAGTACAGGATAAGTAATGCATGTATGTACACAGTGACTGCACCGCAGCAGGATTAGTGAGTGCAGTTCTGGGGATAATACAGGATGTAACCCGGATCAGTACAGGATAAGTAAGTCATGTATGTACACGTGACTACCATCAGAGAATAGTGAGTGCAGCTCTGGGAGTATATATAGGATGTAACTCAGGATCAGTATGTCAGTATGTACACAGTGACTGCACCAGCAGAATAGTGAGTGAGTCTGGAATAATACAGGACGAACTCAGGATCAGTACAGGATAAGTAATGTCATATGTACACAGTGACTGCACGCAGCAGAATAGTGAGTGCAGCTCTGGGTATAAATACAGGATGTAACTCAGGATCAGTACAGGATAAGTATGTCATGGATGTACACCGTGACTGCACCAGCACAGGAAGTGAGGTGCAGCTCGGGTATAATACAGGATGACTCAGGATCGTACAGGATAAGTAATGTCATGGATGTACACAGTGAATGCACCAGCAGCAGAATAGTGAGTGCAGCTTGGAGTATAATATAGGATGTAACTCAGGATCAGTACAGGATAAGTAATGTCATGTATGTACCGTGACTGCACAGCAGATAGTGAGTGCAGCTCTGGAGTATAATACAGGATGTAACTCAGGATCAGTACAGGATAAGTATGTCATGTATGTACACAGTGGACTGCACCAGCAGCAGATGTGAGTGCAGCTCTAGGGTATAATACAGGATGTAACTCAGATCAGTACAGATAAGTGATGTCATGTATGTACACAGTGACTGCGCCAGCAAGAATAGTGAGTGCAGCTCGGGGTATAATACAGGATGAACTCAGGATCAGTACAGGATAAGTAATGTCATGTATGTACACAGCAGCAGAATAGTGAGTGCAGTTCTGGAGTATAATACAGGATAAGTAATGTCATGTGTGGGTCTCCTCATTTTGCAGGTCTTCAGATGAACATATTAAACACGTGTATCACCTGCTGATGACACAGCTGAACCAGGGTCACGCAGAGATCCGGCTTTCCGCCTTCCAGGTGGTCAGTGAGCTCTTCAGTCGGTCGCACTTGTTCCGGACACTTCTCATCTCCAACTTCCAGGAGTTCTTGGAGCTCACTGTAGAGACAGACTATGAGCAGCCGCTGCCTCCTCCCAAGGAAGTGGCACAGAAACTGAAAGTCTTGGCCATTAAGGCTGTCCAGGAATGGCAGGAGAAATATGGAGAAGCCTACAAGAAGTTGTCCCTGGGATATCACTTTCTGAAGCAGAACAAGAAGGTAACGTCCTCTTCCTATCTGACATGGAGTTACAGGGGTACCCATAGGATAGAGCATTAATATCCCTGGGGTCCCAGTATCCCACCCAACCATTCATTAAAAGGGGCATAAAACCTGCACACCTATTACAGGGGGGTCCATTCATTATGTCTTTTGTGTGATTGCTGGAGTATGGTAAGTGCTGTAGTATGGTAGGTGCTGTAGTACTTGATATTTACTGTGTAGGTGAATATATTTCAGGTGGATTTCCAGGATGTGAGGTCCAGGACAGTAGCCGAGAGGAAAAGAGAAGAGGAGAAGCAGAAACGCTTAGAAAATATTTATAAGGAGAAGGCCAAAAAGGCGAAGACTGAGATGGAAGGTGAGCTGTGTGGATGAGGTAGCTTACAGCACTAACTATAGGAGTTACCCTCGATGCACAGGATAAGGGGTTCTCATCTGTAAGCACATTCCTGCAGATAATAATTATTATCCCATTACATTTTTCAATATACTTTCTGTATCAATTCTTCACAGTTTTCTAGATCTCTGCTTGCTGTCATTCTATAGGAAGCTTCATTGTTTACTTTCTGTAGATAAACACCAGTCCATAGTCATGTGATGTCACACAGGTGCACGGCTCATTATACCCCTGGTCATGTGATGTTCCACAGGTGCACGGCTCTCGGTATCACTGGTCATGTGATGTCACACAGGTGCCACGGCTCGTTATATCCCCTGGTCATGTGATGAGTCACACAGGTGGCACGGCTCGTAATCCTGATCATGTGATGTTCACACAGGTGCAAGGCTCGTTATATCCCTGGTCATTCATGTCGCACAGGTGCACGGCTCGTTATATCCTGGTCATGTGATGTCGCCAAGGGGCACGGCTCAGTTTATTCCTGGTCATGTGATGTGCACAGGTGCACAGCCGTATTTTCCCTGGTCATTCGATGTCACACAGGTGCACAGCGCGTTATACCCGGTCATGTGATGCACACAGGTGCACAGCTCGTTATATCCGGTCGTCGATGTCACACAGGTGCACCGACCGTATACCCTGGTCATGTGATGTTCCACAGGTGCACGGCTCTTGGTATCACTGGTCATGTGATGTCACACAGGTGCACGGCTCGTGGTATCACTGGTCTTGTGATGTCACACAGGTGCACGGCTCGTGGTATCCCTGGTCATGTGATGTCGCACAGGTGCACGGCTCGTTATTACACACTGTGTAATCAAAGCTGTGTGATGCTAACAAGCTGTGCCCCTGTGTGACATCACATAAACAGGGACATAACGAGCTGTGGTTCAGTGTTTATCTACAGGAAGTAAACAGTGAAGCTTCCTGTTGCTTGACAGCAAGCGGAGATCTAGAAAACCATAAAGAATTGTTACAGAAAGTATATTGGAAAATTTAATAACTTTTTTTTGTTACACAAACCATATTAATTATTTGCTGTAATGAGCTTAAAGGGGACAACCCCTTGAACTAGCTGGTAGGTGAAGGCCCAATCACGGGACCCCCAGCAATCACAAGAACGGGACCCACTGGGATCCAGAGAATAGAGATCTGCTTGCAGTGTGTTCATTAGTAGAGGAATTTTGGAAATTACCCAGCGCTCCCATTCACTGTCCTACAGAAACCCAGGTGCACTGCTCGGTACCACTAGTATGGAGCAGCAGGACACAGCCGCCGCTTGATTCTCCGCTCGTTTTCTAAATCGGTGACGGTTCTGTTCTTGTGGTCCAGTAGACAAGTAAAGAAATAAGGGCCCTTTCATGGCACTGCCAGACATCCGATACACCACCGATTCAGAATACATACAGGAATAACACGGTACAGGAGTATAGTTTGTCATCATATTCCAAAATTAGAATAAAAAAGGAAGCCGTTCTTGTGATCAGAGGGGGTCCCAGCAGTCACACCCTCACCAATCAGAGAGTAACTAAAATAGATGGTAAAATCATAATGTATCATTTATCCGATTCATTAAAGGAAATTTACCATCAACATCAAGCGCGATAAACCAGGGACACTTACTCATAGATCCAGGCACCATGTTACCTGAGCTCCTCCATGCTGCTGATTCACTAGCTGGTACACTGTGCAGGAGCACTTCCCCTCCCACCATGTGAGATTTTTTTCAAGTAGGGAAGTGCAGAGGGGGTGGGAGATATTGAAGCAGCCTGTGAGGCTGCAGCACGGCAGGGCTCTGGTAACACCCCCGTTAGGATAATGCTAAAAGTTGATTTTAGAAGGAAGGAGGCCATGGATAACACATATAAGAAGATTACCAGAGTCCCAGTGCCTGGATCTATGAGTAATGTCCCTGGTTTATCAGGATGGATTTTGATTTTCTGGGCACCTGGCACAGAGGTGAGCTCTATTTGGATGAGACGCTTGGCATTGGCTGTATTATAGTACATACTACTAAATGTAGGTCACCTAAAGGGACGTAGATCTTGGGTCCAGTAGGATCCTTCCCCCATAATAATGAACTAACCGATGGTCTGTTCTTAGAAATGCTGGAGGACATTGAGTCCTGCCTCACTGAGATGGAGAACTGCTTCAGCCTATTACTGCCCGACCCGGACCAATTCACTCTGTTCAGCAATGAGGGAGATGAAAGCGCTGGAGAACCCATCACACAACCCTCTCCTAAACCGGGCCCCTCAGCACCCGACGATGAACAGCCATGTTGTAGCAAGGACCTGCCCAAACTATCTGCAGCCAGCAGCAGCCACGAAGCTAACGGAGAGGAAAAGGTGAAAAGTCCCTCGAAGGAATCCACGTCAGACGAGTCCGACGATGACTTTGAGGCTGTAGAAGAGTCTTTCATCCGAGAGCACGGGCTCGGGTCTCACAAGTATACACTGGACATAGAAATATCCACAGGTGACTGCTATGGAAGTCCTGTCATCTGGGAGGGGTTTCCTGCTCGCTGTGAATTACATGCTGTGAGAGGGGAGGAAGAGCTGAAGTGGGGAGATTTAAAGTCTAGGCAGGTAAAATATTCATTTTTTTTTTTCCCCCTCAGATATGAAAGTAAGTGAGAATGAAGATAATACAGACGTCCTGAACAACTTAATGGATGCCTGTAAAATCGCAAAGAACAAGTACTGGCCGGCCGTGCAGTCCTGGATACAGGTAAAGGAGCATGTTTTTTTTCTTATCCACCACGTTCCCTGTTCTTTCTATGACATTTTTCTAATGCTACATTGAGAAGGATAATTATATAGTCCCCCACCAGCAGGCATAGACGGAACAGTATATAGCTGCCCATGTGATGTCATACTGAGGCATCATGGGATTAATTTTTGGTGATCTATACAAATGGCTGGCTTTTTTTATTTCTTCTTCCAACTTTTGCTGTGAAGGTTTTCACAAAGGCCGGGATAAGTGATGACAGCCTGAAATGCGCTATAGATCTGAAGAAGAAATTGGAAGCCGCAATAAAGAAGCAAAAGGAGATGAATATCGAGTGCAAGACCCGAAATGGAACAGCGGTGAGTAGTGTGATCGTTTTCCGGGAGGAGGGAAGTAAACTGAGAGTCAAGTGGCTGCTGTTTTATTACATTTTTTTTTGTATCCATTAATATAACAAACATTTTACCTGATGTTTATATTTAAGCGGAAAAACAGAACATAGAGAATCTGTCATTAGCTTTCACCTTATCAAACTAGCAGCCACCCCAGGTTCTTTCTAGAATTCCCTCTTTCCTTTATGTGAAATTTCACCCATTTAGAAGTGATGAAAATGAGCAGATTTTACCCAAGATGAGTCACATTTAGACATTGCAGAATGAGTGTCATTCCAGACGACCCGATCTTTGGTTCTTTAGCACATAGAAATATGCTGATGGTGTCATATTAAAGATAAGAATCTCAGCTTTTCAGAAAAGATAAGTATCTTATCTGTAACATGACGTCAGTACCGTGTTTCTATATACTATAGAACAGTAAATAGGGGTGTCTGAAATAACCCTCTCCCCCCTGCAGTCTCTAAACTTGACTCATCTCAAGTAAAATATGACTCTTCTCTGCTCATTGTTACATAACTTTAGAGGAGGTTTTTTTCACATAAAAGGGAATGATAGAAAGGATATTTCATTCCCTACCCAAGGATGCTGCTAGTTTCATGAGGTCAAATCTGGTGACTGGTTCTCCTTGTACCTGTCAAAGAAACTCAACTTATCAGTCATTAAAACGGTTATTCGGTCCCCAAACCAAAAAATAAAAGTCCTGGGTGTGATAAATACACCCCCTACTCATACCAATACAATGTTTTCCACTTAAATCATGTGGAAATCATTATTTTTACAACGGTTTACCTTTTTAATCCTGAATGCCAGGATCGATGAATCAAGATGGCCGCAGCACTCCGCATGGGGACTTCAAGTCCCATGATACTCCGCTCCCACGGAGCAGTGTGCTCGTGCACAGAATGCACAGCACAGCAGCCATTGGCTGCTTGTGCTGTGCGCTAGTATTGTGGAGCGTGCACGACCGCCGTGCACGCTCTGCAAGTTCCCCTGGCTCATTGTGGCTCCATATATGTAATGCAGCCATGTACGAGCATTACATTGTGTGTGGCACATGTGCGCGCACACAGGAGGCTGGCACTTGTAAGTGGCTGTGGAATGCTGAGCGTGGACCACGCATGCGCGGCCAGCGCTGCAGAATGTGTACCTGTCGTATCCCTGGAGATGGGTAAGTAGAAAACACTGCTGACCTTCTAACTTGCAATTTAATTATCTGTAAAACCCCCAAGAATCGTTAATAACATTGAATTAGTGTAGTCAGTGTTTATAGGTTATCTAGAAAGTGGGGGGGCAATGTCTGCAGCCGTACAACCCCTTTAAGGAATCTGCTTTGATGATCATATAGCTGAATTGTTTCTAAAA
This sequence comes from Engystomops pustulosus, assembly GCA_019512145.1. Lineage (NCBI taxonomy): Eukaryota > Metazoa > Chordata > Amphibia > Anura > Leptodactylidae > Engystomops > Engystomops pustulosus. Next base: position 15,477,951 of record CM033641.1, read on the forward strand.
ATCAAGTTGTGGAACAGATAATTTTCTTGCGTTACTGGTTTTTCACTTGTTAGTAAATGTATGGATTGTAGGATGCTCGCTCTACTTCCAGGATTACGGAATACAATCAGATTTTCCAGGATCTTATTTTTATTCTCATGGACTGGAGGACACTGGGGCTTTGTGACACACTTTTTTTTTCGGACTGTGCCCGTTCTTCAATGTTAAAATGTCTTGCACAGGTATTTAAGAAGTGTGTGCGCTGGGATTGTGGCCTCCATGCGACACAAATTAGGGGGCGCGCCATCGGATAATCCGACTGATTTGGCCTGAGCGTGGGATTTAACTTTTAAATTGTGTCGCAAGCCCTAGCCCTAAGATGCACTACTAAAAAGATGGTGAACTCTGTCGGACCTGCAGACACTTGCAGGATATCGGACACGCGATCTTAGTTAATCACCGCGCACAGCATTCTAGTCAGACAATGCACTGTGACTCTGTAAGTAAATGAGCCCCATTTTGTTTTCATGACATATTCTCATTCTTCATTAATGGGGGTTCTAAAAAGTTTACAACGTATTCCCTATTGGTGAGAAGTGAACCCCCTGTTTTTCAGATTTCTGTGTGACACTTCCTGTTCTGTAGAGATCACTTCTCAGCTGACCTGTTATGCCTCTATATAGATAACACAGGGTCACATTTTGTAATAATTTAATGGGTGATACCACACTTTTGAATTTTATCTGATGTAAATGTATATAAGAACCTTTTAATAAATGAATTGATCCCTGCCATGCTCCAATCCCACTAGGTACACAGGAAATTTGATTCAACCAATCGGTGGCTGAGGTGTCCACCTTCCTGGCTCTTGATTGGCTGATCTTGCATGAACCAGAAGTATAGAATGATGGGGAACTCTCCATAGGATCTAACTTTATTAGCAGTACCTTATTATGAACGTTACGTTTCAGAGCCCTGAGGGGTACACAAGGCCAATTTAATAGTTTTAATAGTCCCTTCCTAAATGCGCGTGTTCCGGTAGGCGCAGGAAGGGAGTTAGAGTTGTACGGCACAACACTAGCTCACAACCTGGACAGTGGCCGCCGCCACCAACTCCCGTTTATTATAAGCCTGGACTGTAACTAGATTATATTGTATCAAGAAGTCAACCCCAGGGTAACAAGTATAACCGAGACACAGACACGGGGATTCGTGGATCAAGTTTAAAGAACAACACAGGTTAAATTGTAGATTTAATTACCTTAACAATATAAACAATAGAGATGTATACAGATACAGAGTACAAGTACAAGCGTAGTGCTACAAGTATAAGCTATTTGTTACCTTGTGCTGGATTAATTGGGGACAGAGGTTAATCTACACTTGAGGATCCTTCCTGCTCTTGATGATGGTAAAAAGTTCCCCTCCGCCAAAGACCATGGACATAAGTGGTGCCCTGATTATATTAGGTGTATACCCACCCCTTCACACCCACAGGAAGGCTCTAGGAAACCTTCTAAGTTGGATCAGAACCAGGACCTTGGATGAGTTCTAGCTTCTCATGGGAAGTGAAAGGATCAGGGTTCTGATCTCATCGGATCTGGATAAATCTCTGGATTTCGTTGAGACCAGACATTTCCCATGCTCACATTGAGATCTCTGTTTCTAAGGCTGTCGGAGCAAGCTGAGACCTAGGTACGTGTTCGCCTTGATCCCAGATATGTAAATAACCTTGGTTTGGGATGGGCCGTAACTGGCATTGGTTCTAAATTTTATCAGCCTTTGTTTCTAAATAGTGGCGGGACCTCCGTGTCAGTGCTGCCATGTCTCAGTTGCCGTGCACCCTCGTTTGCGGAGTTAATGACACTCTCTAGCTTGTCTACCTGATGTAATTACGTTATTCAGGCTAGGGGAAGTGAGAGACGTGTACTAAATTTTCAACACAAGATAGGGGGCAACTTTGTGATACATGGGGTGTGGAGGAATGAATGGAGGAACTGGTTGCACACGTGCATTGCTGCTTCATTTATTGTCTATGGGGTTGTTGTAGATATCTGAGCGCTTCCACGGAAGTCCAATGGAAGTGATTGAAGCGGCAGAGCAGATGTGCCAACCCACTCCAGGCATTGACCCCCACGGCACGTGCCATCTGTCAGCATCTGTGTCTCCTGAGCGCAGTTTACATGCTGACCACTAGAGGGGGCACCCTGCACACAGAATGCGTATCCCACCTTCTATATACACTGACATGTAGCAGGATCCTGTGTGTCACCTGGTTATTTACTCATCGCTGGGTTAACCCTTTTACTGCTGGAGCAATTTGCACAAATTTTTTTTAAAGGGAGGGTCTACTCAGAGAGATTCACTTTACCTTCACACATGATGTACGTACAGTGAACCCTTGTATGCAGACCGCCCCCTTAATAAAAGCATTTTTTCTATGCAAATTTGGGTGATCCGTTCACTGATATTTCACTGTGAATTTTATATATTTTGTCTAATAGAGGGCGACTTGACCTGATCTAATGATTGGTCTGGGGGTCCCAGTGGTCAGACCAACACAGATCAGGATGTTCTCACCATCCTGTGGCTTTAGTCTTGGGACAAACCCTTTAAAAGGGATCATTGTGTTAACGTGTACGTAGATGTGACCGACTATGCAGAAAGTTATATAATGTGAATTTTAAAGGGGTTGTCCGGAGATTGGCAAACATGGTGTCTGTCTTCAAAAAAACAGCACCACACCTGACCAATAAGTCCATGCATCTCCATCCAGCTGATCTGCAATACCAGTACTAACCATGGTCAGGCGTGGCGCTGTTTTTAGAAGAAAGCAGCCATTTATAGCAGCCACGTTGTATTATCTCCCTTTAAATGTATTTTGTATCCGATCGGAACATGAATAAATTTGGGGCAATTTAAATTACCTGATTTGTTTTCCGTTAAAATACTGCAGCTTTACATGTTCACTTTTTAATGTTTGTATTTGATTTAATTTTTATAATATTATTTTGGTATATATATATTTTTTTTTTTTTTTCTTATAATTTCCATTATTATTGGGGAATATATTTGTTATTTTGGAATATAGTAATAAAGTAATGCAATAATATATAGCGCTGAGACCCATCACTTTGGAGGACCCCTATAAACGGCTATTTTCCAGGCGATTACGGCCCTCGCTGTATAAAACAATCAGAAATCCTTTTGAAGAAAGAAAACAAAGGATTTTTTTTTTTTTTGCCCCCAGAGAGAAATTAGCATCTGGGTATCTGATAGATATTTTTTTTTTTTTCCCCTCGTCTTGTAGCGCTAATGCAGTCGGGCGCCAGATCAAATTCAGTGAAATTGGCCATGAAATTCATTGCCCTGTAAATAAAGATAATTCAAATGAAAACAAAACTGTGCTCCGCCGCGCTCCGCAGTATACCGCCGTAATGAAAATGAATGTTCGCAGTTAAAGGCCCAGATAAACAGGGAGTTTTTTTTATATATATATTTTTTTTTTTACTTGCCATTTAACTGCTCCATTCTGTCAACTTGGACATATTTTTCTTTCTTTTTTTTTTTTTTTTTCGATTTCTCCTCCTTTTTTCCTGGTTTAGTTTGAAATTATTGTTAAGGAAGAAATATGGGGAATCACAAAACGGGCAGATACACATAATTAATAAAAATGAAAAAATAAAAACGGAAAATTTTAACTTTTATTGTAAAAATAAATGAACGTATGGAAATTAGTTTATAATAATAACAATAAAAATCTCTTGTCCTTGGAAGGAAATATGGGTGTTCCATGGTGCGTAGAATTTCTAAGTCTCCCAAGACGTAGACATGTAAATAAATATATATGTAAATGTATAGGAGGGGCATACATAGTCTATGGGGGGAATTTATTATACGTTAACGGTAGGAACGCCCTGTGCCGTCCCACTCCACCATCAGACACACCCCTCCACGCCCACTTGGTGTGTAGGAGGCGTAAAGTGGGAAATTACTACAATTCCAGGCCATTCGCTGAAATTGAGATTTACTTCAGGGCCTGAAACTGCAGTATATAGCCCTGATATCTATATCTATCATATATCTATCTATCATTTCTATCACCTCTTTTATCTCATGTATATCTTTAATCTGTGTATATATATACATATATATCTCATATCTATGTATCTATCTCTATCCATCTTTCTATATATCTTCTAAAATGCTACTGAAAAATATAATTGTATTTATTTTTAAATATTACTTTGTTCAAAAAATATATATATATAAAACTGTTTCAAAGTATAAAATAGAGAATGCAACTTTTTTTATTTTGGCAGCGTAAATAGGATTTTTTTTATACAAGCAATTTAAGAAAGTTATTGCGCTGTGTCACCTACAGTTCAAATAACTTTCAGAATATTTCACAATCTATTTTTTTTTTATAGTTTTAAATGAATGCTCTCTAATAATCCTGCCCAATGAGAATTAAAAATATGTATATTTATTTATTTTTTAATTAAAGTCACCCCATTCTCCCATAGGCTGAGCATGTAGACATGATTATGGAGTAGACTTAAGTTGTGTATTGCCGGTGCGGCGGTGGATAAGCGGCGCCTCTCCTCTGGTGGAGACCTCCCCTCTCCTGGTAGATGCACATGACATATTGTCCTGGCAGAATAATTTGCGGGTCCTTCCTGCGGAGGGGATTAGCATATAAATAGCGGAGGCGGTGGTCGCCATCACAGCTCAGTACATTTCATTTTTACTTTATAAGACAGAATGGGATGTTAAACGCGCGGCCATCAAGTCTCTGCCGAAAGACAAATGCAGTTTAGAGTTCACGTGTCTGAGGACGTCTTCCGCTTCTTCCTCTTATTTATTTCAGGACGGACATAAAACCGGGGGGAGAAATAATTGAGGTCGCAAAACAAATTAATTGCCAAATGTATTTAATGGTGGTAACGCAGGGGTGAGAGCACGGAGGACTAGTCTGCTGGCTACTAGCCATATACACCCCTGTAATAGCCTGACATCATGTTACTTACCCCTATTACAGGTGGACATATCACTGGAAGTAATACCGAATATTATCCAAAAATGTGTGTTATTTTTAGGGATTTTGTACCCATCTATCTACTGTATATACTTGAGTATAAGCCATCCCAAATATAAGCCAAGGTACCTAATTTTACAACAAAAACTGGGAAACCTATTGACTCGAGTATGTTGCCAGCCCATGCCCCCCAGTATATAGCCAGCCTATGTCCCCAGCCATTCCCCTGTATATAGCCAGCTATCCCTCATTATGTAGTCAGCTACTAGTATATAGTCAGCCAGCCCACGTCCCCCTATTACATATCCAGCTAGTACATAGCCAGCATGAGCTGTAGCCCAAGTCAATGATGAGAAAAAAATGGGATAATCTGTTCATAGGCTTTAGATTAGTATATATTTTTGGGGAGAAAGGGGTTCACAGACATTTTACGTCTTTTGCAGCAGTGCTCTCTGTGTTATTTAATGGGGTCCCAACTATGAGGGTGCAAGTAGGATGCCCAGAGGACACATTCACGAGGTAGAGACCTGAAGAGCTCCTCTCTGCAGAGTAATCCAGGGTCCTGTATAGAGGTTAACGGGTCACTTAGATAACACATAAAAGTGGTCCAAAGTAAACCTAGTTGTAGGATAGGATAGGCCTCCAAAATCTGATTGAAAGGTCTGTATACTGGAGCAGTAGATCCGTGGAAGTCAGTGGACCACTACCCACTACAGTTCCACATATTAAAGGGGTTGCCCACTTTACCTCATGGTGTTTGTATTGTGTGTAAGTGTGAGGGCAGGATATGAGGTAATTTACCAATATACATCTATTACTAGTTCTGCTCTGTTTTCCTGATGTGTAAATTGACAACTTTTACCTCATGATTTCTTGATATGTAAAGTGAGGCCTTCTGTATTTTACCTCGTCAACCGGACATTGCTGTCCACAAAATGGCTGCAGATGGAGGGTCATGTGATCTCTATCTGTCCATGTGTAATCGCCCTACTAGAAACATAAGAACGTATTTATGAATATAAGATGAAAGTTCTAGCAGGGAGACTGTTCATGGACATACAGAGATCACATGACCCTCCATCTGCGGCCATTTTATGGTCAGTAAACGTCTGATAGGGGGCTTCACTTTACATATCGAGAAATCGTGAGGTAAAAGACTGGAGGCTTCACTTTAGATATCGAGAAATCAGTTTATTTTAGATGATATATATTTGCAGTACTAGAACTTCAGTGTTAGTAGTCGAGCTCCTACTAATCATATATTGATGATCATCTATCCTAAAGCATCCGTATTAAAGGGGTCGTCAAGTAATAATTGATGTTGTTTGTGTAATGAAAAGTTTTACAATTTTCTAATACACTTTCTGTATCAATTCCTCACAGTTTTCTACATCTCTGCTTGCTGTCATTGTATAGGAAGCTTTATAGTTTATTTCCTGGGGAAATAAACTGTTTCTTGCTCATGCGATGTCACATAGGTGCACAGCTCGTTATATCACTGTTCATGTGATGTCACACAGGTGCATGGCTCGTTAAATCACAGAGAGTTATCAGAGCTGTGTGTTGTAACGGCTCATGCACCTGTGAGATATAACAAGCAGTGCACCTGTCTGTCATTACATGACCAGGGATATAATGAGCTGTGTGACAACACATTACCAGGGGTGTAACAAACCGTGCACCCGTGTGACCTAACATGACCAGTGATGTAACAAGCCGTGCACCCGTGTGACCTAACATGACCAGTGATGTAACAAGCCGTGCACCGGTGTGACCTAACATGACCAGTGATGTAACAAGCCGTGCACTCGTGTGACCTAACATGACCAGAGATATAACAAGCCGTGCACCTGTGTAACCTAACATGACCAGTGATGTAACAAGCCGTGCACCTGTGTGTCATCACACGGCCAGGAATATAATGAGCTGTGTGACATCACATTAGCAGGGGTGTAACAAGCCGTGCACCTGTGTAACATCACATGACCAGGGATGTAACAAGCCGTGCACCTGTGTGACATCACGTGACCACGCACCGCTTTCTATCCACAGAACGTAAACACTCAAGCTTCCTATAGGATGACAGCAAGCAGAGATCTCGAAAACCATATAGAATTGCTACAGAAAGTACATTGGGAAAATTGTATAACATCTCATTACACAAACAATATCCGTTATTTGCTGAAAGCGGACGACCTTTTTAAAGACTAGGAAAACCCCTTTAACCTGCCATGTATCTGGTTAGTAGAGGTCGGCAACAAGGTGCTGCATAAAATACAAAAGTGCCTACAATAAGCATAACGTGCCATATATAAACCCCCCCCAGTGCTATACGTTCTGCATTGTAGAAGCCAAACTCACTTCCACTTTTTTTTTTTTTTTTTTCGGAAATTAAAAGCCATAAATTGTGTTTAGTGTTTGATATGCGCCGCTGTCAGTGAGAGCTGTAATGCCCCCTAAAACCTTGGGTTGCTTTTCACCTTTCATAAATTCCCGGGGAGATTCTATAGAAAAAATAATTTTCAGCTCGGCGGCTCATTGTTATTCGGGGCTGATTGATGGTCGTCATTTACTCCGTGAGGAAGTTAAGTGCTCCTGTCATTTCCCGGAGTATAATTGGGACGTTTCACAGGTCAGCGATAGTGGCAGGGTTTCCCTTTTGATTAGTGTTAGACTGATAACAAAAATTACAGTTTCCCCGTGATGGATGGGAGCCATAGTGTCTAAGTGTGGCGCTCATGCGTCCTACCTAAACAAAACGAATTTGCATCTGATTATGTCTGCGGGTTATAGGAGCGCACACTTTTTTTTTATAATGGGAGGATAGAGGACTAAGGGGAAAGGATGTTCTCCTTATCGCTACACAGATTTTCGTAGCCGTCCGATTCGCCCCTTCCGCCCCTTACGTTTGATAAGCCCCTACTCCATATTAACGGTGGGGTGTTGTATCCGCAGGCAGGCGTTGGGAATATTCGGAATGGCGACATGTTTTCTTAGTGAATTTTTACTATTGTTCAATGTGTGGGTCAGCAGTAGGGATAAGCGGAACCAATTGGGTTTGGACAAACTTTTAAAAAAAGGTTCGGGTACCTAAACGGAACAAACTGCTATCACCCACGATCATAGGAGAACATGAGGGGTCAGTCTGAACCCAAACTTCTGGCTAAAGTCCGGGTTCGTGGACCCCCAACCTGGATTGTTTGACTTGATCCCGAACATTGGGATTCGGGTTCGCTCATTCCCAGTCAAGAGTTCCCACTAGCACAACTGTTTAAGGATCAAATAGTAAAGTTTTACCAACTTTAAAGGGTTCTCCAGTCATAGCAAGTTAGGTCTTATCCATACCTGACTTACTGATCGGTGTTTGTCTCAGCGATGAGACCCCCACAGATCTCGAGAGCGGAGGTCCGATGTACCCCTTTTGCTCTCCAGATGACCGGAGAGCTGAGACAGAGATAGCCAAGCCCCATATAGAGCAGCTGGTGCATGCGCAACTGTCTGTTCTCAGCAACACAACCACAACAGGGGTATACTGGACCCCCATTCTCCAGATCCGTTGAGGCCTCATCACTGAGAACCCCACAGATCAGTAAGGTAGGCCCAATTATGTGGATAGGGCCTAACTTGCTGTCTGGAGAACCCCTTTAAGTATCCACATTCATTAACTAGAAAACTAGACTAAGCCTATAAATAAAGGCCTATAAATAAATTGTGATCCCTACATTGTATACAGACCCCATACCGCTAATGCAAAATTTAAGTTTCCTAAAATGAATATGGTCCTAAACTCCTTCAGACCACACAACAAAATTCTTTTCAATCCCAGAACAGATGTCTCCAATGAATGCAGACCCCAGACCCTAAAAGTGGATTCAGACTTGAGACCTAACTCCTAAGTTGCCAAACAGTAAAGTGTTACCAAATTTAACCATCCAGATTTATTATTGGTTAACTTCAAAACTAGATGTGGCCAGAATTAATCCAGGCCTGACCCATGACCTAACAAAATTCAGTTCCCTAAAATTGTTCACATCTTAAAGTTATAACTAGTCAACAAAAATTTATTTCTATACATAAACAAACGTCAAGGAATGTGGACCCTAGACCAGACCCTAAAAATGAATTCTGACATGACACCTAACTCCTAAAATGAATTTAAGAATTTAAACTGTGTTCAAGCCTCAGAACTCATCCCTAACACAAATTCACAAACCTTAAATTTAATAAGATGTAGTATGCTAGTCCCTAAATTAAAGGGGTTGTACCCCTACGAACAGGTTATGGATAAAAAGGTGATTGGTGAGGATCTAAAACATGTTATATAGATAACACTGACCCATCATTACATCACTACTGACAATAGATGATGTCACAGCTTATCACCTCCCCCTCCCTGCACAATGACCTCTATATAGATAACACTGACCCATCATTACATCACTAATGACAATAGATGTCATAGCTTATCTGCTCCCCCTCCCTGTACAATGACCTCTATATAGATAACACTGACCCATCATTACATCACTACTGACAATGGATGTCACAGCTTATCTCCTCCCCCTCCCTGTACAATGACCTCTATATAAATAACACTGACCCATCATTACATCACTACTGACAATAGATGATGTCACAGCTTTTCTCCTTCTTCCGTCCCCCTCCCGTACAATGACCGTCTATTAACTACACTGACCCATCATTACATCACTACTGACAATAGATGATGTCACATCTTATCTCCTCCCCCTCCTGTAAATGACCTCTATATAGATAACACTGACCCATCATTACATCACTACTGACAATAGATGATGTCACAGCTTATCTCCTCCTTCTCCCTGTACAATGACCTCTATATAGATAACACTGACCCATCATTACATCACTACTGACAATAGATGATGTCACAGCTTATCTCCTCCCCTCCCTGTACAATGTCCTCTATATAGATACCACTGACCCATCATTACATCACTACTGACAATAGATGATGTCACAGCTTATCTCCTCCCTCTCCCTGTACAATGTCCTCTATATAGATAACACTGACCCATCATTACATCACTACTGACAATAGATGATGTCACAGCTTATCTCCTCCTCCTCTCTGTACAATTACCTCTATATAGATAAGACTGACCCATCATTACATCACTACTGACAATAGATGATGTCACAGCGTATCTCCTCCTCCTCTCTGTACAATTACCTCTATATAGATAACACTGACCCATCATTACATCACTACTGACAATAGATGATGTCACAGCTTATCTCCTCTCCATCCCCTGTACAATGACCTCTATATATATAACACTGACCCATCATTACATCACTACTGACAATAGATGATGTCACAGCTTATCTCCTCCCCCTCTCTGTACAATGACCTCTATATAGATAACACTGACCCATCATTACATCCCTACTGACAATAGATGATGTCACAGCTTATCTCCTCCCCCTCCCTGTACAATGACCTCTATATAGATAACACTGACCCATCATTACATCACTACTGACAATAGATGATGTCACAGCTTATCTCCTCCCCCTCCCTTTACAATGACCTCTATATAGATAACACTGACCCATCATTACATCACTACTGACAATAGATGATGTCACAGCTTATCTCCTCCCCTCCGGTACAATGACCTTTATTATATAACAGACCCTCAGACATCCTAATGACAATAGATGATGTCACAGCTTATCTCCTCCCCCTCCCTGTACAATGACCTCTATATAGATAACACTGACCCATCATTACATCACTACTGACAATAGATGATGTCACAGCTTATCTACACTTCTTATCTGCACAGATCATGGTTAGTAAAGTTTCAATATACCTTAGTGTAGGGCAGCATTGTGGCTTATTGGTTAGCACTACAACCTTGCAGCACTGGGGATCTGGGTTCAAGTCCCATCCAGGTCAACATCTGGAAAGATTTTGTATGTTCTCTCTGTGTTTGCGTAGGTTTCCTCCAGATCCTCCGGTTTCCTCCCACACTCTAAAAACATACTGGTAGGTGATTAGATTGTGACCCCCATTGGGGACAGGGACCGATTTGGCGAACTCTGTACAGCGCTGCGGAATCTGTGTGCACTATATAAATAAAGGAATTACCGTATTATTATTATTATGCGGTGACAGACTATTGCTTGCTATGGCTTTGAGGCTGCAGTAAAGCAGATCACTAAATGTTGTTACTAGATCTTGGGCAAGATGGCCGCCGCCATAAGAGAAATGAGAAGAAAAAGAAACTACAATCTATAATTTTTGATATGTTTTTCCCCCGTAGGTGGTAGACAGTGATGAGGAGGATGAGGAGTTTGAAGAGGTCCCAGAGAAGGAGGGCTACGAGCCTGACATTCCGGAGCACCTCCGCCCGGAGTACGGTGAGTTTGGGCAGCTGTGCGCCGCTCTATCCCCGCATGTTACTGCAGCAGTAAAGTAAATAAACAGCCATTATGAAGTAATAAAGAGATCATTGTTGTGGGTAATCTCTCCGACTGCCGCAAGGAAATCATTACAGAGATAGAGCAGCCGCCATTGGCTGCGGACAAACAAATACTTAGCAGGGGAAGTAGCCTGGGAGACGGCGGCTCTATTTCACGCCGTCATGTAGCCCGCCGCTGTTATGTGGACTACAAAGGGATATTTATAAAAGGATATTTATTTGCTTCACACGCGGCTCGTGTAAACGGCTCTCCAATTACAGTAAATCTGTTTAATTAAATCCCATTACACGGAGCCATCCGACACCTCCTGGCGCTATACTATTACACCCTATAGGAGGCTGCAGACCTCGCCTATACATAGACAGGCACATTACAGCTACCAGTGAGGTGGCTAAATAAGTTTAGCTTAAAGGGGGTTGAAAACAGACAGCTTTCTTCTAAAAACAGCGCCACCTCTGACCGTGGTTGGTGCTGGTATTGCAGCTCAGCTGTATAGTGATGTATGGAGCTTAGATGCTATACCATGCTCCACCCAAAGTCGTGAGAGGAGCCGTTTTTGGAAGGAAGCTCCCATTGTTTTAAAGCATCTTTAAGGGGTCCATTAACAGGCGACTCTGGTTTGTAAATACCCTGCAGGGTAAATTGTAGGGCAAAGAGGCCATAACAGATACATGAGGATTTGCAGTGTGACAGGGGTTATTTTGCATCCACGGAGGTCCAACTTCTGAAGATTAAAGACTTCCCTATGGGATATAGGATCCCCCCCAGGATCAGCTTATTCTCCGGGTCCCATAAACAAACTTGTCCAATGCTCCGTTGACTTCTATAGGACTCACCGTTGTCTTACAGGACAGCCAATCCCGGAAGCCCTGTAAGGCCGGTGGCACACATAGCGTTATGAACCCGTTTTTAGCCCGTTTTTAAGCAGTCCTTTGAAAAACACATGAGTTTTTGAAAACTTATCCAATTTTGACCGTTTTTCCAAATTATCTTAATAAAGATAATAGGAAAACAGCCAAAACCGGTCAAACGCATGCAATTTTTAAGGGACTGCTTAAGAATGGCCTAAAAACGGGTTCAAAACGCCACCACCCTAAGGAACAGCTCAGAGTCCCAGTGATGGACCACCTGTAGTCAAATACGTATAGGAGTTTATCAAGTGTTCAAGTTATCCCCTATCCACAGGATAAGGGGTAACAAGGTTTTTGGTGGGGGTCCGAAAGTTCAATGCTATGTGAGCAGCAGTAATTGCAGAGCGCAGCAGTCGCTTATCTCCAGGACTAACATGCACTGTGAGATATGGAAATACCCCATGGCTGTGCTCTGCAATTTTCCATACTATTGAGACTATAAACCCCTGTTCTCTTGATTGCTGGGGGTCCTGTTCTTTTGATCATCCTAGCAGTCAGAACCCTCATCGATCAGCTTATTATCCAGTGGCTAACTGGGGATAACCTGTCACTAGGTTTTAACCCACTAAAATTCTAGTGCCTGCAGGTAGGGGATGAAATGTCTTTTCTAAATTCCCAATGTTATGTGAAATCTCACGTTTACATGTAAAAATAATCTCTTACAGAGCCAGGCAAATATGACTCTTCTCACCTCATTTGCATATGAAATGAGTCAAGTTCAGTGCTTGAAAATTTAGAAGCCCCTATCTTCTGTTCCATAGCACCTAGAAACATGTTTTTTGTGTCATATGAAAAGGTAAGAATCCTATAATTCTGTGAGCTATAGAATTGGACATACAGACATCTTTCTCGGCAAAATTGCAAAGCCACAAGCTTAAATGTTATTGTTATATATGTATATATAAACCGGCATGTTTCTAGGTGCTATGGAACAGGTGATAATGGCTTCTGAAGTGACGCTACCCCTGTAACCACTTAACTTGACTTGTCCCATGTGCAATTGAGTTCTGAAGAGTCAAATTTGCCTGACTTTGGGGGAGATTTTTTTTAAAGGGGGGGGGGCGCGTCCAAAAGTTTTCAATTTTTTTTTCATTTTCCAAATTGTGGTAAGGGAGACTTAAGGAACCATCTGACACTTTTTTTTAATAAAAGATAAAACCTAATAGTTGCCCGTTGTGGCCTCCTCCTGCCTCCAGCACTTACCTAAGAGGATGCACGTGTATTTCACCCTCTGGTTCCTACAAGGTCGGAGGCCTCTCCCCGGACGTGACATTACTGATCCGTCACCTGCAGCCCGGAGATAACATCGGATGAGTGGATTAAACAGATCCCCGGATAAGGGACGGTCAGAGAGCGCTGTGATCTTTGTGCGCCACAATGTTGCTGCGGGAGAATACATGTCTCCATCTTCTCGTGTAGGGAAACGTACTGATCATCAATGCAAAGCCCTGACTTTGAGGTCAGAGATGTATATGGGTCATACTAGAGGGAATACACCGGAGATGAGGGGACCCTAACTCTTAGATCCAGGCACCAGTACTGTGGTAATCTTCTTATATTTGCCTCCTTCCCTCTAGAATGAGCCAGAAGGACTCCTGGGTGTGTTACCTGAGCCCCTCCTTGCTGTAGCTTCACAGACTGTTACACTGTCTCCTCCTCTCTCAGCACTTCCCCATTCCTCTGCCTGATATAATCGGCCCCTTTGGGAGAGGAAAGTGCTTCTGCACAGTGTAACAGCCTGCGAAGCTACAGCACATGGAGCCTCTGGTAAACCCCCCAGACCCCTCTGGCTCATTAGCATAATTTTAAACGTTGATTTTTAGAAGGAATTAGGCCATGGATAACCAAAGTTTACACTATGTAAATGTAATACAATCAGGCCAAGCTCCTCCCCACAAACCTTTGAGTTCTGTTTCAAAATGCAACTCGCCAGCTGCGTGTGAACCCTGTCTTAGGGTTCGAGTTTAGATCCTGGTCAGACTAGTTTTAGCCACATTCATGAAATTGTCTGCGGCTTTTAAGCAAAAACTTTCTACTTTCATAACAAATTGCATGAGGGAAGTATAAAGTGCTGCACGGCCTTGAAATGGCGCACTAGGCGTCTGGGCACTGAGAATTTTTATTTTTTTTCCAGTTTTTTTGTAATCGGGACAGCAGCGGCCCTTGTATATAGGAATTTAACATAAGGAAAAGGTCTTGGGTTCCGACGTGTCAGTAAGAACGGTCGGTGATTTAAGAGATCAGCCAAGTCATCTGTGAAGCCATTACCCATTACCAAGTGTCATAGCAAGTGATGGCCTCCAGGATTTTTAATCACTTTTCATTAGTAAAGTCTCAATTACACCCAGTATCAGGATGTCTGGGCTTACGTGAGGAGTCAGCAGCTGCTTCCTATCAGTAGTAGGACCTATAGGCTCTGCATATACACACACATCCTTCTGGTGATACCTATTCAGAATTTACCGATGCCAATATCACAAACATAGTCAGTGGAGAAGTACAGGAAAGTGGACGACAACACCCAATGAGACTTTAGGTCTCATAAAAAGCTATTGATGCCGGAGCAGAGAGCATGGATGGGGAATATGATGTACCTGTGGCTGCGATTTATCATTCCTGATTGTATATTAGTCATTTCATAGTAAGAGGTTACAAAAAGACATCAGTCCATCAAGTCAAACCTACACATTATATTATGTTGATCCAGAAGAAGGCTAAAACCTTGCAAGGCTGATGCCAATTGGCCCAAAGCAGGAATAATTTCCTTCCCGACCCCAAAAATGGAGGTCAGAATAACTCCCTAGATCAACCAAAACTAACAAAAAGTTTTATTCCAATAGGAATTTGCAAAATTGCTTCTTCTTTTAGGGTCATTAGAAGCTCTGACGTTGCATCTACACCGTGCATGGAGCTGGTTGTGTGTCCTCACACTTCTGCACTCTTATATTTCTATATCAAAACTGTTCCACGGCTCTCCTCTGCTGTAGTGTTCAACCAGAAGCCTGCCACAGCTTTTACTTAGAGCAGAGGGGAGGGGCTTTGGAGCAGTGCAGAGATCCAAAGACACTGCAGTGTGAGGACACACCACTTTTGCAGTTGAAGAGAGCATTGTTCACAGTCCTGCTTCTCCTAACACACACTAAAGTATGACAATGTATCTTTACAAGGTCCAGACTGTTGACAGTTTCCTTTTAATATTGATGGACTATCCTGAGGATATCGTATTGATATCAGATTGGTTGGGATCGGACTCCCTGCACAACCACTGGTCAGTGAAAAGACATAACCTAGAATGTACATCGATATTGAGATCCTAGAACATCCCTTTAATATACAGCAGTTCTGAAACCTACCCCCATTCTCTAGACACATCCCTTTATTTGTGTGTTATAGCACATCCCCAATACTTCTGGGGAATATTCTGGGCATCCATAAAATAAAAGCTGATGGAAAAACTTGTAGGAGAAATGGTAGAGGAGGATGAATACTGATGGCAGTGGGAGTGGGGAGAGACGTCCCATCCATCAGGCTGTCTCGGCTTTTTATGCCTTTTGATACAATGAGGGACCCGGGGAAGTGATTATTTCCTCTTTTGTAATTAAACCGGAATAAAACATGATTAAAACAAACAAGTAATTGCATTCGGTAGACACTAAGTTATCCCGGGGAACTGATTAAAAATGTTGTTTACACAGTGTGGATCCTAATAGACTCATAAATTCATCAGCGGGAATGGACTTCACAGAAGCCGACCATCAGGGAAGCTTCTCCCTGTGGATATAGAAACCAACATAATCGGGATGACTACAATGGGATTCATCTACAATCTTTTCCAATGTTCAATCGGGGATCAGGTCATTGGTGAATTTTGTATCCCCCAGAAATGAGTCGTGGTGACCAGTAACCTCTAATTCAATGGTCTAATCTCCCTGCAATGGTCGTTGCGTCTGGTGGTTGCATGACCCTTAATGAGGTCAGGAGCTCACAAGTGATGAAGTGTAACGGTGGTGGTAGTCCTCCTTCATTTATTATAAGATGCTGGTGGTCCCAGGATGTCCACGCTTTATCAGGACAACTTTGTGGAATGGCCCTCTGCCCAGAATAATATATGAATTGTGAACCAACCTCAGCCTCTCTTTGTTTCTATGTGTGACTTTTGAGGGAAGCTACCCTGGGGGCATTGTGGTGGCCCCAAAAAAAAAGGGTATTTGCACTACTTCGGCTCCCGATTCACAAGTCAGGGAGCTGCTTCTATTCTTCAGCTCCTGCCCCTAACAGCCAATGTCAGGGGTTCGGACAATCCGTGATCTCCTTGGTTCACAGGACCACACTTCGTCCTTCTCCTCTAATGGCCCAGACCTCTGGTGGCTGCTTGACTCATAATGATGTTATCTCATAAGTAATGGAGCGGAAGGTTGGTGGTAGTCCTCATTTCTTTATAAGAAGATGCAACAAAGAACAACTTCTGCCTGGACGTACCAGGATGTCAACGATTTACCAGGACAACTTTGTGGAATGGTCCTCCACCAAGAAGACAATATGAATGATCAACATACCCGAGCTATCTGTGTCTCTGTGTGACATTTCAGGGTAGCTACCCAACGGCCATGCAGGGTTTGCAAAAAAGATGTAGTTACCCTACTGTGGCTCCTGATTCTCGAGTTAACTAGGTGCTTCTAGTCTTCAGAACCTTCCTTACTGTCAATTCCAGGGGGTAATTTAACTTAATGTGGACAATCTGTGTTCTCCTTGGTGCATAGGACATCATTTCCTCCTACAATAGCCATGACATCTAGTGGTCTCCTGTAATAATGATGTTAGGAGCTCATTATTGGTGGAACGAAAGGTGATATGGTGGTGGTAATCATCCTACCTTTATTAGAAGATACAACACAGATTATCTTCTGTCTGGAGGTCCCATGATGTCTACGCTTTACTAGGACAACTTTGTGGAATGGTCCTCCACCAAGAAGACAACATGAACAGTCAACATAGCTGGGGCCTTCTGAGTGTGTGTGACATTTCAGGAAATATACGTTAGGGCCATGCAGGGGTTGCAAAAAAGTACTTGCCCTACTTCGGCTCCTGATTCTTGAGTCAGGGAGGCGCTTCTAGTCTTCAGCACCTGCCCCTAACAACCAATGGCAGAGGTTACGGAACTCAATCCAAATAATCCGTGATCTCTTTGGCTCACAGAACATCACTTGCTCCTCCTCCAATTGCTGTGACTCATAATGCCGCTTGACCCATAGTGGTGGAGCGGAAGGGTGGTGGTAATCCTCCTTCCTTCATTATAAGATGCAACAAAGACCATCTTCCACTGGAGGTCCCATGCTTTACTAGGACAAATTTGTGGAATGGTTCTCCACCCAGAAGACAACATGAATGGTCAACATAGCTGGTGCCCTCTATGTGTGACATTTGGGGGCCATGCAGGGATTGCAAAAAAAGTACATGCCCTAGCAGTTCCCAAGTCAGGGAAGTTCTTCTAGTCTTTGGCACCTGTCCCTAGCTACCAGTGCCAGGGACTAACAACTCATTTAAGACATAATTTCCTCCAATGTCCAGTGGTCCAAGCAAGCCACAAACTGGCTGAAGTAAGTTCACTGACACCCAACACTGGTGTCAAAGATCGGAAGTACTGGTGCTACGTGGGAGTCTTTTAAATCTTGGACATGACCCCTAGTACTGGGACAGTAGAGGAGGTCTTTTTTGCTGTGACCTGACAAAGCTGCATTAGTCAGCAGCCACTTTAGGAAAGGTGTAAGGGAAAGATGGAGAAAGGCTAGAATGTCATTTAATTTCATATTTTATTTCAAATTCCTCTTTTCTGGTTGGAAGTTTACTTTGATTTTTGTAGGTCGTGTTTAATACCTTATTTATGCTGTGGTGGTTCTTCAGAGTTCCAGCTTTTTATGAGTTAAAGGGTATCCCGCAAAAAAGCTTCTTCTGTATTTGAGAATGTGTCCTTCATACAGTATACAGTCCTTGACCTCCTATTATATTGTAGGGCAACCCCTTTAAAGGAACTCTATC
The DNA here is from genome assembly GCA_019512145.1 of Engystomops pustulosus. Lineage (NCBI taxonomy): Eukaryota > Metazoa > Chordata > Amphibia > Anura > Leptodactylidae > Engystomops > Engystomops pustulosus. The sequence continues at coordinate 15,496,386 of CM033641.1, forward strand.
ATCAAAATCAAGCTTTGTAAACCAGGGTCACCTAGGTCTCCTGCACACAATCATTTTTTAAGGTCTACAATCTGCAGCTATAATGGCCGTATTTGTGGCCATGTGTGTGTCATCCGTATTTTACCAGTGTCAGTGTGTAATCCATGTTTTCCAGGAAGCCAGTGATTGAACTAGGCCAGCCCATAAGGTCATGTGATTGTTACCTGGCTCAATCACTGGCTTCCTGGATATGATCAGTGTGCACATTTGGCAGTGGTTTTGTTATTGACATGACTCACATTCTAGTGGAAAACTTAATAGTTTTGGTCCATGATCATCCCATACTTTGGGACAAGTGCCTACCTGACTATCCTGATAGTGGTAATAAGTTTTTTGGTCTAATATCTTTAATGCATATTTTGCTTTTGATGCAGTGAAGCAACAGAAGACAAGATTGGGGACCTGTCGGGACCAGTTTTGCACAACTAGGGCTGCACCAGCTGCTGGTCCTTCATCTCCTGGTGGTACTCCGAGTGATGGGGAGTTTCTCCGGCTTCCACCAACGCAATCATCTTCTAAAGTCTCTCCACCATTGTTTCCGGTGGGTTCAAGGCGCCGTAGGCGACCTAAGCAGAAGAGGCGTGATGAGAGCCCAGGCTATGCTTTCTTCCGCTCTGTAGCCCCAAATCTAAATAGCGTTCCAATGGACAAGAGGTCAAGGTGCCAGTCTGCCATAATGAGCATCATTGAGATTTTTAAGCAGGACTATGAATATTATGATGTAGTGGAATCTATAAATTTCCACCACTGGCGGGCTACTGGTTTCACTTCCCCCCAACCCTCTTACCAGCCTCCACTCCGACCCACTTATGGTCCCCCGGGTCATTCCACCCAGCAATATGGGCATCATTCTGTAGCACCTCCTGCACAGGGACAATACACTGTGTCCTTACAGTTTCATGAGGTTCCGGAAGGTTCAGGCTCATCTTCCACAGGCCCATTTTCTCAAGATTTTTTTTATTTTTGATGATGTATTTAGCACTCGACTGCATATTGTTTTGTGAGCGATGAAAACTATATTTCGTTATTGAATTGAGTGAATTTATGCACATTGTATGTGCAATATTTTCTTTGTTGGGAAAAACACAATAACTTCGCCTTTGTTTTTTTTATAATATATTTTAATCAGCCAAATATAATTGTACATACGCACAATTCGTTTTGGTCCACCTTTGTTTGAAAAAAAAAATTGACAAATTAGTTGATATGACTTTTATTTTAATAATTTAGTTGTTAAAAAACAGAACCAATGGGTTAAGCTTGTAACCTAAGAGTCCTCATGAATGCACTACCAATTAATCAAATTATTAAAAATAAATATATATATATTTTCTTTGAATTTGACACAAAAACTAATATATATGCCACTTTCAAGGTAGCAAGAAGAGGCAATGTTTTCCTTATCCCATCCAGGAAAATATATTTGCATATTTCCCAGAATCCCCCAGTGGGGTATCAATGGCTGTAAGTCTCCACGTGCCTGCAAGGTGGCCTTAATTAGCAAGGTCTCACTCAGCCAAACAAGTTCCCTACACTGTACTGAAGAGACACAAACACATTGCAACATCGCTGTCTAGAGTTTGGAATCCATTCAGCTGAATCCAGACAAAGGCGCACGTACCGTGAGACGGTAATTGAAGTTGCGCCTCTGAACATCCAAACCATGGGCACACCAAGTGGGGGGGAAGGTCAAAACCTCGACAGCAACAAAAACGAAGGGCTGGTGGACCCTGTGACTGGCCGCAGGAAGGGCGAGCTAGTTGTCACAAATCCAATCACCAATTCTGCAAGGCACCCATAGGCCCAATATCTACAATTACAAAGCGGAGGTTCCAAAGCTCTACATACCATTGGAAAAAAAATACAGCTTGTATTTAATTTATTGGGTCCCTGTGTGGGGAGGTTTCTTTACACGGATGTGCTTACCATCCACATCCCCATGGACAGAATGATCAAAGCCCCCTGCTATCTGAAGGCAAAGCTCCGCAGTGGGCTCCGGTATCGCTGCTTCTCTCGGCTGCTGCCAGGTGACACCACAGGTATGAAGGACGATGGAGATGGTGGAACGACCCAACAGAAACGTGAAAAATAACTTCCCTGAGAGTCACAATGAGCCACCCCTGCCTGTCCTGAAAGGTCATACAGGGATGCATATCCAACAATAAACGTGGTGGACAGTATGAAAAAAACTTAGGATGTTGAAGTAGATCTAATTATAATAATTTACGAAAATGGATGCTTTCATGTGGATGAACCCAAAGCTGTGCGGTTCTGCAGCAAGCGATGGTGCGTGCCTTCAGAGTCACAGAAGATCCAGCCACTCCAGGAGCATCTAGTCATCAAAGAATGATAATAATAAGTATGCTGAAACCACAGCAAAATGACAAAGTATCTAACAAACAGTAGTGGATTATAATATGGGCGGTTGGGACACTAGTCCAGGGCCCAAGCCTTCTAGGGGGCCCACGGGCACATGTACACAAGAGCCATTTCTGGACTTTTGAATGACCTTCAAGGGTCCTGAAACCACATATTGAAAGAAGTCTGAAGGGATGCATTCTCCATTACACAATAAGCACCAGATGTAGGAAGTGATTCCAGACTTGTAGGGGCAATAATATTCATACAATCCAGGGCCCATGGCAGTCTTAATACGCCCCTGCTAACTAATGCCTCTGGGCCTTAAAAACCCACAAAGAACCTGTGAAATGGGGATCCTGTGACTTTTATAGGGGTGTCAACTAATAGAACGACTAGAATCCGTAGCTAGCCTTCCGTGTTTTTTCAAATACATGTTACTCATGGACAAACTGTGCAGGCATACAGCCGTAATACAAGTCTGGATTACCCACGTCCATTACAGACGCAGATTGTAGATAGAAAGACAATGAAGACAATGAAGCCTTACTCATAGATCCAGGCACCATGACTGTGGTAATGTTCTTATATTTGTTATCTATTGCCGCCTTCCTTAAAAGAAAAATATCAACTTTTAAAATTATGCTAATGAGCCAGAAGGGTGGGGGTGGTACTAGAGCCCCTAAGTTCTTTACTTTCACAGGTTGTTACACTGTGTGATTAGCACTCCCTCCCCCCCCCCTCCCACCGTGTGAGATTACAGCAGGGAGATGGAGAGGGAAGTGCTGAGGGAGGCAGCGGAAGACATTGTAACAGCTTATAAAGCTACAGCATGGAGGGGGAAGCGCTGAGGTAGCAGAGGGGAGGGCAAGACATTGTAATCGACTGCATGGAGCTACAGTAAGGAGGGTCTCTTAACAGCCATTCAAGCTCATTAGTATAATTTTAAAAGTTGATTTTAGAAGGGAGGAGGATATGGATAAATAATATAAGAAGATACCACAGTCCCGGTGCCTGGATCTATGAGTAATGTCCCTGGTTTATCAGGATGGATTTTGGTGGTAGATTTCCTTTATGAATTTACGTCTTATATTTGCGAATCTATAAAATGTAGTTGTGCTGTGCACTCAGCAGCTTGGACTATGAAGGGTCTTTCTCGTCAGCCATAGTAGCGCGGTGGGTCTTCACGGAGCACGGCTGCTATCTGCGGTACAGGCTGAATGTATAGGACTATGTTTGACAGTGATGTCCAGGGGGGTGATAGCATCAACAGCGCAGGGCTCGCTCCAATGTGTCTGCCTGCAGGACTGATAACCAGGAGAGGGGGAAGCAGCCATGTATGTATCTTTATCTGTGCACTACAAGAAGAAGCAGCCGCTGTGATGTGCTACACCTGCCTTATCACTGGCCTGGTGTGAATAACGTCCTGCCTGCATCACACCACCGCGGGGGCCCCACAACTACTGGCGGCTTCTACCTGTTATACACTATACGATGATGAAGATGTCCTCTTATCACTTACTGAAGACATGTATTTATAGATCAGAACCAACTATATCACCCCTTTATCCACACTACTAACTCTGGAACATAGGCCCAGCTGGTCCTGATGTCTGTGGTTTAGGAATCTCCTTCTTCTCCTCAATGCTTATATGGCAGCACAGTGGCTGAGTGGTTAGCACTTCTGCCTTGCAGCGCTGGTGTCCTGGGTTTGATGATTTGTATGTTCTCTCCATGTTTGTGTGTGTTTCTTCCGGCTTCTTCCCACACTCCAAAAACATACTGGTAGGTTGATTAGATTGTGAGCGTCATTGGGGACAGGGACTGATCGGGGAGCTCTGTGCAGCGCTGTGTAATTTGTATGCGCTATATAAATAATTATTATTCCTGCGATAGGATATTAATACTAATATTTAGCCCTTTGAACAGGAAATAAGGGAATAAATGCTCTCAGGTTGGAATACTTCCTAAAAAATCTTGTGTTATTTAAGTCTGTGGCTCCTATGCAGAGCTATAAGTTTCCATAGTAACAGACTGCAAACAAACCCTGTGTAGTCAGATAGTCTTATCTCTCATATCAGTCACCCCCATTTAGCCGCTATGCAGTAAATTGGGGATACAAGGTTTACATTAGAAAACTTCCTTAAAAATCATGTGTTGTTATCCGTACTGTAGCTTTACAGGTTGTTACACTGTGCAGGAGCGCTACCCATCCCATAGTGCATATTACACAGGTAAAAGCTCGGGAGCAGCATGGAGTGGCTCTGGTAACAGCCCCCAGAGCCCTTAACCATTAGCATAATTTTGAATGTTTAGAAGGAAGGAGGCCATGGATAACAGATATAAGATGATTACCACAGTCACGGTGCCTGGATCTATGAGTAATGTCCCTGGTTTATCGTGTTTCATTTTGATGGTAGATTTCCTTTAAAGGGGGTTCTCCAATTTGGACAATTACTACTTGATAGAAGGTTCTATTGGCAATAGGTTTATGATAAATTGTCTATTTACTGAGACCTCCAGTGATCTAAGGGAAGCAGTAGGTGTTCACTTTCTCTGCGGTGCCTCCACAGGAAGACTGAAGTATTGCAGTCCATTTTAAACCAAGTGCCCCTTTTGATTTTGATGATGGATTTCTTTTTAAGGGGGCTGTCCCTTTCTTCCAAAAACAGCACCACACCTGATCATGGTTGGTGTTGGTACTGCAGTTCAGCGGTATGGAAATGGAGCAATGCCACGCACTAGCCATGGTCAGGGGTGGCGCTGTTTTCGGAAGAAAGAAGCCATGTTTATCAACCTCCGAACAACCCCTGAGTGTTTAAAAAAAAACAAAAAAAAAAAACACAGGCCTTTTATATTGAGGGGGGTGCCAACGAATTTGTAGCATGAAATATGCTCCATGTACAGCGGTATTTTTGCGTAGATTTCTAGCGGCAGTCCTCCCAGTACGTCGCGCGCCGGTCATATTGTGTTTTCTCTCAGTAAGCCCACACAGCTGTTAAGCCCAGTACATAGACTCCGCTTTTTATCTCCGGCGAGTGAATTTCCACGCAGGGGCTTTTATCACCCTCTCTAATCCCACCGTTTCTGTCAGGACATAATCTCTTTCTCAAATTTACATTTTAATTACCAGACCAGCTGAACTGGCGAAAATCAATAATGTCAGCATTGCGCGGCCTATCTCCCAGCCCGGAGCCCTGCCTCTCTATTTCCTCGCTATCGATTGATTTTCCTGAACACAACCCTCTTTATTTCTCCCAGCAAATAGGTGCCATTTGGTCATTTAAGGCATTAAGAGAGGAGGAAAAAAAAATAAAAACATCTCTCGCCGCGTTACAATTGCGCTGGAACGTTTTAATGCAGTTCTTTATGGGATCGTACCGGAGATTTGTTCTTTTTAGAGAGTTACGGATTTTGGGCCGAAAAGGAGCTTTAATCAATTTTACCGCCACAAATGACAGGTTTTCCTTGGCAATAATGGATTTATATTGGGACAATTGGGGGAGATATATTAGAAGTGTTTGAGAGAAGAACTGTTCTAGTTGCTCATGGCAACCAATCAGAGTTCAGCTTTCATTTTCCCACAGATATTTATTAGATGAAGGCTGAGCTCTGATTGGTTTCTATGGGCAACTAGGATAGTTTTACCTCAGACACTCAATGGGGGAGATTTCCCCATGTTGCCCATGGCGACCAATCAGAGCGCAGCTTTCATTTACTCCCAGCTGTTTATAAAATGAAAGCTGAGCTCTGATTAGTTTCCATGGGCAACTAGTTTTACCTCAGAAACTCGATGATAAATCTCCCCCAATGTACCTTAGGCCTCATGCACACAAAAGCATGGGGGCGGCTTATACATTAAGGTCTATGGCACCCGGTCACAATGTGGTGACAACACGCTGTCCTGCTACACCCGGCTGTATGCTCGACCAAGCCGTAACATACATACGTACACTTGTGTGCATGAGGCCTAAGGCTTTATTCACACTTCCGCATGGGGGACGTATATACGGCTGACGTACATACGGCCGATATACGTCCCCCATAGACGGCAATGGGCGCACGGCGCCCTACGGGAGTGGTACGATGCAGCACACGTGCGGTCCTATAAAGAAAGTCCTATCTTTTCACGGTATATGGCGCCGTCCTCCTCCTCTCCCCGCACACTGCCGTGTGCCCGCCGTGCTACTAGGGCAGTAGGAAGTGCTGAGGGGGGGGGGGGGGGGAAGTGCTCTTGCACAGTGTAACAGCAGAGGGATGGGGAAGTGCTGAGAGAGCAGTTCACCCTTTACCTGCTTTCTCAGCACTTGCTACACTGTCCTGCTCCCTCAGCACTTCCAGCTCCCTCTGCCTGATGTTGTAATCTCACACAGTGGGAGGGAGAAGTGTAACAGCCTCCGAAGCTGAAAAGCATCATTTAAAAAGTTGATTGTAGAAAGGAGGCGGCCATGGATAACAAATATCCTGGATCTATGAGTGATGTCCCTGCTTAATCTTGATGGGTTTTGATGATAGATTCCCTGATGTTTTATTGAATGGATTATGGAACGTTTTATTGATGTGATTTTTGTATTTACAGGTTGGGTACAACTTTTGTTAATCTGTAGCACCAATAACTATTACTGTTATCACAGGTTTGGATACTGCTCCAAAATCAACTCCACCAGCAAAAAAGCAAAAGATCCATTTCAGACCTCAAAAGCCAAAGAGGAACGAAGAATCTGATCCGACCTGCGCTGCAGCAACACTAAAGACCATGAGGGAGAAGCTGGAAGCCTTGGCTTCCACTTCCGCCAGGTAATCATTGGTCATATAGCCTGGTAGGAGCTTTAAGTCTTATTGAAGTGAATGGGGCTGTGCTGTAATACTGAGCCCAGCCACTATAGAGTGCACAGCGCTGCCCTAAATAAGTGAAGATACTGCAGTGCTTATCCCGGGACCATTTTGGACCACCACCAGTTATGAGAAGAGGTCACCCGCTTGTGATCATTCCAATACTTCCAGAACCCCCGAGAATCTAGTAACGTGGTCCCGTGTCTTGTACCCCAGCAGCTCCGGCGAGTCCAGCAGAGACGGCGCTGTACAGCGGGAGGACGAGTTATCCAGAGCACCTGTCGTCCCGTTCGGGATCGATCTCCACTACTGGGGGAAGGAGCAGCCCACAGCTGGAAAAATAATCAAGTCAGTAAACTGTTTGTCTTTCTCACAAGTGCGGATTTGTGGATGTCGGGTTTAGCAGTCATATTAGTATTAATTTCGGGGGCTGTTTTTCTTAAGAGCCGCCTTGTTAAAGTAGAGGTCATGGTCCGGCCATGGAGCAGGGATTAGGCAGATTAAGGGACAGTCTGGTCTGCAGGGAGGTGAATGTCAGGCCAGGAGCCACCTGGAAATCCATTGTCCTACAACACTGGAAGGCTAAGCTCACACTAACATCAGATAGATAGATAGATAGATAGATAGATAGATAGATAGATAGATATGAGATAGATAGATAGATAGATAGATATGAGATAGATAGATATGAGATAGATAGATAGATAGATAGATAGATAGATATGAGATAGATAGTATTTCTGTTTGGTCATATCTATATATCTATTTATCTCCTCCTACTATCTATCTATCTATCAGATATGAGATAGATGGATGGATAGTTAGATTATCTATCTCCTATCTATCTGACAAGAGTGTATGCTAACATCTCCAGATCTTCCTCCCACACACAACCCACACAAACTTCTAAATTTGGATCTATCATATTTATCTACAATGTATATATCATCTATATATGTATAGATTAACTATATCTGTATATCTATCTAAAAAACCATATGTAATAACTGACACTTTTTCTATAACATTCATTATGCATGAATTATGTCTTTCAAAAAAAGTACTGGCGGCTTCATTTTTTTAAACTGGTGTATTAAACCTCTGTTCTTTCCTTTTTTTTTATGTAAGGAACATAGATTTAAACAGTAGCATGAACTGAGCTTTACACATACAGTACAAACCTACTGATAGCCAAGAATCCATATATAAGAGGTTTTCCTGGATATCAATATTGATGACCTATCCATAGAGTGGATAGTGAGGGTCCCAAGTGTCTGACCCCCTTTGATCTGGTATGTGCTGTGCTATGTCGAGTGCAAAGATCCCACACATCATGCATGCCCTGAGTCCAGCTACAATCCTGAAATACAAATCCACGTTTCACAGTTCCTGCTGCTACAGTACAGAAAGGTCTGATTACAATGCTCTCCAGGGCTAATATCTTACACAGTCTCCAGCTTCATATGGTCAAAAACTGATGAAAAACACTCTGTAAGGCTGCATTCACACTACCGCACGGGGGACGTATATACGGCCGCAATGCGTCCCCCATAGACTGCAATGGGCGCGCGGCGACCATACGGGAGCGGTACGGTGCAGCACACGTGCGACACCGTACCGCTCCGTACCCCGTGAAAAAATAGGACATGTCCTATTTTTTCAGGGCATACGGCGCCGTGCGCCATATATCCCTATGGAGAGGTGCGGGGGTGAGCAGCGCTCTTGCCCTCCTCCTCTCCCCGCGTGCTGCCGGCACCGGTCGTGTGAATCCAGCCTAAAGGGGTTGTCTGTGCCAGAAGAATTGTACAAATAGTATTTTTAAAATTGCTAAATTCCCTGTCCCTGTTGCATTGACCAGAAGATGTGATCATGTGAGTACAGTCGCTAGTTATGGACCTCAGACGGACTTGATTGGCGTCATGTGATTATACAACTTCAAACAGACCTGTAGAAAGCCGTATAGATGACTGTGTAGTAGCAGCGTAGCAGGGCCCGCTCCTGTATCCGCGGTCCGGGCGCCGTTCCCCCTTCTCAGCGGTTTTATTTTCCAGCTGAGTTATTCCAGTCACAGGTGAAATCAGAAGCATATTTCACCCGGTGTCACGCTCCCGCTGTACGCCTTCACTTTTATGCCCGGCCATAAAATAGAGGGCACACCTCTGATCCTCACAGCTTATTACTACACGTCCGCCAAACTAACACTACATCATTTACTGCCAGCCCCAGTCACCACCATACACCGGGATAGAGGGGGAGATCTTCTCACCGGACGACAAAATATTCTCTTCTGTTTAATAGGGAAAATTTATTGGGGTTGAAAACAACATGACCTGAGAGGAGAGGCATGAGTGAGGGGATTCGAGGGGCTCCATAACCCCAGATTCTCTTGGTTTGTGCCTTTATTTTTCTTACGATTAAACGTACTTGTCTACTGCCAATCTGCTTTATTTCTGGTTAGAAACGGTCCCTGGGCGGGGCTTGAAGGGGCTTTCCAGGTTTTTTTAGGGCTGGGTGCCAAAACGGAAAAAGCTGGGTCCTTGAGGTCTCACTGATAAGTAGCTCGGCCCTGGCCACAAATGTCGAGGGTCACGGGACCCGTATCATTGTACCATGTGATGTCATAAGTGACATCCTGTGGTCCAAGAAGGCCACTGATAGCAGGTCCTCAAACACCTGATGCTTCTGGTTCATCTGCGGTACTATCGACATGACAATGGCAAAAAGGAGCCACAGCTTAGTACAGTGAAATCCTGAAAAAAAACTTTTAATAATTGGATAGAGCAGGGGAGGCTCCTGCTGACGGACTTTAGCCAGACATTCCTGTCCAGAAAAATGGCCGCAGATGGAGAGTCATGTGATCTCTATCTGTCCATGAGCAATGGCCCTGCCTGGACCTTATGAATATAAGATTAAGGTCCTGGCAGGGTGTTCCTTCATGGAAAAATAAGATCACATGACCCTCCATCTGCGGCCATTTTATGGACAGGAATGTCCGGCTGATGAGGTAAAATACAGGAGGCCTCACTTTACATATCAAGAAATCATGAGGTAAAAGTCGTCACTTTACACATCAGTAAAGCAGAGCAGAACTAGTAATAGATGTATATTGGTAAATTACCTCAGAATCCTGCCCCTACACTTACACACACATACAAAAAACATGAGGTAAAATGGCTGACCTCTTTAATAGACTCCCTTTCAGAAGACAGGCACCCATCAGCTTTTGCTTTAATACCCCCTTTTTTATTTAGTTGTATTTTTTATTTAAAGATTTTTATATTTCAGTAATCTACAGTAATGCAGCAAAATAGCATGGTAGACAATGCCAATACATCATATAGATATCCGACAGTGAATGTACAATTCAATTAAGAAGAATGGTAGAAAACGTGGAACCAAGATAACAAGGCAAAGCCTCAAAGAGTACAATGGGCCTTTATGGACCAACTATTATAAAACTGTTAAACATATTAGACATAGACCTGAGCTGCAATACAAAAAAAAATGATTTTTAAGACTTCACAGCGCCACTTGTTTCCTTAGGCAGTGCCTGGTATTGCAGCTTTGGGAGCAGTGATTTATTAGTGAGTGTGGGCCTGTAGCACATGAGAGGTCACTACTAGACGGCCGCGCGTGCGTCAGCGCATCGACATATATCATCCGGCGCTTTTCATTCATGTCGCATTTCGCGCCCCACTGACAGCTGGGAGAACATACATTGACCAGCGGCTTAGCTGTTTTGTGTTCTCCTCCTCTCCTACACACCGGGGTTATCTCAGCCGCCCGCGATATTGACCACAAACTTGTGTCGTTTAATTGCTTTTCTGGGAGAGATGAATCTGTAGCTAAACTTATGACATACACACAGCTATACCTGCAGCTGTGCGCCCACAGAGCTAGCACTCTAAAGTCACGGCTGTAGGCAATGGGGACATGGCGGTACCCACTGAAAGATAGTTTGTAGACATATCAACAGGTAATGTAGACACGTGCGGACAGATGTAGCAGTGTTGAGCTTGTGTTTCAGCATTATATACATAACTTTGTGTGAAGTATTATTTTGAGATTTCTTACGGAACTAGAGTTTCTTATCGATGTAGCAGAGCTGATCTACATAGAAGAGGAGTGTTTGTCGTCTTGCATTGTGGTTTACAGAACGTGGCATCATCTGGTAGCGCGGCGTTGTAACTTGTTGGTCCGTACAGATGCAGTAGGGTGGTAGCTTACATGTGACATTCCTTCCTGAATAAGACAATACCTTTAATTCCCAAAAGACTGTAGACTATGTTCACACTACGCACTCTCTATAGGTAAAGTATACATCTCCTTGCAGTTGTAGTGCCAGGTCATTGCAGCTGCACCTAGGGATTTCTCCAGGAATTTAAAGTTATTCAGAAGCTACAGCTAATGCGGAGCTTCCTAATATGCCAGTCCAGGGTTTCCATTACGTATACCATATCATTTGGGTTTAAAATTATTTTTTTTATCATTTAGGGAAGTTACACAATCTTACTTTTTCAAATTGTTATGCATTTTGTCTCTTAAAGTTACTGGAACCTTAAAATAACTAACAGTTATACACAGTTGCTTCCTCAGGGGTGGAGCCTTTGCCAGGCTCCACCCCTGAGGATAATGACATTACAAAAGATTGTCTTGTTGTGTTCCTGTCAAAATCATCCGGATTTCTCTACATCTGTCAATACAGATAACACACATCAATGTTGTGCTGATATTTGGACATCTCAATGTTGGATTCTAGATCGTGCAGGTTTTGATATACAATGTATATGTGAGAAGTTCTCCTCCTAAATACAGGTGCAGTTCCCAGCATCGATTCTGGGCTCCCAACGAATTAGAAGAAGAAGTGGAGAATAAGGAGGTGGAGGCGATGTTAAAGACCAGATACATCACATTCGCCGGCAAGTTTGTACCTGTGACACACAAGTGTAAGGTGCCATTGGCTAACGGGTCACTGTGTGAGAGACAAGACAGGATCAAGGTAGGTCTGAATTCAGGGCTATGTGCATCTTCACTGCCCCCATCCCCCCTCCCCTAACAAACAAATTAAGCAAAAGGCCTCATTGAAATCCCAATTGTTGTGTTTCTAAAGCTTCTATGCAGGCCTATGTGTCTCCGTGGTAACAGACAACAAACAAATTCTGTGTAGTCCCACAGTTTTGCCGTCTCACGATCTTCTATTTATCACCTACTTTGTGCTTTTGCCCGTGCGATTGGTTAGCCACAAGTAAAGGGCAGATGAAAAGGAACGAGACGGCAAGATCAGACTACGTTGACTTTGTAGTCTGTTACCATGGAAATGCTTAAAGAAATAAATATGGCAGAAGGAATTTTAAAGAAACAAAATGCCTTACCGTTTTATTCTGCTTGGTTATCCAAGTGTCCATTCCATGGGAAGATAATCCCAAGAGATGAGCTGGGAGTGCCAGTGAATCCTGAGGACCGGGAGAGGGAAGCCAAGGAAAAATTTGAGCTGCAAGCCAGGGAACAAGGTGAGTGACACTTCATACTTACCTCTTCATGTGTATCCTCCCCCCTGGCCACTGCAGGTCTCTGGCCATGGTCCTTCTTGTCTCCTAAAGGACCAACCTCAGTAACCTAGGGTCGGGAAGTAAGAGCTCTCCTTATGGACGCCATGTAGGCTTGTGGAGACTTGGGGTGTGTTCACACGTTCAGTTTTTCGGATACGGTTCTTGAAGCCAAAAGCAGGCGAGGACATATCATTGAGAGAAGTTGTTCCTCCTCTTTTTTCACTCCACACCTGGTTTGGACATCAAAAACGACATCAGAAAAACAATTTGTGAACGCGCCCTTGACGCTCCAAAAATATGCAAATAAGTTTTCCAGGACAGACATTGCTTTCCAGCAGGACTTTCAGGAAGCCCAATGACATGATGCGGGATTAAAGCCAAACCAGTGTATCTATTCCAGGAGGAACAGATTCCCAACTCTAGACAGTGCTGCTTCCATGCCTTAGCATCTCATCAGTGCAGTGTAGGGAACTGGTTTAGCTGCCTGAGAGGCTTTTGTCTATATATCTTTGTGTTTTTTTGTGTATTTTTTGTGTTCTTTTTAACATCTTTACCACCTGCCTTGGCGCATGCACAAAAAAAGTAATACATATAGAAAGGAGTCTAAAAAAAAAAAAAAAAAAACATATGCGGAACTGAAAAAAAAAAAATCAAATATGCCCTCAAAAATAAAATAAAAAAAATTGGAAAAACACCCAAATACCCATTAAAAAAATAGAATTTTTTTTTATTATTCTAATTATTTCAGAATATTTTTTATATTTCTTTAAAATGTCAGACGGTGTTTTTCCCCCAATATATATATATATAATATAATTTTTTTTTTTTTTTTTTTAAAACACTTTTATAAATTTTTGTTTTTTGTTTTTTAAAGTTTTTTTTTATTATTATTATTCCAATTTTTTATTTTTTTTGCTAGCTCAGCATTTGTTTTTTGTGTTATTTTATTTGCCATTTTAGATTTTTTTTTTGTTTTCTATATATATATATATTTTGTAGTGTATATGATGTATCTGGTTGTGTGTGTGTGTGTGGAGGAAGGTATTGGGCGGCGCACGCTCCCGGTCCCCTCCAGCTGGGAGCTGACCCCTGCGGTTTAGAGATGATTGCTCTGACCTGTTAATCTGGAGTGTTCATCATTTCCAGCGGCTTCAAACACTGAAGCAAATGAAGTGGCCATTTGTGTTGCTGGCGGCGAGGCGGTGGGCTTGTTAGCGGCAGGTACCAGGACAATCCTGCGGAGGACGTACCTGAGCCAGTCACTTGTGAAATCGCATCTCTCCGCTAACCACAAGTATCGATTCCCCCGCGTCCCACCACAAACTGTCTCATTTTCTTTCCCCCGCCACTAAATTTCGGTAACAATACACAGAAGGTTCGGACTCCATCAGCTCTAAAAAATAAAAAGGAAAAAAAATTGCCCCCCCAACGATTATTGATTTTTCTCAAAGGCTTTTAAATTGCTCCTTCATGTGACTGGAGCCGTCATCTTCTCAGCGCTGAATGGCGGCAGATCCTTCCTTGTGCTTAAACAATCACCTCGTCCGCTCCATTACTAAACTGTGACGCCTTATTATTCCTGCCGGGTAAAATCCGTCACACACAGACCTCTAATCCTTCATATCTCACAGGCCGCCATGACACTAGTCCAAGGAGCAGAGAGGGGAATTAGATGTGTAGTTATGCGAGACCGATAGGACACTGTGTACAATCTGCTCCACTCCTGCTCTATAACATGCTGCCTGCAGATAGGACACTATATATACAATCTGCTCGGCTCCTCCTGATCTATAACATGCCGGCTGCTGATAGGACACTATGTACTATCTGCTCCTCTCCTCCTGCTCTATAACATACTGCCTGCAGATATGACACTGTGTACAATCTGCTCCTCTCCTCCTGCTCTATAACATCTTGCCTGCAGATAGGACACTATATACAATCTGCTCCTCTCCTCCTGCTTTATAACATCATGCCTGCAGCTAGGACACTGTGTACAATCTACTCCTCTCCTCCTGCTCTATAACATGCTGCCTGCAGCTAGGACACTGTGTACAATCTGCTCCTCTCCTCCTGCTCTATAACATGCTGCCTGCAGATAGGACACTATGTACAATCTGCTCCTCTCCTCCTGCTCTATAACATCTTGCCTGCAGATAGGACACTATATACAATCTGCTCCTCTCCTCCTGCTTTATAACATCATGCCTGCAGCTAGGACACTATGTACAATCTGCTCCTCTCCTCCTGCTCTATAACATGCTACCTGCAGCTAGGACACTATGTACAATCTGCTCCTCTCCTCCTGCTCTATAACATGCTGTCTGCAGATAGGACACTATACAATCTGCTCACCTCCTCCTGCTCTATAACATGCTACCTGCAGCTAGGACACTATGTACAATCTGCTCCTCTCCTCCTGCTTTATAACATCATGCCTGCAGCTAGGACACTAAGTGCAATCTGCTAAACTCCTCCTGCTCTATAACATGCTGTCTATAGATTGTACATAGTGTCCCATCTGCTCATGTACTTGGATTTCAAGGATGTATTGTTATGAAAATATCATTAAAATAAGATATTTTTTTAAATTTAATTTTGACATTTTAATAAAAAATGAATATATCATTTAGAAAATTGTAATATTATAATTATTCTCATAGATTGGAGAGACCCGGAACTAATGCGTGAAATTGAACAAGCCACAGGGCAAGATCTAGGATCCTCCAAATGTCACAAGAAGGGACAGAAAAAGAAAGGAAAGAAGACGAAATATCCAAACCTAACAGACCTGAAGCAGAAGGCCAATACATCGCGCTCCCGACTGGAGAAGAAAGTGTTTAACACGTAAGACCCTGAGTGCAGCTCCCATATACACCTTATAGCGCCGCACACTGCATACTGGCCATGTCTGGTTACTGCACCTGAATAAGACTAAGCTGCAGTAACCAGGCCACTAGACCCTGCACAGCAGCCCCTCCATATAGAGGATTCAGGTATTTATAATTTGGCGGAAATGTGAAGAAACATTAGACGCCTTGTGGTGTGTGCCATGGGAGCAATAACTGATCAACATAAAAATCATAGTGGAAAATAGATCAAAGACTTACTGAATGTTTGGGAAAGGTGGAGGGCAGAGAGTGGAGCCCCTGCTGTACAGTAGATAACTAATACCTGGTTTTATGATAGCTGCTGAGTAATTGGTAACCAATACAATGGAGTATCCAAGATAGGAAGTTACCCCTTATCTATAACAATCGATATCAATAACAAATTGATTGTTGGGAGAATGGACGAGGGACCTCCAGTCATTGGACATATTCTACAACTCATCACCTTTTAAAGAGATTGGAGCTCTGCTTGCATGCTAAAAAAAATATAGAGTATTTAAAGGGGTTGACCGAGACTTCTTAAAAAAAACAAAAGGTGGCCGGGAGGGGGCTGCTTAAAAAAATAAAGATGTACTTACCTTCCGGCGCCCTCCGGGAGTCCCGCTTTGCTGTCGCTCCGGTCCTCGCGCCATGTAAACAAACATGGCCGTTGGTGCAGTGCTGGATTCAGCTTATAGCCGGACCCGACAACCATCTGTCCCACATATACAATGCTGTGAATAGGGACGGGTGGGCGTGGCTGGCCACGGCCGTCTGGAAGCTGAGTCCAGCACTGCTCCGGCGGCCATGTTTGTTTGCATGGCGCACGGACCCGAGTGACTCCCGGAGGGCGCCGGAAGGCAAGTACATCTTTTTTTTTTTTTTTCAAGCAGCCCCCTGCCGGCCACCTTTTTGTTTTTTTAAGGAGTCTCAGACAACCCCCTTTAATGTCATATTTGGAATTACTAGTATTCTGGCATTTTGCAGGACCCCTGAACATACAGGACTGAAATATTGCCTAAGATGATGCCCCCTCTGTGGGAGATATGCATGCAACAGCAGCACACAACACGCTGCCATATTAGGGTCTCCAGTTATATTCCTACCCCTGAGCTCAGTGTGAACGGAGCATAAGCCGTAGTCACGTGACCTTCTCATCTTCATTCTGCACAGTTGATGTGATGAATATATTAGGGGGCGATCCCCCCGTACATGGCGCTCGCTCCATACCTCGGTACACATCATAAAACATGGGCGCTGACAGCTGGTATCACAACACAAATTATATTACGGCAACAGGTCTTAATTAACATGTGGATGGACATCTATAGGAGTCACCAGACATCAATTAACAGCGCCCTTTCCCCGGGAACAATCCAGATTTAATTAGCTCGGGGGAATTGGAGGGAAATCATGCGTCCAGCTGTGGAAACACTGACAAGTCATTCACTATTGTAGTAAGCGGCGGGCGGATGACATGGCAGCATCCTGGTACAGCTCTGCCCCCAGCCCCTGGCACATACCTTCCATCCTGCGCCAATGTAAATTTGATATTTTATTCTTTGTTCCGAAATGCTGCTGGTTTCCTAGGGAGCATTGCCTTCTGGGAGCGGCAGCGATGTGGTCGGTATAATTTTTGGTGATTTTCTTTTTTGGTGTGAATGGAGCAGAGAATTATTTGCAGCCATGTTTCTGATTGAAGAATCTTTTGGAGCTTATCTGGAGTTCAGTACCATCTAAAGAGGATTTTAAATCTTGTCTCCTGCAACTGTGCAAAGACAGAGGATTTGTTAGTCAATATGGAAGCCGTGAGCCACTCTTTAAGCGAGAAGGCTGTACCCAGATCGGATTTCCATACCTTTCGATAGGAGATAGGGATTGTCTTAACTCTGTCCTCCAGAAGCCATCCGTAGAGAAGGGAGATCAAGTGCACAGGAGCTTGGGAGGCTGTGAGTGTTTTTAAGGGGTAAGGTCTCAAGTGAGGGCCGAGTTTCATGACCTAAGGATTGAATGATGTTAGGACCTCTGCTACCTCGTAGAGCAAAGGGAAGCCATTTCCCAATGGAGTCAGTCTTTCTACCCACTAAAGCATGGCGAACCTACAAGACCGTTCCTTTAGGCAAACCAAATAAAGCCGGATCCAATTCTTATAAACGGCATACTCGATTATAAGAAAGCGGCGTGCAAGGCACGGGCAATGTGGGCAGGTTATATTTGCACCAAATGATCTCCAACTGAGACTGTAAAAGTCCATATAATGGGGTAAATTGAGGGGCAAGTTCCAGGAGCTGTCCAAAGGAAAGCCAACAGGGGGATTCATTGTAGCTTCCAATTTTGCCCAAAGTCTAGAGGAAGAACCCAAGACTGAGTCCACGGTGTATGCCAATATGGAGGCCTTAAAGTATAACAGGAAGTCTGGAATGCCCAATCCACCCTGCTCCTTAGGCCCAGTGAGGAGGTTGGATGCTAATCGCACTCTGGACACTCACCAAATAAATGTCATTGTTAGGCGCTTGAGTTTGGTAAAGAAAGTAGTTGGAAGACGCGTGGGAATCGTCTGGAAAAAATGTAGAATTTTAGAGAATTTTGAGAAGTTTTTTCCAGGGGAAGGCACATCCAAGAAAGGAGATCTTTTCCGATTGTAACTAATAAAGGCTTGTAATTAATTGCGACTAAAGTCATGAGATGATTATAACACCCAAGTATGGAATGGTCAACCCATCTAAACGGGAAGTTCTCTCTACATCTATCTACCTCAGCATCCAGCAAATTCACATTCTATCATTCCGATTTATGAGTATATGTAATATAGAACCATGAGTGGTCTGCAAAGATAGCCATCTTATGCGGACTGCCTCCAATATCAAAGCCTTTAACTGAATCATTAGTCCTAAGTGCATTGGCCAGGGAGTCCATGGCAAGGATATATAGGAGGAGGGAGAGAGGGCACCCCTGGCTTGTGCCAATTTTGATAGAGACGGGCATGGACAGTCCACCATTGACTCTTAACATCATTGTAGGAAAGGAATATAAGGCTAAGATGCACTACAGGGGTGATCTCTTTTTGCAGAATTAAAAAAAATAAAAATCTGGGTGTAAATCCATCAGGATCAGGCCTTTAAACCAACCACTTAGGCCTTCTATAACCCGTGCTAACTCCTCTAAACTGTGGGATGCCGCGTCAGAATTGGTGGTGGAACGTGTTTGGCTAAATAGTTGTCAATCTCACATGCTCTATTGGTAGAGGGTGAGGTAGGGATTTGGTATAAGGACTGGTAAAATGGTAAAAGGGATATGGTAAAATGATCTGAATTCCACCAGGATTTCCGAGGGGGTTTGAATGGCACCTTAAGTAGGCATTTTCCAGGACATTGTCCTTGTAGAAGGTCTAGGATGGGGGGGGGGGGTCTGGCTTGCCATAGTATTAAATGGTGCGGCAGTACAGATTCTCTACCTGAGAATGGAAATCCTATTCTCTGTTGGTGGGAACAGGACCTCCATTCTCAGGTTGAGCATCTATACTGCTATGGGAGCCTTGAAAAATTGCTGAGCACCTGTGCATTCCTGAACAGGACCCCGTTCACTTTATTGTGGGGTCCAACCAGATGGATCCCCCTGGATCAGATTGTTGATGGATAACTTGGTACTACCCCTTTTACAAATGTGCTTCCATTGCCTTCATACTAGTTAGAACGTGGAGTCCCTACATTATGACCCCGGTCATGTGGACTTAAATGAAGACTATGGACATCATACAGGAGGGTCCTGAGTCTCTGGTAAACCAGTAATGTAATTACGGCCGACCTATTCATCACTTATCCCATGGACATGTATTTATTCTAGTTATTTCATATAATATTTCATTCCCTTTGTGGTGGCGGCTACAGAAAAATTTTGAAGCTGACCAAAACTGCTACCAGGGCTACAGAAGACAAGACCTACCACAGCTGCTCTTATGGTTACAGGGTTGCTGGAATAGTAAAGAATCTCTTGCTATTGCGGATACAGGGTATTTGCGACCAGCAACGGTTTAACCAGATTCATTTATCAGACGCACCGCACTCTATGGAGAAGGGAGGGTATAATATGAGGACCATAAATTAACTAGTCTCCACCGACACCTGACAATTGCAGCTTCCAGAGAGAAAATCCTGCTACCACCAGGAGCAAAGATTGTAAACCAAGCACATCTACATGTAGGCGAGTGCCCCCTCTGTCAGGATCTGCTCTTTCTTTAGCTTCTTATGCTTTTATTTTTACAAAAAAGAAACGGCTTTAGAAATTATGCAAATGATCCTTAGGGGCTTCATAGATGTTAATCCTGGTGGTAGATGTCCTTTAAATAAAAAAAAAACTATTCAGAGGTTATTGGCGGGCTTTAAAAGTAAGCTACCATCACAATTTACAGACACCATGACTGTGGGAATCTTATATTTGTTTTTTTACAGCATCCTTCCTACTAAAATCAACTTTAAAAACTATGCTAATTAGCCTAAAGGGCTCAAGGAGCTTTACCCAGATCCCCTCCATGCTGCAGATTCAGACTGTTACACTGCTCCCCCTCTCCACTGCTCCCTCAGCCTGCTGTAATCTCACGCCAGCGGGAAGTTTTAGCACACAGTGTGTGGGGGGGGGGGGGAGTGCTTGCGCTCAGTGTAACAGCCTATGAAGCGACATTCCAGAAGGGTTCTATTATCACCTATCACCCACACCCCCCCCAATCAATCACCCCATCACCTCACCCCACACCCCCTCACCCAACCCCCACCCCCCCCTTTTCTATTTCGACCCCACGACACCTACCCCCCCACACCCCCCCCCCCCCCCCTTTATCCCCCCCCCCCCCCAAGCACTTCTGCCTCCGCATTAGTACAATGAAAAAAGTTATTTAAGCGGAGGAGATCAAATTAACAAATATAAGAAGATCCCCACAGTTCCCGGTGCCTGTTGGCTATAGTAAGTCCCTTTGTTTATCAGGATTGATTTTTTTGACTAATTTTCTTAAATTTGGATCTCATTGAATCTTGGTGCAGGGTTTGCTATAACTTAAAAATTGGGTGGTTGTCCTGTTGGAGAGTATGAGCTTTCTTAACTTAACCCTGTCACCACTTTCACCCTGGATACCCCTTTAAGGCTGGCCCTGCTCTGTCCCACGTACTAGCATGGCAAATTTCCTGGACCGCTACCTCACAATCATCACTGAGAACACAGAAGAGGAATACCTCAATGAAACCTGGCGTTTGATAAGTCCAGTCTCATCAAATTGGAAATTTGGAACCTGCGTTTGCGGTGATCACAGATCAGAGCAACCCCTTAGGGCCAGCTGGTGCGAAGCTATGCACGGGTGCCAGAGGGCGGCTCAGGGCCTTTCTTCCGCTCTGTGACACCCGCACCATCTCGCCCCAGCACACCAGATGAACTCAAAGAAAAGATGCTGCGTTTCACGTCCTATATAAAGTGATACTTTACTTCTAAACTACTTAGAACTGTAGAAGAGGGAGAAATAACTAGACCGGGCTGAATTGGAGGGACCTTCTGCTGTCTGGCCCCCACAATTCTCTGGTGCAAGGGACAGTGGAAAGAAGCTAATGGCAGTTTTCTCCATCTTGTGTCCTCAGAAGCAATGATTCGAAATTGTTGAAGAACACGAGCAATGCTTATATCTGTAAATTTTTTGTTGGCACCTTTGCAATAATTAGGGTGGTTTGTTGGTTGCAGTTTGGCACTTCTTGGCACCAAACAGGTTCACCACATCACACTCTCATATGTCACACATGCGTTTTTGTGTGTGGCGCCGTTGTTATTTAGTGCGTTTTCAGAATCGAAAACCGGGTCAGTTTTTTGTCTGGTTTTCCAATTACGCAATTACAAAACGACAAAAACGCATGCATTTTAAAAAAAAAAACGGATTAGTTTTTTTAACGCATACATGCGTTTTTTTTAATTTTTTTTAACCATCTGAACACGCACTACCTCAAAAACGGCCTAAAAAATCCGACCATTGTTGATATCACCCGTAAAAAGGCTGCAACTCCATGCAGCGAACACAACTATGAATCTACTTTGCCATTGATCTAGGGGTGGTGGTGGGGGTCTAATAATGTAACCTACGCGTCCCATTCCGCAACTTCCATATCCGTGTTACGTGTAAATAATTTATGTTCCAAAATCAAACCAAGCGGAGTAATAAGGAAGGAAGCGCTCAGATTGAATGAGACAGGGACATCAGGAGAGACTCCAATGTGGAGAACGAGCATGCCTCGCCTTTGTCTGTGGCGCACCCTTCCCTTGGCGGCTGCCATTATCTTGTACAGGTCGGCGGTAAGACTAATGACAAAGGTTGGTAGCGCCACACTTACAGCCACCCTTTCAATCTGTTTCTCTCGCTTTTTAAACCTTGTTGAATTAAAAACATCTTTGTATTGTCGGTACTTCATTTCACAGCTAACACGTCCAATTGTTTCTTGCCCTCATCAGCGCGGTGAGGGAACGAGCGTAATTAATGACCACCGCCACTCCAAATCTGTAACAAAAAAAAAAAAAACTACATCTAAATACACCTTCCGACCGGGAGAGGTAGAGGAGAAAGCTAAAACACGTCTGTTATTGTGTAGGTTTTTTATTAATTTTTTTTTTTTTTTTGCAGGGGAATCGGTAAACGAGTGATCAGCGCATGAACCAGATGGATCAAAGAGCGACACACAAAAGTTTGTCAAACCAGTTTTAATTGACGCATCTAACTTATTAAAAAACCCGCCAGAGGGGGAGATAAAGCATCAGGCGGCCTTCTACATGGAAGACTTTTTGCGGTGTAAGAGACCTTTTAAGAAAATTGTGTGTAATATACAGAATTTTTCCCTCTCTGGGGGGGTTGTTCCCAGATCCCCTTCATGCTGCAGATTCACAGACTGTTACACTGCTTCCTCCATAACAGGGAGCTTTAGCACATAGTGGTGGGGGGGGGGGGGGGGGATTCATGCACAACCTATGACGCTACATTACAGAAGAGCTCTAGTAGCACTCCCCAGATGTCTGCTGACTTATTAGCATAATTGAAAAAGTTGATTTTAGAAGTCCATGGAAAACAAATATAAGAAGATACTACAGTCCCGGTGCCTGGATCGAGGAGTAATGTCCCTGGTTTATCAGGATGGATTTTGATGGTAAATTTCCTTTAATGAATCCCATGGAATCTGGTGCAGGTTTGGCTATAACATAATAAATTGAGGTGTGGTGAGTATAGCCTTCTTAACCCTGTCACCAACTTTCACCTGGATGACCCCTTTAAGGCTGCACTCACTCTAGTCCCCACTACTAGACATGCAATTTCCTGGAACCGCTCCTCAGATTCATCACAGAATACAGAAAGCAAATACTCAATGAAACCTGCTTGTGGGAAGTCCAGTCTCCTCAAATGGGACCTGCGGTGATCATAGATAGGCAACCCCTTAGGGCACTGGTGGCGAACCTATGGCACGGGTGCCAGAGGCGGCACTCAGAGCCCTTTCCATGGGCACCCAGGCCATCGCCCCAGCACACCGGACAGGACTCAATGAATCTTCCTGCAGTTCCAATCAAGTTAAAAGATGCTGCTTTCAGTCCTATATTAAAGTGATATGTACTTGGCTACTTGGGACTGTAGGAAGAGGGAGAATGTGTAGACAGGGCCGAATTATCTTTGGCGGACCTCGTACTGTCCCCACAATTCTCTGTGTACAGAGGGACACTGGAAAGAAGCTAAAATAATGCAAATTTTCCCTCTTTTCCTCAGGAGGCCAATATGATCGAAAATTGTTGAAGAACAGCGAGCAATAAGTTACTGCTGTAATTTTTGGTTGGCACCTCGCGATAAATTAGGGTGGTTTTGGGTTGCAGTTTGGGCACTCGGCCACCAAAAGGTTCACCATCACTGCCTCCCCCCCCCCCCCCAAAGCACTTCTGGCTCATTAGTACAAATGAAAAAGTTGATTTAAGAAGGGAGGAGATCATGAATAACAAATATAAGAAGATCCCCACAGTCCCGGTGCCTGGGTCTATGAGTAATGTCCCTGGTTTATCAGGATGGATTTTGATAGATTTTCTTTAATGGATCTCATGGAATCTGGTGCAGGTTTGGCTATAACATAATAAATTGAGGTGGGGAGAGTATAGCTTTCTTAACCCTGTCACCAACTTTCACCTGGATGACCCCTTTAAGGCTGCACCTGCTCTAGTCCCCACTACTAGTCATGCAATTTCCTGGAACCGCTCCTCCAATTCATCACTGAGAACACAGAAGAGGAATACTCAATGAAACCTGCTTGTGAGAAGTCCAGTCTCATCAAATTGGAAATTGGACCTGCGGTGATCACAGATCAGAGCAACCCCTTAGGGCAGTGGTGGCGAAGCTATGGCACGGGTGCCAGAGGCGGCACTCAGGGCCCTTTCTGTGGACACCCGCACCATCGCCCCAGCACACCAGATAGAACTCAAAGAAAAGATGCTGCTTTCAGTCCTATATTAAAGTGATACTTACTTCACTACTTAGAACTGTAGGAAGAGGGAGAAGAACTAGACAGGGCTGAATTTGGAGGACCTTCTGCTGGCCCCACAATTCTCTGTGTGCAGAGGGACAGTGGAAAGAAGCTAAAATGATGCAAGTTTTCCATCTTGTCCTCAGGAAGCCAATATGATCGAAAATTGTTGAAGAACAGCGAGCAATAAGTTAATGCTGTAATTTTTTGTTGGCACCTTGCAATAAATTAGGGTGGTTTTGGGTTGCAGTTTGGGCACTCGGCCACCAAAAGGTTCACCATCACTGCCTTAGGGTGATGTAACACATGGCGTTAGTGCGTTTTCAGATCTTAAAAAAAGCATCCGTTTTTTGTCCGGTTTTCCGAATTTGCGCAATTAAAAACTGACAAAAACGCATACTTTTTTTATGATCTGAAAACGCACTACCTAAAATCGCCATGTGTGACATCACCCTTAAAGGGCAACTCCATGTCAGCAGGACACAACTATGAATCTTACTTGGCCATTGATCGGGGGGGGTCTATAAATGTAACCGCGTCCATCCTTCAGGCCACACGTTCCATATCCCCGAGTTACGTGTAAATAATTTATGTTCCCAAAATCAATACCAGCGGAGTATAAGGAAGGAAGCGCTAGATTGAATGGAGACAGGACATCAGGAGAGGCACAATGTGGATAACGAGGATGCCTCGCCTTTGTCTGGTGCGCGCCCTTCCTTGGACGGCTGCCATTTATCTTGTAAGGTCGGCGGTAAAGAATAATGACAAAGGTGGAGCGCGCACATTACAGCCCGACTTCAATCTGTTTACTCCTGTTATTAAAACCTTGTTGAATTAAAACTATTTGTATTGCGGTACTTAATTCAAGCTAACACGTCCAATTTGTTCTGCCTCATCAGCGCGGGAGGGACGAGCGGTAATTAATGACACCGCCTCCAAATCTTAAAAAAAAAAAAAAACTACATCTAAATAAACCTTCCGACCGGAGAGAGGTAGAGGAGAAAGCTAAACGTCTGTTATTTGTAGGTTTTTT
The DNA here is from genome assembly GCA_019512145.1 of Engystomops pustulosus. NCBI lineage: Eukaryota > Metazoa > Chordata > Amphibia > Anura > Leptodactylidae > Engystomops > Engystomops pustulosus. Next base: position 15,521,581 of record CM033641.1, read on the forward strand.
ATTAATTTTTTTTTTTTTTTTGCAGGGGATCGGTAAAACGAGTGATCAGCGCAATGAACCAGATGGATCAGAGGCGACACGAAAAGTTTGCAAACCAGTTTAATTACGCATTAAATTAAAAAACCCGCCAGAGGGGAGAGATAAAGCATCCAGGCGCCTTCTACATGGAAGACTCGGTTTAAGGACCTTTTAAAGAAAAATTGTTGTAATATACAGAATTTTTCCTCTTCCCCCCCCTATGGTTACGTCTTAACTTATTTACATAATTTGCTGGATTTTTATGGATTTTTTTTTCTAAGAACTGTACAGATTTGTATGTTGTTTGCACCAAAAATCGCAATGATTAAACAAAAAAACATTTTTTAAAAGGAAAATTGTTTTTACACGTTAAAAAAAAGAATTTTGTGATTTTTTAAATATTGCCAACCACAGTGATAGTCAGAAAAAAAAATTGTATAACTTATTTGAGAAAAATAAAAAAAAAAATTGTAATTTTGTTTTTTTTATTGAATTTTTTTTATTCTTTAGAACCTAAATACTGCACACGGAGCAATTCCAGAGGGTTCACAAACTAAATTTCTCATCTCAGATAAACACATAGATCGGGAGTAATTTTTCATAGGAGGGCGACATATGTTAAAATATTTTTTTGTCTATTTTTTAACATTGGAGGGGACTAGCACAAGTGAACAATCTCTATGATTCGGATTGTCGGGGTCAGGCTGGGTTTCCATCGGGCCACCATACAATTGTCTAGAGGGCCCACCCTCTATCAATCCCTAGGAGGTAGACGTTCTTAGCTTTCAAGTTAGGCCTCATTCACACTAAACAAAGTGCGTCTAGCACACAGCCCCCATAGAGGTCTATTGGTCACGTTGAGGTCGCCCATCTCTTGGCCAAACGGGACACTGTTTACGGCACACGCTAATTTGTACGTAGCCTTAGGTGGTTAACTTTGGCACGTAGTACTGAGATAGAGCCTGGGAAGGATCCTCTAGTCGTCTGGTGGTCATCTAACTACAGACCGGTTGGTTATTTTCCCCCTAGAGGCAAAAAGTACCTCCAGAATTTAGCCATGAGAAAATTTGGGACACCCACATACACCATATACTATCAACCTTCATTAGTAGACAGGGGCAACTTATGTTTGGCCTGGTTTTCCAGACCCAATGTTAAAATATCAAGATTGATGAGGTCTAAATTCCTCACCGCAGCATAGGACTGCTATCCGAAAACCTGATTAAGTAGAGGGATGTTGTCCCGTTGGAAATGACTCCCAGCATCATAGAGGAGTCCCTGCACGGTATATGGTACAAGAAATATGGCCAAGCATGGCTGTCTGAATGAGACTTGCCTGAAACCATCGGAGCGCTGGCCAAAGCCCTTAAAGGGGTTGGAGACTTTTCCGTAAATTCCATTGTTCTCACCATACTGCCCTCTTCATATATACATATATTTCTCTGGCTCAGTGCTCCATCCCGTTCTCATAGTGTCGCCCATAGTGTCTCTTCTCTGTCCTCTCTGACAAAAAGACAGGAAGAGGGGAGGGAGCAAGATGAGTCATAATCTCCTGCTACAGCTCTTCCAATTCAGCTGAGCTCAGAAATGTAAACAAAGAATCATAGAGAGCCTGCACACAGTACAGAAGCGATTAGCAGGAGCGCTGAATCACTTGATGAACATTCAGGGATTATTTTTAAGGTAGTAAAGGCACATAGACAATTTATGTAAAAGAGTGTGCAACCCCTTTAATTTCCTTCACCATCTTGTACTAGCAGCAATACCTTCTCAAAATTATCCTAGCATCGACTTATCACAGGACATTGAAACATAGTTCCATGGGAAATCTGGGTCAGACCCCCCCCCCACACACACACACACGTCCCTCTAAATCTTCCCTGATAATGATGCATCAGTGTCCTTGAGGTATCAGAGATGTGACCAACCATATTTATCTGAACTGACCCTTAGAACAGGTTCTGAATGAAGGTGGCGACTGGATTTAAGCAGTTTGGGTAGTGCTACAGACACAGCTATGCAGTGATTGACTGGCCCACCGGGGAATCGGAGGATTCTCCGGTGGGCCCCATCTATAACACAATACTGGACCACAGAAGTCCCACAATACACAACCCAAATTGGATGTTGATGACAAGTGGGCCCAAGAAACCTAGCCTGACCCTGCTGGTGTAACATCACAGGTCCAATCACATGACTCCTCCCCCTGCAGATGCTGTTCCCAAAAACAAATTGTCCCTTACAGCGAACATGTAAAAAGCCAGAAGAAAATCAGAAAATAAATGTATAATCTGCCGGCTGTTTAATTTATGAAAATAAATTCATTAGAAATGATCGTCCTAAAAAAAATGTACTAATTAGATGAGGGACATTAAGCGCCAGGATTTTCCCAATTGCTTCATTCCGGTTTCCCCCCTAAATTCCTCATTTACATAATTACAAGGTAATGTTTGGCCGGCATAGACCATTGCTTTCATTTATCCATCCAGCCATTAGGATTCTGCTTATATCAGTAGAGTGTAAAATATTTATGTAAACGACTAAATCAATTTGTATTTGTCAGGGGTGCAGGCAGCCCTTCTCCAAACATCCCGCCTGCTAAATGTGCCGGGGGGGGGGGGGAAACGTTCCCGGACCAGATCGGGTTCACACAAGGACTGAGAATCTCACGTCTGTAAATCTATCATTAAAGGGAATGTATGAGATCTGAGAAACGTCCCGGGACAGCGCCCCTCCTGACTACAGGTCATGTCTGGTAATGCAGCAGACAATTTAATGAGGCCAAGCTGCAAATATATGTTTCCAGAAACGTGCATTGAGGCTGCGGTCACACGTTCCGCTTGCGTCACGTTTTTTGATGCGTTTTTGACCCATTCCACTGGCTTCAGCCTTCATCACACGATGAGGTAACATTGTGTTTTAGCAGATGCAGTGGAAACGCAATGTAACCTGAGCGTGTGATCAAGGCTTAAGCCTTTGAAATGTGTCATGCAAATGATCGTTGTTCTCTCTTTGCACTGTTTTTTTTTATATCAGATGCTACAATAACACATTCATTCCAATCTCTCCATACACAGCGCTCACACGCGGCGTTCATATTGCGCTTCGAAACACATTACAACAGCTGAGGAGAGGAGAGAATTACATTACGTTTACATTTTGTTAACTAATTGTAAACAATTTGTAAACATTCTATTAAGGACTCATGCACATAACTACAAATGACTGGGAGGGGGCATAAGCGCTCCTCACCCCTCCCCTCTCCATAGGGAGTCAAACGTCTGCCAGTGTATTTCGGCAAAGAATAGGATGTCCTAGATGTGGTATATTTCTATACAGTCCTATATTCTTCACAGCAGCCGCCCCCACCATAACTGGGGGCTATAGATCTCAATGGGGGCTGTGAAATGGCTGCAAATTGTACAGCTGTACTGCCGACCCCCATACTGTCATGTGCATGGGGCCCAACACGGTGTTTACAAATGCAAAGTCAGCGCAGTGTAAGTGCAAATGTTAACGTAATAAGGCTAATTTCGTCCCCTGAGTTGTATTGTTTCAAAACGAAAAGTTTACACCACATGGCAACCAAAGGGTGGTGACACACGTGGCGTTTTTAGGCCGTTTTTAGTAGTGTGTTTTTAGAGCGGAAAAAAAACGCATGCGTTTTGGACCAGTTTGAATTAAGAAAATTGTTCAAACTTGTCAAAAAAGCATGCGTTTTTTATGATCTGAAAACGCACAAACCAAAAACGGCATGTGTGTCACCACCCAAATGCATGGAAAACAGTAAAAAAAAACAGATGTGTTTTTATACAGACTGCAAACCCATGCTTTAAAAGGGTCCAAAAACGTGACGCGTGGGTTCACCCATAATGGCTGCATTCACACGATGCGTTGCGTCCCATTTTTTGTTGCGATTTGACGCATTGCAAAGGCTTTGGCATTCCCATTGCAGTTGTTAAAACAGGATGTAACCTCAGCATGTGATCAAGGCTATAGCCTTTGCAATGCGTCAAAAATGCAACAAAAAACATAACGCATCGTGTGAACGCAACCCCTGACTCCCAGAAGACACTGACCCTCACCTGCTTCATCTGTAAAATTAGACTCTTCAACGTAAGTTGCACCACATTCCCCACCAGGGCCAATGCTCTGACAGCTTGGGCGGGGTTGGTTGGAAGTTGGACCAGAAACAAACAGGTCAGAATGATGCTGTGTGTGAATGGACCCTAAAAGAGAAATCAACTGTGGTGCAGCTAAGGACAGGTGGTTTTCACGGCTTATCTCGTCACAGCTGAGGTGTCGTTATACTTTATGGAGCGCCCCCTGCGGGCAGGGTGGGGTGTTATTTTATAACTAGGCTCCTTTCAAGTGTCACAGTGCTTCTATATGACCTATCCATGTTTAGCCATACATCAAAAAAACGTGACACAACGCATCGTGTGAACAAGCCCTCAGGCCGGCGCCACACAGGGCGCTTTGTCTGCGCTTGCAAACGCAAACGCAGACAAAGTCGCGCCCACCGGGGCGGGCCTCGGCCCGATCGCATCGGCGTTTCTATGGAACGAGCCGCCGGTGTTTTGTGTTAATTTAACCGGATGCGTTTAACGCATGCGTTTTTAACAATCTGAAAACGCACTAACTAAAAACGCCACGTGTGTCTTCACCCTTACAGCAGCTGAGGAGAGGTGATTCGCCTAATTACTATTAACATTTGCATTTACAAAATGTAAACGCATTGTTAATGTCTCATGTGACCGCGCCCTCAGGGCGCATTCACACGTTGCGTTTTGGTCGCGTTTTCATGGCGTTTGAAACGCATTAGAACAGCTGATGAGAGGTAATTTGCCTAATTACATTACCATTTAACAAAACGCATACGTTAACGCGTTGTTAACGCATGCGTTAACATCACGTTTACGATGCATTTTGTAAACGGAAATGTTAACAGTGATATAATTAGGCAAATCACCTCTCCTCAGCTGTTGTATATGCGTTTCAAACGCAATGAAAACGCAGGTCAAAACGCAACGTGTGACCGCGCCCTCAGTGTGTTTGTTCCAGTCACACTCCTCTCCCTTGGGTTTATAACATTTTGCAGAGAACCCCGGTATCTGTATGGCCGCGGTCACACATTCCAAAAGTGTCGCGTTCATAACACAGGGGGCAGGTGTCAACTCAATCGCATATGCGTTTCCCGGAAAACGCATGAGATCGTTGCCCCTTGTGCACTAGCGTTGCGTTATGAACACGACACTATTGGAATATGTGACCGCGGCTGATGAAGGAGATGCCAGCTTTCCCCCAAGATACTAGAAGACCCTGGATAAAGACTATTTCTCTTTATGTGTTTCTAATTTCTCTGTGAACAAAACAGATGGCGCCTGGCTGCTGCTAAACTCACTGGGGGACATTTACTTAAAGTGTTGGTGTCTGCTTTGGGTTTGTTACCGACCTGCTCTCGGAAAGAAGATACACATTTAATATTGTGTAGCTGTGCAGAGACATTTCTGGCGCCGAGACCATTTTCTGTCCCTGGGACCAAAATCTGTCCCAAGCACCAGAAATGTGTCCAGCAGTCCCTGCTAGACCAGTTTTCTTTTGGTCTACTTTCCGCCAGTTTACAGCGCCCAAAAAGGGCTGCGACACATATTAATTCTGTCTGAGTTTCCACTCCGCCAAAGCCACGCCCCTTTTCGGAGAAGAGTCGGAGCAGACGGAAAAAGGCATTTTTTTCTGGCGCCGCCAGCTAATAAATAGGTAGGAGAGCAGAACATGTGGTGAGAGCGCCACAAAACTGGCAGAAACACCATAGTAAATGTCCCCCACTGACTCTTGGAAACTTTACTAGCTAGTAGCCATGTGTTAAGATTAGATAAGTTGTGCACCTGTCAGAAACAACAAAATAGCAAAATATACATTATGTGAAGTATGAATTAGGAGCCGATCAGTAACGTATCGAATGTATTACGCTATTGTAGTAACCAATCAGAAGTTGGTTTGAAAATTAACCAATCAGAGGTGTTGTTTTAATAGCCAATCATAAGCTATTGTTCAAGTGTATGATAACCAATCATGCTAATAGTAAAGACGTTACACCCTGCTTAACCCGTTAACGCTCAGCGTCCGATATATCGGACGCTGAGCTCAATGACTTAGCGCTCAGCGTCCGATATATCGGACGCTGAGCCCATGCCGGTTCAGCTCAAGATCTGAGCCGAACCGGCATCGGGAAACACGGGGTGCCGGCTGTGACTGATAGCCGGCACCCCAGTGTAACACCCGCGATCGGAGTTGACTCCGATCGCGGGTGCTTAACCCGTTAAATGCCGCGGTCAGCGCGACCGCGGCATCTAACATGCCTCTGGGGGGTCTTTCCCCCACGATCGGCCCCCCCGAACCGTTTTCGGGGGGCGCCGATCGTTGCTATAGCAACTCTGGGGTCCGATCTGGACCCCAGAGTTACCTGCAAGAATTGCCAGTAAGATGGCGTCTGTGACGTCATCTTACTGGCACAGTGCCAGCCTATGCAAGTGTATAGGCTGACACTGATAATACTCTGCAATACATGAGTATTGCAGAATATTATCATGAACAAGCAATCAGATGATTGCTTCTTCATGTCCCATGGTATAAAAGTGAAAAAGTAAAAAAAAAAATGTTATTCAATAAAAAAATAAAGTAATAAATCACTAAAAATGCCCAAAACCCCCAAAACATATAAAGAGACATATTACTAAAAAAAAAGTCTAAATCATAACACAAACCCCACATATATAGTATCACCGCGTCCGTAACAACCCGTAGAATAAAAGTAAATCATTATTGAACCCCCACGATAAACGCCGTAAAAAAAAACTGCTATAAACCTTCCAAAAATTATGATTTTTAGCTATTCAATCCCACAAAAAATGCTATAAAATGTGATCAAAAAACCATGTGTACTCCGACATGATACTGGTGCAAAGTACAACATGTCCCGCAAAAAACAAGCCATCAACCAGCTCCGTAGCCAAAAAAGTAACAATGTTATGCCACTTGGAAGACGGCAATACATAAATGATAGATTTTTCCCCACATTAGGGTTTTGTTTGACAAATTTAGTAAAACATGAGAAAATATATTCATGTCTGGTATCCCCGTAATCGTATCGACCCATAGAATAAAGATAACATGATTATTAGGCTATACGGTGAACACCAAAAAAAAAAAGAGTAAAAAATACAGTACAGAATTGATGCTTTTCTACTCCTGCCCTCAAAAAAAGTTCCTAAATTTTCAACAATAGGTGATACCAACCCCAAAATGGTAACAATGGAAAAAGCATCTCATCGCGCAAAAAAAATGGCATCACATGGCCCCAATAACGAAAAAGCGAAAATTTTATAGCCTTCAAAAGGGGCCAATGAGGAAACTAAAATCCTGGCAGCTGCAGCGCCCTCCTTCCCTTCTGCGTCTCGCTGTGCGCCCATAAAACAAGTAACGGCCACATGTGGGGGGTCTCTGCACTCAGGAGAAATTGCAGAACAAATTGTATGGTGGGTTTTCTCTTTTTATATTTTGGAAATGTGTAAATTTTAGTGCTAAATGAACGTATAAGGGAACAATTTGACCATTCTAAATTTCACCTCCATTTTGATTCAATTACTATGAAGATCTCAAGGGGTTAACAATCTTTGTAAATGCTGTTTCTGATAGTTTGTGGGGTGCAGATTTGAAAATGGGTTGGTTATATAGGGGGTTTTGATGCTAAATATGTAAAATTTCATTCAAAACTGTATTTATCCCCAAAATAGTCAATTCTGAAAATCCGGAAAAGCGATATTCTTTTTGTAAGCCGCGTGACATCAAAATAAATTATCCAGACATTTCAGAAATTATGAAAATGTAAAGTAGACAAATGGGAAATGTTATTCTGCAAGTTATTTAGGTGGTAAATCTATCTGCCTGAAAACGCAATGATTTTGAATTTCGAAAATGGCAAATTTTTCAAAAAATTTATCATATTTTCTTTTTTTTTGTAAATAAACGCAAAACTTATCAGCCAAAATTTACCACTAAAATGAAGTACAACATGTGGGGAAAAAACTATCTCAGAATCGTTTTGATAAGTAACAGTGTTCAAAAGTTATAACCATATAAAGCGAAGCAAGTCAGAATCCAAAAAATCGGGCTGAGCCTTAAGCTACAAAATGGCTGCGTCCTTAAGGGGTTAAAGATGTATAAATAAAGCAGTTTGACCCCCCCACACACACACTAAAAACTAAAACTAAAAACGGCCCAAAAACGGCCTAAAAACGCCAAGTGTGTCTTCACCCTTAGCCGCACGATTGTTGATTTCTTTTTTGCGTCACATTGCGTTTTGCTGCATTTTGTCACATTTTTAAACCCATCCAAAACGCAAGTGTGTATCTCATAAAACGCATATGCGTTTTGGCCAAACCCCCTCCCAATTGCGTTTTGAATGTGTTTAAAAATGTGACAAAAACACCACATGGGCGCATTCACACGTTCCGCTAGCGTCGCGTTCATAACATGACGCTAGCGCACAGGGGGCGGGGCTCGGGCTGATCGCATATGCATTTCCCTGCATGTGCGTTTGGGATTAGTACTGCCCCCTGTGCACTAGCGTCGCATTATGAATGGACGCTAGTAGAACATGTGACCGCGGCCTAAGTTTTATGCAGGTTTTTCTGGTTGTATTTTAATGACTCTTTGGGTGCATTAGGTTATTCACTCCATTTTTTTGTGCTTTATTCCATCAGTTCACCGGAGTTCTCCGTGTAGCAGTTTCCTGGTTTGCGCCTAATTAGTCTTTGTATTTCTCCGGTTTCCAGATGTTTGCTGCTTATGTAACATTGATTTGTGCCTAAAAGGGCGCAAAATAATTGGGCAAAAACATTGCAGTCATGACCCTGCGTAGGAAATCGTGTGAGATGCACAAGATTTTGCGCCTTTTTAAAAAAAATTTACTCCTAAAAAATTCTCAAAAAAAACTGAATGATGAATGACCTGTTCACAATAGGGGAAAGGGTCATGGCCAGAGAAAAATGACCCCCATAATGTGTAAACAAAATAAAAACTTTTTGAAGAAAACCTTCATTTCTCCTTACTCCACATGTAATTTCCCGGATAATTTTGTAAGATTTGGATTGTTTTGAATCCAACTTCCTTGGTTGCATTTGATGGACATGTGTCATTATTCAACCGTATAAACTATGATACTATAATACTATGATACTATAATACTATGATACTGTAATAATGTTTCATCTTAAATCTGCAACAAATCTGGAAACTCACATTGATGATGATGATAGTGATCTCTCCAGCGCCCCCTGGCGACCACCCTTAGTAATGACACCCAGTTCCTGCTCTATCCTCCCCACATCTCTGCTGCCATTTACATGGTGAGACATCAATGTCTGTGGAAAGATGTAATTTCCCTGTCAGAAATTATAACTCGCTCCCGCTTCATGTGTCAGCAGCCGCAGTAAAGGTTGTCAAAAATGCTCAGTGAAGGAAACCAACAAGAGGAAGGAGCTAATGGGATTAGAGAGATATCATTTAATACTGTCAGCCAGATGCTGGAGTGCAGGGTAAACTGCTGCCAGGCTGGGGGTGCAGGCTAACCCCTCAGATCCCTGCACTGCAGCCACTACAGCGCCACCCTGAGGCCTCATGCTCAGCTGGCATCACTGGCCACCGAATGGCACAGGCATCCAGAAGTCTGCTGTGTGGCATCCAAACTGGTACCCAGATGCCACTCTGTGTGTCTAAGTGTAAAGCTGCCATGTCCTTAGACTTGTGTAACATCCATATACTGTGCCCACAACTCTTCTGGTGCCAATACTGACTGTGTGGATGAATACTGGGGTGCACAGTGCCCTTCTAGGCTGGTAATACTGGTAGTAAGGATATGTCTGCAAGTTAGTTTGAACAGTGCTCATCTAGACTAGTAGTAATGAAGAATGTCACTTCAGGTGTGAATTGTGCTCATATAGACTAGTATAATACTAGTAGTAATCAATATGGTAGTGTGTACATCTAGGCTAGTGTAATACTAGTAGTATTGAGGGTATCACTGGGTGGTGTTACAGTGCTCATCTAGGTTGTATAATACTAGTAGCAATCAATATGGTAGTGTGTACATCTAGGCTATGTAATACTAGTATTATTGAAGGGTATCACTGGTGTGTGTACAGTGTTTCATCTAGGTTATATAATACTAGTAGTAATGAAAAGGATCACTGGTGGTGTGTGTACAGTGCCTCATCTAGGTTCGTATATACTAGTAGTCAATATGGTAGCGTGTACATCTTGGTTAGTGTATACTAGTAGTATTGAGGGTATCACTGGTGGTGTGTGCAGTGCTCATCTAGGTTAGTATCAATACTAGTAGCAATTCAATATGGTAGTGTGTACATCTAGGTTGTGTAATACTAGTAGTAATGAAAAAGGATCACCTGGTGGTGTGTACAGTGCTTCATCTAGTTTAGTCTATCACTAGTAGTACTCACTATTGTTAGTGTTAAATACTAAGTTAAAGTTGAATACTAGTAGTAATGGGGGCATCACTGTGGTGTGTTCATGGGGCTCATCTAGTACTGAACTAGGATAGTGTGGTAGTTCTGCACGTGCTCATCTAGACTAGTTGTAGTGGGTTGTGTGCATGACTACAGTCTAGGTGTTAGTATTCATACTAGACAATCTAATATCGGAGCGCTGGTAATCTGTTAGGTCGATTAATCTAGTAGTATTGAAAAGGATCACTGTGGTGTGGCACGGGGGGCTGGCATCTAGGTTAGTATCAGTTTCATAGTACTATCAATATGGTACGATGTCATCTTGGTTAGTGTAATACAGTTAGTATGCAAAAGGGGATCACGGCGTATGTGTGCAGTCGCTCATCTAGGTTAGTATATATCTAGTAAGTAATCATATGGTAGTGTGTCACATCTATGCGTTGCTGTAATACATCAAGAGTATCGTAAATAGTGTAACTGCTTGTGCTATGTGCAGTGCGTTCATCTAGACTAAAAAGTTAGGAGTAATAACAGGTATCACTTCTTAGTGTACAGTGGCTAAAGATATTGTAATGAGTTGTGATCATTAGTATTGTGTGAACAGTTGCCAATCTTAACTTAGGTACATAGCTAGGTAGTAATAAATCATATCCTTCTGTGCTCAGCTTAGACTATTATGAATGTATTTCTTGGTGTTCACGCTAACTCCAGACTGTAAATCTAGTAGTATGAAATACTTACTTCTGGTGTGAACAGTGCGCTACAGATTATTGTAATACTAGTAGTAATGACAGGATATTAACTGTCTGGGGGTGGGATAGTTGCCCTATTTTTAACTATATTACTGTTAGTCAGTGAAGGCTACTTACTTCTGGTGTGTACCAGTGCTCAGTACGAGATTAGTTATTCAGTATAATAAGGATGTCCACTTTGATTTGTTCATTTGCTTTACTAGACTAGTTATCACACTATATTGTGTTTGTGTGTCGTACAGTGCTCATCTAGGCTGAGTAATCACTTTAGTAGTATACTCTCTGATAGTGGGAGCCATGCGTCACTAGACTAGTAATACTGGTATATCAACTTTATCTTGCTACTATAAACTGTCATCAAAGCAATATGATACTGATACATTTGTTGGTGTGTACAGTGATCATATAGAGTAATGATATCTAGTCGTATGAAATTATCATTCTGTGTAAACTGGTGCCTGATCAAGGCCACGTTACGATAGGTATGTTGTTGGTACAGTGATCATAATACTAATTAATAACTTGTATAATGAAGGTACTACTGCGTGTGAACATGCTTATGAAAGCTCACACTGTACTTAACTGTATACTTAACTAACCAATAACTATGCTGTGCGCACTTCACATGTAGCCTAACTACTACTAGTAGTCTACCTGGTTACTTGTCCTACACACCACTAATATTATCAGATCTGCAGGGTATGTATAACTAAAAAAGATTTGTTTTATCGGGGGGGGTCGGGGTATCTCGGTGATAGCAAACTCAGTATCTATGTTCTTTCTGTTTGAATTTTTGTCAAACTTGCTATCATATCTGCATGGTTGAGATATTTCGAGTTACTTTAAGGTGTTCCAGTCACGTGTGATGTTATTCCTGTGGTTACCGGGGGTGTGGGGGGTGGCGACTACGCGGGGAGTCTATCATGGGTGGGAGTAGTGTGTATGGAGTACTTGGGGTTTGGTCGGGGGAGTGGTTACTAGAAAGGGCATTCAGTAGGAGCGGTCGTGGTGTTGTTGCATGTTGCGGTACCGATGGCTGGTTGGGCGCACGGAGCGACAGGAGGACTGGGGAGGTTTTGAATCGCGCAGTGAATGACACTGGCTAGGTAGACAGAGGAGTGAAGGCTTGTCTTATGAGGGCACGTGAGAAGTACGTGATGATGGGGTACCAGGGAGTTTGGTGAGGGTTGTGCGTAGGTCAGTCTGATCCGGAGGGAGGTGTTTGGCGTACGGGATGGGGCATCTTATGAGGACCTGTGTGAACCTGCTTGTGAGACTAGTATTACTAATAACCATGTGTGTACTAGTAGTATTAGTAGTACTTATGTAACCATATCAGTACTGGCTTGAGCTACCTATACCAATAACTACATACACTGAAACTCTAGTAACTAATGTGTAACTAGTAAAATACTGATATTACTGCTTAAGTTGTCATACAGACAAGTAATAACCATTCACTGCTTACTAAGCAACTATTAATATACAATGTAGCCACTAGTGCTAGCAACTGTATCAGTGCCTAATATAAAAAAGTACACATTTGTATTGTTTGTTTGGATTGTAACCTCAGTGATTGTATCTAGAGCTCACTTAGACTAGTATTACTAGTAACCATATCATTACCAGTATATATGGAGACTAGTAATACTAGTAACCCTCAGTGATTGTATCTAGAGCTCACTCGACTAGTATTACTAGTAACCATATCATTACCATTATATATAGACTAGTACACTAGGGATCACATATTTGGCATCATAAACTTTACATGTAGTAATACTAATACCATATAATTGTCAATGTTTACTATGATTGTATATGGTAGTACTAGACCATATCATTCCAGTATGAACTACACATGTAGTACTAGTAATCATATCACAGCCAGTGCTTACTATACATGCAGACTATTAATACTAGTCATCATATCGTTGTCATTATGACCATCCATCTAGATTAGTAGTACTAGTAATCATATCACTGCCAGTATGAACTTACATGTAGTACTAGTATCACATCATATCAGTCCAATGTTTAATATACATGTAGCTAATTATACTGGTCACCATACCTCAGCCAGTGCTTACTATACATGTAGACTAGTAGTACTAGTAATCATATCACTGTCTGTATGCCCATTACCCGGCTGATAACCTTTGCCGACAACCGACTACTGTGTATACAATTAAGAAACGATCAGCTACAATTACAATCAATGTTTCGTCCGTCTATGAGGAATATTCCTGGCGATTATAAAAGCTTTAATAAAACTATTTTTTTGCCAACAAAATCATGTGAAATGGTTAGTATTGTAATATTGCATTTCTTGTAGGATGTTGCTGTCTCAGTTTTTATCCCTGTCTGTCCATCTATTTTGGTATCTTAGTATTATTTCTAAGGTCACAAATCACTTCACTGTATTTTCGCCATTGTCATTTAAAATTAAAGAAAATGTCTAAAAAAAAATATTTGCATTAAAAACAATACATTAATAACATGAATGGAATATATTGATATATCCCACAGAATCTGCAAGGGAAAAAAAATTATAAATCTGGTGATATTTTATTACATCGATTTTTGATAAATTTCGAATGTTTTGGTCCTCATTATACATATTACATATTGGAAAAAAAATTGCATCATATCAACTATGTCAGAATAATTCTCTTATTAAAAAAAAAACTAAATCAAATATGATTAATCACTCTAGTTGCTCTATTTAGATATTATAAACAACTTTATTTTTGTAAGTTTTCGATTTTAATCATATCTGTAGTTGTTTGATAATAAGTAACCATAAAATAATATAAAAATAAAAGTATTCATAATAATGTTAATAATAGAAAAATATTAATAATTACAATAATACAAATTATAATAACACGTAAATAATAATAATAATAACTAAAATGCTAATATACTATTGTATAGTAGGCTAAAAATAGAGTAATGATAACAAAATAAAAGTATTCATAATAATGATAAAACTAATGAAAATATTAATATAACAATTATAATAGTATATACCACTGCTAAATGCCAAATACTATTAATAATAATACTAGTCTAAAAGAAAAAGAAATAAAAACCAGTAAAGTAATAAAAATAAAATAAAAACCAGTAAAGTAATAAAATTGAAATAATCTTACTATAAAATAAAATAATCACAATAATTTTTAAAAAAAGTATAAAGTATTAGGTGTAAAATATCATATTTGATATTCAATAAAAAATAATAATAACAAATATGATATATTGGAGGATAATATTATTATAGTATACTAATATTGAGAAAAATTAATATAATTCAGCATACAACTTGCTATTTGCATCCAAATAAAATGTGACAATTAATTTGATAATAAAAAATTATTCAAATATTAATAATTAATATAATAATAATATAAATAAAAATAATATATTATTTATATGTATTAATAATAACATAATAATATCCCAAAATAAAAATAATCCTAAAATATATAAAATATATAATAATAATAAATAGTCCTACAATATGATAATATTATAATACTAAGAATAATTACAATAATAATTGCGAGTAGAAGAAAAGCAAAAGACACCCAGGGAGAAGATATATTTATATTACAGTTTATTGTTCAATGTCTCAGCAAAGTGCTTGAAATATCTCTATATAATACTGCCCTATTGTCATACAATAAATATAAAACAAAATGAAAACATCATCACATTATTTACACAAAGAACAAATGTCAAATTACAATGAAATAACAGCAGTCAGACTGGAGAAATTCTGACCTTGGAACCATTCACTTCTGTATAGAAGGAGGAGAGTCCGGCAGAGTTTCTAGAAGGTTTTACATTTTAAATAAAAAAAAATTGAATGCATAAATTCTCTGTATATATACAGTGTATATCGTGATATCACGAACGGGAGGTTCATTGTATATTTCACCAATGCAGATTATTACATTACAGCCACTTCCTAAACTCCTAGATACCCTGAGAGCAAAATGGGCCAGAATAGAAAGATGTTTTTTAGTTTTATTCATTTATTCTTTATAAAAACAAATCCCCCCAAAAATGTAACCAAACCTTATTTACACCAATGAAAACACTGACAAATATGGAATGATTTCCTATTGAACAAATAAGGTCATATTATCCCACTAAATTGACACAGCCTCAAGTGGCCCTAAAATCAGATGCATTTTGGTTTAATATACACAATTATGGATGGAATGAAGGTTTTAGTGAATCATTATGGTTGTAAAATTTTGTTGAAAAAAAGTAAGAAATAATAATAATATAAAATGCATTATACAATTTACAGGGATAGTTGAATATTTTTTTTTCCCCATTAATTTTGTTCTATACAGAGAGGGGTGGAAGTCTTTAAAGTGCTCCCCATATTCATCTACTATGAGAGGGTTTGTTATAACCATTGCAATGAAAGGTGCTGTTCTTCCAGTATATCCCAGGGAGTCTTGAGCTGCACTAAAGGGGGTAAATCCCGAGGCACCAGTGCTAGGAGTATAACTAAGCTACTTTCCTACTTTAGATTGCCAGCTCTTGCGTCCCCTTGTTGTAATACATTGTGTCCATCGTGGAAACTTGTGCTTTGCCCATGGATAATTCAAGTCTCTATAGTCAATAAGTGGGGGCATAAAATGCTGGGGTCCCATAAGACTGAGACCCCAGACAAAGGGTGACAGACTGCACGGGGCCAGGAGGAAGGGTAACTGTGCTGTGCACATAGTCCACCAGTGCATGGCTTGGGTAACCAGGGTGTCCATGCATGCCCAGTGGGTTGCCCATAGTGGGAATGGCTAAGAGGCTCAGCCCCCCACCCATACCTGGACCACCCCCCCCCCATGACCGAACCTCCAGTAGGCACTGGTGTCTGCTCCAGGATTCGCTTTCTTCCACTTGTGCGTCTATTCTGGAACAAGATCTTGACTTGGGTCTCAGTCAGACTCAGCGATAATGCCAGGTTAGTCTCTCACACACCGAGAGGTATCTTGTAGACTTGAACTTGTTCTCCAGAGCCACCAGCTGTTCATAGTGAAAGCTGTTCTAGCTCTCCTGGGTTTGCCAGACTTAGAGTCAGAACCTGTTCTCTTCTCTTGGGTTTACCATGCTGGTTCTGTCCTGGTTCTGTTGGTTCTGGTTCTTTGGAATTACCTTGCTGTGAGCCAGGAGTGTTACCATGACTTGATAGACCATCCTCAGCCTGAGTAGAGCCACCATTCTCCCTGTCCACTGTACCAGAAGGAGTGGAGTTGCTGCTCTCTTCACTGCAGACCTCTTCATCTTCCTCATCCTCCTCTTTTCCTCCAGGTCACTACCAGACTGGGGCTAAAGTCCTGATTTGACAATCTTCTCCAGTCTGTTGGTACAATCTTTCATCCTCTGTAATGAGAAATTTCCATTAAAAACAGGGTTTCTATAAGTTGTCACCAAACAATCATCCATAGACTATGTAGATAAGACATAGGAAATCACAACAGTTCACATCACAAAGTCATCAATAAACTAATAGCATAGATCAATGGTAGAAGTAGAATCATTTCATAGGGTATCAAAAGGACATGCCACCAAATCATCAATGGTCGTATGTATCAATAGGGACCTGTGGGTCTCGGAGGGTTAAGGGAATGTTAATTATTTTAGGGAAGGTGATGCTCCTACAGCTGGCGACTACACAGTTAAATATTTTACTGGTAATGAACCAGGGGAGAAATTTTTAGTATCTAAGAACCGTGCCGTGTTGTTATGGTTATGTAGTCGGGTCGTGTGTTGTAAATCGTATATATATAATAGTAAATATATACACATGCAGTAATGATAAATAACTGGGCCAGGCAGAATTATTCACACACATAATGTCCATGTCACACTGTACACTACACTGACAAGAGCTTCTTTCTCTTCCTTACAGTGAGTGATGGGCTTGTGATCTGTATCTCACACACTGGATCATAGAACCTGACAAATCATCTTTGATAGGTGAAATTTTTATAAGTGCATTTACCTAGAAATTATTTGACCAACACCCTGGAATCTTTCACTCATAACATCACTGCCCATAGACTACATACAAAGATGTATCAAATACAACACACAATCATATCAGCCTGTGATTCATGCATTTACAGGTCACCTCTGCTGTCTATATAACTTCATGTCCTCTACATGGTGCAGCCAGGAGGGCAATACACTGGGGTCCTGATCACTGCACAGCACTGAGAACACGTGTACTGCCTGCAACCCACCACTGCCCCAACACACTGTCATGTCTGCTGCACCTACCAGGGACATTCTCCAAGGACAGAACATTCAATAATATATATATATATACATATATATATACATGACATAAATTATAATATTTAATAATCATGATACTAGAATAATGGATATATTAATGTTGTTATAGAATAGAGTAAAATATAATGAATTTGGATAACAGTTATGATCTTTGTAGTCATCAGAAATATTGATATTGTTATATTGACAATAAAACAAGAATGTATAAAATTATTGGAAATTTGAGGAAAAAATAACTAAATAAAAATTTTAAAATCTAAGTGACAAATAACTAAGATAAAATAAACAAGATTCTTAGTGATATACATTGGACACACACAACACATATAATCTTTACACACACATATCGTATATATATATATAATATATACATACACACATAATATATATATATATACACATAAAGAAATACATATCTATCACAAACACTACACATATACACACACACACCAATATATATATACACACACATATATATCACACACACAGACACATATATATCTTTACACACACATATACTGTATATATATATATATACACACACATACATATAATATATATATATATATTATATATTATATATATATATATACATACATAAAGAAATACATATCTATACACAAACACTACACATATATATATACACGCAAATAATACATATCTATACACATACACAATATATGTATATATATTTCTTGCTTTTTTGGAAACCAATAATCCTGTTCCAACTACATAAATTGTCATGTACCTTATACAAAAATTACATACAAAAATGTACAGTATAACAACATCTCCTTTTAGTTGCCACGATTTTAAAGTAAAGACTGAATTTATTTATTTATCATAATGAAGACTAATGTTTTTTTTAATGATAATTTTTTTCTCCAGACCTAAATACCTAAAAGTTCATATACATGTTGCTGTGTTAATACTTTAGAATATATTGTTATATAAATATTTATTTATTCGATTCCTATTATTCTATTATTACTATGTGTTCAGTGTGAGACTTGCTTCATATCCATGATTATAAATACATAATAACAATCCTACAGATATGGAATATCTAATCACGGTTATCTGTGCTTTTTTAAAATATTTATTACAAAAAAAAATTTGTATTATAATTAATTAAAAGTACAACTTGTTTCAATATTAAAATAACTTAGAAATAAATGTAAACATAACACAATAAGACCCAGGTGAGACAATATATGAATTAGATGTTGTGATGGTGATGAAATGTATGTAGAATAGGATCTCTGTGTTGCGATCACTTGGGTCAGATCTCTGATCGGTGGGAGATTTCCCTGCAGAGCCTCTGCTGCTGGTAATAATAAGTGTAATGGATGTAATCGAGTCATTTATCCTGATTGTGACCCTATAATTTAGATGTTGGGCACGAGGATGGCTGCTGGTAAGAGATACGCGGCATTCGATAATAAGGATATCGATCGGCCCGAGCTCCCTGGCACCAGGGGCGATCCCCCATGATCCCCTCCGCTGCTGCTCAACACAATCTCCCCTCGATGTAATCGAAGGAATTTAATTGTTTTCTTACAGATAAACGAACGTTTTGTCACAATTTATTCAATTTGTCCTAAAACAAACCAAATAATAAATGAAATAAAAATTTATTCCACACATCATGACCAATCTGATCGTACTGCAACTCTCATCAATGAACGGTTCTGGGACTTCAAGCTCTAATTTGTGACCGTTATAGGATTCAACCTCTCATCTGTACCCGTTATGGACTCCAACTCTCTCTGTGACCGGTAAGACGACAACTCTTATCTGTGACCGGTAAAAGGACACGACTCTCATCTGTGACCGGTTTAAGAGACAACAACTCTCATCTGTGACCGGTAAAAGGACTATAACTCTAATCTGTGACCGATTCTGGGACTTTCGTTCTCATCTTTGACACTTCTGGGAAATTACTCTCATCTGTGACTGGTTCTGAGACTAAACTCCCTTTATTCAACCCAGCCATCCTGGGAACTATAACCCCAGTAAAGAACTTGGACCTTGTACAGTATATGGAAAGAAGAACTCGAATTCCATCAAATCAATCATACATTACATCACTCCCATTATCCATGACTGTCATAGATAGTTCAAGAACGGGTGAATATAGAAAATACTGATGAGACTTGTTGTTCTTCATTAGATAATAGATAGATGATAGATAGATAGATATGGAAGGAGAGATAGATACATGATTGATGGATAATAGATAATAGATAGATGACAGAGGGAAATGCTGAGACTTGTTCCATAATAAAAGGGAAATACGATAGATTGACATGGAAGGATCGAAAGATAGAATGAAAGAAACTTAGATAATAGAAAGGTCATGATGAAACTTGTTCCATAATAAACAAGTACAATTCAGATACATAGAATTATAATAATTCTAGATGTGTAGAACTTACTTAAACATCTGGAGACTTTTTGCAGTTGTCAAGTCCTCTAAGAAAGGTTTCTGGTTCGGGAGGTCTATGGCCCCTCTCTTGCTTGTCCTCTGCCCTCAGTAGTAGTCATGGACTTGTTGTACACCAGGGTGCAATGCCTCTGTTTGCTGTTGAATTTAATTTGGGTCCAGAATGTCCAGGACTGAGAAGAAGTGGTTTCTGTGGACGGCCGGTGGGGCTGGCACCATGCCCTCCTGTCCTGGAGTGCTGCCACCCTGGCGTCCCCTTGCCTGGGGCAGCCATACCCTGGGTGGTCGCTGGCTGACAGTCTCTTGTTCTCCATGGCTGTCCATGATTCCCACTGTGTAGGGTGCAGGATACAGCCTCCACCACCACTGCTGCCTGTGCTTGGGGCATGGAGATGTCTACCTAGCTTTGTCTCTACTCACATTCATCGCTTGGTCATGTTCTCTAGATGAAACCCGCTGCTCCTTGTCTTCCAAACTTTTAGTGCTCAGCCTAAATCTGTGAGCACCACCCACCAGGGTTTCATAGCAGCAGAGGTGTGATGAAGCTTTTATGAAGTCTTTGGAACCTTGAAGGTATCTTGGATTTACTGGACCCTAAAACTTAAGTTCCTCAAAACCTTCTGGGAGTTCTGTCATGTTGATTCTAAAAGCCCCTTTGATCTTGAATAGTTCTTTACGTTGTAGGACTCAATTTTCAGGTCGGTTCCTTTACACCTTGTGAGACACTCCAAGGTTTCTTCTATGGTCTTTGGACATGAGCTTGGCAGATCCAAAATTTAGGCGTAGACTATTCTTCACCTGAATATTTCTCAACCTTGGAAGTCCTGGAAACTCTTCTGGGCTCTTCTCAGGCTTAGCAATCAGGACTTTATATGTTGTGGTCTCCTAATCTTTCATTTTGTAGGACTTTTTCCCTGAGTACAATGACCCTCGTGTTCCTCTTCAATGTGATGGACCAGCAATGGACCAGAATCGTAAACAACGATGGAGTTAGGAAATTTCTTCTAAGATCTCAGTATTTTCTCTTAAAGAGCCCTTGCATCTGAATGAAGAGAGAGGCAGTCAGTGTGCTCTCCTCCCAGGGCAGATGGCAGAGTGTGAGGTGTGATTCTGGTGATAACCCTATGCTGTCCTCAGCACTCTTCATCCCATTCTCTGTGCAGCATGCTACATAGCCCTTATGGGAAAGTGGAGGTGATGGATTTTCTTCTTCTAAATAATTGCTGGATCTAATGAGCAGGAACCTCCTCCACCAATGGAGCATCAGATCAACTGAGACTAAGGGATTAGGACATTCTACGAGTCAAAATGTGAGGCCTGGGTGGGACGGGGGCTACAACAGTATATAGTAACTATACTCCTGGAGGGACTGTATCCACTAGCAGGTCAATGGTGGTGTTACACTCTACGGACCTAGAACCATAAAGAATAATTTCTATGTAACGAATTCTCTCCATATCTAGTTATCTATTATCTATGCTCTATTTATTCTATTATCTATCTATCTATCTATCTCATATCTATCTATCACCCACCTTCTATCTATCTATCTATCTATCTATCTATCTCATATCTATCTCATCTAGTCTAGCTTCTACTATCTCATCTATCTATCTACTTACTACTATCTCATATCTAATCTCATACTCTATCTATCTATCCATTCCTATCTATGCATCTATCTATCTACTATCTTATCTATCTATCATCTCTATCTATCTATCATCTATGCCTATCTAACACTGAAATTTACCTACGAATCTATTCAATCTCATCTCTATTCCATCTATCTACTATCTCCTATCATCTATCTAATATCCACGCATTGTTTGTTCTATCTATTATATTTCCTCTATATTATCCAATTTATATCCTTTAGGTCTAAGTATTTCATATGTATAGTATTTATCTTGATGCACTCGATAAAGTGACACATGAATATGAACGTACATTTTTACATTTGTAATCAAATATCTGATATAGAGAGTTAGAATATAACTAGAAATAATTAAGAAAGATTAATGGCCAAAACATTTTATGATATCATATAGATAGAGATAAAGATAGACATATATATGTGATAGGTAATCTATATGATACCATGATATATGGATAGCAGAAATATCATATAGATATATGTACCATAGATAGACATGAGCTAAATGATAATAGATAGATGATTATAGAGTAGATAGATAGATAGATGAGTAGATAGATAGAGATAGATAGATGGAGATAGATAGCTGATTAGATGATTATAGATGATTATATAGAGAATAGATGATTATATCGCTCGCTCGCTCCGCTCTGCTCTCCCTCGCTCCTAGCTGCTATCGCCGCTCGCTGCTTCGCTCGCTCGCTCCACTCGCTCGCTCGCTCGCTCTGCTCTCGCTAGCTCGCTCGCTCGCTGCTCTGCGCTCGCTCGCTCGCTCGCCTCTGCGCTCTCTACGCTCGCTCGGTTCGCTCCCTGCTCGCTCTGCGCTCCCTCGCATGTTCTCTCGCTCGTCGCATCCTGCCCTCGCCGGCGCCTCCCTCAATCCCTCCCTCCCTCCTCCTGTCGTCTCGCGCTTGTCCCTCTCGGCGGCTTATCGCTCGCTCTTTTCGCCGTCCTGGTCCTCTCCAGATTCCTTCCTCTCTCTTCCATTGCCCTTCGGTCCCCCGCCACGGTTTCCCCGCTAGGGATCTTTCGCATCCCGTCTATTCCCATTGGACCCTGATCTTCCATGTTTCCATCACATATCCGGTGCATAGAAAAAATGTAATTTCTTGAACTCAAAGTGCCAAATTTCTGTAGAACCAGCCGTGTCTCAGATTTTCCACCAGCTCCTACTTAATTACAACTCCTCACCTGTGCCAGCACCATCTACACTGTCCATCTATAGCAAATTGTGCTTTTTGGTTTTGCTCCCCGATTGTAAATTGTGACTGTAAAAGAACACAGATGTAAGGCAGTGCTGAGCGGGGTAACACTGCAGAGCTGAGGTGGCCATGTGGCAAAATATAAGAATACAACATACCAGGTATCACATCATTACTATTATACTATTGTGTGTTAGGCGATTTTGCAACGACAAACACCACACGTGCTACATCCTTTACTGAAGAAGGATAGATGCTGGCACTGGGCTGCTGTGTCATTATCACACTCGCAATGATCCTGAGAAAGAAGAAATAAAAACTTCTCAAGAGATATGGGCCTGAAACAATGAGACAAGCAGAATTATGGAGGACACAGCCCCCATCCCCCTCTCCATGTGCTCGGGACAGTCACACACGACCACCAGGCCTCACTCTCCTTCCTGCAGCTGCACTTCTGATTACACTCCTCACCCCGAGCTCCTAATAGTAATTCCGCCACATTATACAATCACTTATCAGGATGGAGAGGGCAGGGGGGACTATCTAACACCGGGCCAGAATCACTCATCCCCCAGGATAGACCTTTATGTTTATTCATAATCGATCTATTATCTTCTATTTATTTATACAGTTCTAGCTTCTACTACCTACCTATCTGCCATATCTATCTATTCTATCTATCTATCTATCTCTCTATCATCTTCTACTATCGATCTATCTATCACAGATCTATCTATCTATCATCTATCAATCACATATCTATCTATCTACTATGTATCTAATTTCTCTACTATCTATCTATCTATCTATCTATCTATCTATCTATCTCCTATCTATCTCATATCTATCTATCTATCTATCTATCTATCTTATCTATCTATCTATCTCCTATCTATCTATCTATCTATCTAATTCTATCTATCTATCATATCTATCTATCACAGATCTATCCATATCTCATATCTATCTATCTATCGCTCTCTCGCTCATATCTATCTATCTATCTACGATCTATCTATCTATCTACTATCTATCTATCTATCTTCTATTTATCTCTCTCATATCATCTATCTGTCTGTCTAATTACTAATGTATCTTAATATTGTACTTAATGTATTATCCTTATTGTACGTACGCCGCCGCAATGTAATGTAGACAGCAGTGTATATTAGTGATAGTGTCTGTAGAGGAGGTGATGCCCCTGTATTACTGTGTCTGCTATGATTGAGTGTCCGGCAGATATAGAGATGTTCTATGGCTTCTAATCACAATTGATTGTCAAGTAAAGGCTCATTTGTGCATCCAAATCCATCTGCCATCTCCTGTTATCTGCTCTGGGCAGCAAACTTATCTGTGCGGGCGAGGGCTGGATGATTCTGACAGGTATATCTCCCTCATCCTCTCACTCACACACTCCTCCTCTCCGGGATTTCTATCCTTGATGAATCTACATTTGGGTTTTCTTTATATTGATTGAATAAAAATGATGTTGTATAAAATAGTCCTGAAAAGAAAGGTCTGTATATACAAGTCTGACCAGTATCACGCAGGAAATGTTAACCATCTTCTGCTATCTATCTATCTTCGATCTACTATCTATCTATCTATCTCATATCTATCTATCTATCTATCTAATCTCCTATCTATTTAGTCTCTATATCTAGCTATCTATCTATCCTCTATCTATCTATCTATCTACTCTCTATTATCTTTCTCATATCGATCTATCTATCTATCTACTCATTCTATATCCTATCTATCTCATATATCTATCTATCTATCTATCTACTATTCATATCTACCTATCTATCTATCTCATCTATCTATCATCTATCTATCTCATCTCATATCTAATATCCTATCATCTCTATCTATCTATCTATCTATCTATCTATCTATATCATATCTACCTATCTATCATCTATATATCTATCTATCTATCTATCTATCTATCTATCTCATATCTAATATCCTACGATCTCATATATCTAATCTATCTATCTTCTCTCTATCTATCTTCTATCTCAATCTATCTATCTATCTATCTATCTATCATCTATCTATCTCATATCTATCTATCTCTCTATCTATCTATCTATCTATCTATCTATCTATCTCTCTTCTCATCTCTCTCTCTCTCTCATATCTCTCTATCTATTTCCGAAGAATCATATAATCTTTCTAATCTCCTTTCTACAGGTTTGTGTCATATACCCCAGTGCATCCATTCAGTTACATGAGCCGCATGATGTCCTGTTTTTTGGAAGTTTTGTTGGACCTTTTTTTTCTTCACTCCCTTTTAATACAAAATACATGAATGAAAATAAAATGTGTGGGACCTTTCTGGGGCCCATTGGTCCCTTTGAGACTGTTGGGGTACGGTAGCCCTGATGGCTGACCCTGTTAGACATTTTGTGTTCCCTTAATTTTGGGTGACGTGAGTCAGTTGACTCGTCACACTGAATGTTATTATAGGAGCGGCATGTGTAAGTCCCCTCTACATTTCACTTCCATATGGAAATGCAGGAACAGGTGGGGGGTCCAGTGATATATGTGAAGCCCCGTACATTGGACATGTTGGTTATAACAAGGGCTGGGAAATGACCCCCATAATATGTTTGGTAAGACAGAAACCCCTTTAAAAAACATGGAAATAAAGGTTTACCTTGCTGAGTCTCCCCGGGGGTCCGGCACGCGCCTCAGTGTCCGCTGCCACTTTCCTGCAGCAGAGCTGTGTGTTCAGTGCTTGTCCTTTGCTCAGAAGAGTTAAAATTGCTCATTTTTGTCCCCTTTTATACCTCCATTTACATCCTTTTTACTCTCCTTCCATGTCTTAGTGATTGGGGGCATCTTCTGCTAAAAAGGGGCAATACAACGGCACTGTCCCCCCTCCACGCCATTTTTCTAACTTTCCTTTCCTTGAAAAATAGATCCTTTGCCCGCTCCAACCCCCCTTCTCCCTCCCACCGAACCTTCAGATCAAGAACTGCAGTTCAGTCCAATTCACCGAGGACCAGCTGCAGTTACCCAGTCGGGCCACAACTGCTTTTTAAGAGCGCTGTACTTTTGATAATACTGGCACCATAAGAGAAACCAGGGACCGTTTATTTCATCTACTCAGAAAAGATCCTACACTTAGTCACTCACTGACCATATTAGTGGGTCAGGAGGGAGTGTATATGAAGGGCCAAATACTAGTCACCAAACTAACGGGGTCTACCGGCCCCCAAATCACCCACAAGTAAAACCAGCAACGTGTAGGACACTTCATCGCTTTCCAGAAATACCACTGCTGTTTCGAAGTAATTCTCGTCCATTTTGGAAGAAATTCTGTTTCTAATCTACATGCAAATTAGCTTCTAAGTGCACTGGTGTGTGTGGCCATGCCCTGCAGGTGCACTCATTTTCTTCTTTCTAGCTGTCCGGTTACTATCGATCACCTCTCTAGTCATGTCCTTTTATTACACAAATCAGACCATTCCCTCACACGAATGCATAGCAAGAAGATAATTGTGCATCAGTCGATGGGCCCCCCGCCCTGGTGGCACAAAAAGATAAAGAAATTAAATTTTTCCAAAAATGACAATGTTGGGAAGCGGGAAATATATTTTGGAAAGCTATATAAAAAGCCTACACTATGCTGGTTTTATATCTGGGGGTTGATTTTTGAGTGGTAGTGAACCCCCCTTTAACTATACTTTTTGGGGTCTACAAGGATTCATTTTGCAAAAATATATCACATATTCACTATAAGTACGAGAATGTGGCCCATACATTTTGTATTTAGTCAAGGCAACCAGCTATTACAGTCCTGCATCACGACCCCACCCTGTAATAGAGTACTATGACCGGCCCCAGAACATTTTCATGCTCCTCACCATCCCCAGTCCAGTGATCGATCCTAAGTTCTATTAACCTTCCGAGCGTGAAATTACTCTTATGGATACATTATCTGACATCCGTCAATGTCTGTCCTGTCAATTAGAGAGCAGATTAAGCGCCCCGGTGTATCAGCTCCGGCTCCGCAATCAATGTCCTAAATCCGACAATCTGAAAACATTCATCCAATTTGTTGGAGCTGCCTAAAAGGGCTGAATATTATTGATGGACTATTGATGGCGCTAATTCAACTTAGTTTGATTCAGAGGCGGCAGTGTGGCCCTCAGACAGAGCCTGAGGATTGACGCAGGTGTTACTGGGACTATTCGGTGAATAGAAGGACTATTTTTACCTGCAATCACAGGAATCCATCAAGTGTGAATGGTCCATTGTGGAGTCCTCTGCTTGACTACCAGGAGCACCAAAAATATTTGTTAAAATGGGGAATGTAAAAGTTTGCAATAAATTTGAAAAGTTCTACAATGAAAATCATGCAACTATTGGTAACAAGTCATTGGGGACGCCATCTGGTTCTGTAACAAGAGGTACAAGAGTTCTGGCTAGGGTTCACATATCTGGATTCAAAAAAACACAATAGGGCGGACTTAAAAAGCCCATGACACGGAGCAGTACTAAAAACATTAACCAATAGGGGGGCGACTAAAAAAATGACTACAAATGGTGCAATAACTAAAAAATACTGGCCAAAAGGGGGAAGGATAAAGATACTGGACACAATGGGGCAGGGAACCTAAACATGATGGACCAATGGGGGCAGCACTAAAAAATACTAGATACCATAGGGGCGGACTAAAAGATACTGGACACAATAGGGTCAGGACTAAAAAAATACTGGACCACATATTGGCATGACTAAAAATACTGGACACAATATGGACAGACTAAAAATTACTAGGCACATAGGGCAGGACTAAATACTACTGACACAATAGGGACAAGGACTAAAATACTAGGCACAATAGGGGCAGGACTAAAAATACTAGGCACCATAGGGCAGGAACTAAAAATCTGACACATAGGACAGGACTCAAAATACTATATACAATAAGGGGCAAGGACTAAAAATACTAGCACAATCGGGGCAGGACTAAAATTGACTGGGCACAATAGGGAACAGGACTAAAAATTTCTGCACAATAGTGGGTCAGAAAGAAAAAATACTGACCCAATAAGGGTTTGGTTTCGGGGCCCCCAGGAATAAGACAGACACACCAATAAATACTGTTTTTCTTAGGAGGCTGTTACAATATCCAAATATCTGCAACAGCAAAGCAACCAAGAGAGGGCGGTAATAGGTGGTACTCCTCCCTCACAGATGACCAACCCTTGCCGCAGAAGCAGATTTTCACCTCGACCCATATAATGCTAAAGGCAAGGCACTTTGGGTGGTTCCAAAATTTGGGTCACCAAAAACTATTTGTGGCCCATTTTAGTCCATGATTTTTGATTAATGGGGTTTCCAAGGCTATAATATCAGATAGGTGGGAGCCTAGGGGGTGTTCCTACAGATGTGTGGGGGGTCAAAGCTGCACGGCAATTTTGGTTCCCATTGATTGTTAACCAGCGGAGTTCTATGCTTGGTTGTGGCAAATCAATGTTATAGTCCCCCCTGAATACAATTTTCATTACCAAAGGCATCTTTGTGGGGGAAATCTCTCAGGTTCCTACTAACTATTTAAAATATAGTTGCTTTGTATTTTTTCTGCCCACTTTTGTGGCTTGTATGTGTGATCTTATGACTACTATGTCGATTGTATGTGGCTATGTAACTATCTTATGGCTGTGTAGTTTTTAATGTTCTTTTATGTCCTCTCTAGTTGTTTTTTAAAAACGCAATATAATGTGATGGCTTATTTACCAATTGGGATTTATAATAACTATTTTTATTTGTCTTTTTTCTTTTCCTGTTGTCCTGCCTGTACATACTACATTCAGGGGAGGCAACTTTAGAAAGAGGTAGACATATCCCCCTTAATAAGTAAAAAACCACTTACTTATGGCCTGATATAACCAAATGAATAATGAGATTACATCTCCTCTGGGAGTGTTTGGGAAGGCGAGCCCTTTGATCACTGAGCCGGCCCCTGCTTACAAAGAGGTGTCTTTGTGAGATACTCTCCTCCTGGAGGTTGGGAAGGTGGAGCCTTTGATCACTAAAGCCGGCCCTTGATTAAAAAGAGGTGGTCCTTGGGGGTGAGATATCTCTTATTATCACTTCCTAATAATCCCAAACAATCTTTCAAGTAAGAATTTTTTTGTCTTATATTCCAAGAGTCTGAGACACACGTGAAAATTGTCTTTTATCCAATAATTTATTACATTCCTTCATAATTGCGCAGTCACCCCCATCTGCTGTTGTGTATATGGGAAGAGTTTTCGTATCGATCGTGCTATCATTAAGAGAAAATCCACTGAACGTCCACGACCCTGCGCATCCTACTAATTTTATGTCTGGAGTGGACGATCCTTCCCGGTGCGCTTTATCTCGGCTAGCTGCAACAAGCTGTCCACATTACAATGTTTTTAAAAGTGGGAACTGGGAGCACTCCGAAAATTAATTAACTCCACCACCGAGGGTTAAATGTGAAAGTAAAAAAAAGATTATGAGAAGATATCTCTCGCCTACACATACTGAGGAGAAGATTTAGAGGCCCTTGGATCCAGGTTAACGATTGTAAATTAGTTTTTAATTGGCGGCATTGCTCCGGGAGACCTCGTCTGCTTTATTAAATTAATATTATCACACATGAGAGTTATAATTACAGCCCAAATTAGCTTCTTCTCCACCCCGTTCCTCCAAGGGCAATTAAACTGTTGATTAATAAAAAAACCCCTGAACCCTGAATGTGGTCAGAAAACTGGACTTCTTCTTCTAACCTTAGAACTCTCAGTAGGGCCCGTGATACGACTGGAAATTGACCGCCATGTCAAGGGCCCCATAACAGTCGTGTGCTGGGGGCCTTAGCTTGGTAGAGATTGCGACTTTACTACTTCACCGTCTATAAGCTACTTGATAAAGCCTGGTGTAGAAGAGGTAAACATAGCCCAACCGCTATCGTGATGTTCAGGTAGCAGTATATTTCAAGAACGCAGTGTTCTATAGTAACTATATATGTGGGATGGATTGGCAAAACCGTTTTTGACAATTTTTACTCACCCCGTTTTTTTCCACATACCCCTTGATGGAAGTGATGGGGTCCCAATTGGCAGTGCAAGGATAGTTGGCAGTATAATTGATAAAACACGGACAGACGGGCAGAATAAAATATGGACCAGAATATTATGGACCAGATGAGGAGAACAAAATCCATGCAAAAAATCCAAAACTAGAGATATATCCCGAGGCCATGCCAATATTACAGCCATAGGTGTACTTTGGGGGTGTCAAGACAAGGGTTTTTGGTTTGTGTCCCCCCTTGGGGTTCTCCGTGACACTGCTTTGGAACCATATCTTATCTCTGTAACTTCCATAGAGAGCTTACCACAAGCATCCATACTTTATTACAAAATTTTGGCTTCGATTTTCCACCTCCCATTTTTTTATTTCCACTGCAGAAACTTGAACCCCCCTCCCCTCTCCAATAAACCATTTGTATTACGCGTCATTGATCACATGACATCTGTGGCCCAATCATTGGTCCAACGTGACTGCGAGCCAATGACTCATCTGCATAAAGGTCGTGATGTAATTCACTAACGCCTGTTGGGATCAAAACCTGCCTGGATGGACAATCAAAGGAACCAGGTACCCTCCGGGTGGGGGAATATACTTTTCCCTTCTATTTCCCCCTAAATGCTGAGCCTTATTTTTCTGTATACCGTGTATAGGTTTTAATGTCTACTCCTATTCGATGCATAATTATACTGTTTTGGGGCCCCCAAACTCCTATTACTCTAGGTTTGTGGGTGTATTTACATTATATAACCAGGTTAAACAAACATTTATACATGATAATGCGGACAATTGCTTAAGAGCAACTCTAAAACTCTGCTCTCATTCTGCCACCACTAGAGGGAGCATTTTTTTGAAGCAATATATAGCTCTCGCAAATATTAGGGAGATTTATAAACATGCCGCTCCTCACTTCTATAACGGACACCTCTTCTAGGATGGTAACCCCCCTAATCAGGTTTTTTTCTTTGTCTGTTCTGTAGACGGGGATAACATCTTAAAGACCAGGGATACGGATGTAAACCTAGCAAGCACAAACTGACATATACTGGGTGTGGTGTGCGTCCCCCTCTGCAGTCTGCCTCATCTTTTATTTAGCTTCTTATGCCTGAATTTTAAACCAAAAAAAAGTAAAATATTTTTAAATGAGCCTGAGGGGCTATAAGGTATTAATAGAGCCTGTACTCCTCCAAACGCATTTGCATATTTTTTTAAAGAGGCCTTTGTTTGAAAAACAGGTCATCATAAGCTAAAAGATAAGTGGATCCAGGGGGGGGGGGGGGGGGTGCCAGTGAGGGCACACCCAGTATGTCAGTGTGGCTCTGTTTATAATCCTTCATCCAGGTGGTAGAAAAAAAAAAAAAATGTCCTTTAAGTGTGAGATTTTTCAGAAACAGGCATACCACTTGTGAATTCTCAAGCAATTCCCAGCCTAGACGCAGGAATGCGACTTCTAACCCACGTAACCAGTAAGGATGGAGGGGAAGTAACCGCACTGTGCAGTGGGGTCGGTTTGGGCCTTGATACCCTGTCCCTAATGCACTGTCTATAGCCTGCGTCTATTGGTGCTATTTCTCACCAGGCAGACCTGATGTAAAAGAGTTCTGGCGACCACCTGTATTATGGGAGGATTTATGAGCGCCATGGGGCGGGGTCAGCCCTCAAATCGCTTGTGCATTAGCGCCATCCTATGATCAATGTGCTCCTAGACTTCTATTGTCACGGATGTGGTTTCACACATGAATTCACTGTGGCTTTAATATTTAAATTATTTGACAGGGAAAGTAATAATAAATTTACTGATAAAAGGCCTGAAATCCACTAGATGGCCGTACACTGAACTAGCCTCTATCATTTAAGGTGAATCAGAATCACAAACCCAAAGAAATTAACCCCCATTTCCCCTTTTGTAAAAAAGTCCTCTTCACACATTTACATTAACATCAGAATTGTGTCTTACATATCGGAGAGCAGACAACGTACTACTTATTGTCAGAGTGGCTCCAGGTATTAGTAGGCCCCCGGGGCAGAGCCTCAGTGGCCCCTTGCAGTGAACTCACATGGCGGCAAATTAACCTTCATAAACTCAACATTTCCTCTTCCCTCAAAATATTCCTAGTTTATCATCCCAAGAGAGGCCTCATGCTATTTATATACCGCCCCCCTCATAACCCATGATTCCTTATTACAGGCAGTCCCCAGGTTACGTACACGATAGTTTTCCATGGTGTTGTTCTTAAGTTGAATATGTAAGAGTCGGGACTGTAGATTTATAAATTGGAAGATCCAGACAAAAAAAATGTTTTGCCCAGTGACAATCGGAGTTTCCAAATTTTTTGCAGTAATTGGACCAAGGCCTTATTAATAAAGCTTCAGTAACGAACACCTACAGGCTGGATCATTGCAGTCTGGGACTAAGTAACATCCCGAGAGCTTCACCAGAGGTCAGTGTGCAGAGGGGTGCACCTGTAAGTCGGTGTCCTGAGTAGGGTACGTCTGTATTCCCTTTTTGTGGGCCCCCCCCCCAGCGGCTCTTGGGCCCCCCGGCACTTGCCCTGTTATGCCCAGTGCTGCGGCGACCCTGCTACTGTTAATCACATGAACCACTCATTAATATTATCCTTTTGGACTAAAAAAATTCTCTATGTTTTTGATAATTATTCCAAATATTTTGTCGGAATTTTGGGATTTTTGTGTATTCTGCATAAAATATCTCCCTCCCGGTGTTCATTCCATACACAGAGAGAGAGAGAGAGAATCAATTCACATCAGGGGGTGACATCTCCTCGGTAAGCACAAAACAATGCGGCCGGGTAATCTTATTAGAAATGAAAACAAAGAGAATTCCTTAAAGATTCCCCATTATGGGGCGGTAGATAACCCATTTGAACGGCCCCTTGAGGCATCTTCTTTAGATAGGCCAAGGTGATGCTCCCCTAAGGACATCTCGGGGAGGTCCCACGCCGCTAGGGGGCCACCCGGCCTGTCCTTCCTCAGTAGGTCTTCCATAAACCTTCAAGGGGAAATGTTCCCTCAGGCTTTAAAATCTCTTAATCCGTAGACTCTGTGCCTCGCTATAAGGAAAAAAAAAAAATCAGGCGAGTCCGAAATGTGGCGCTAGCATAGCCTCATCTTGTGTTTCTTCTTCCATTTATTTGGCCGGAGACACGAAGGAGGGGGGAAGGGGGGGGCCGCTACGCAGACGCTTTAAATTAAAACGATTTCAACGAGCTCCGCTCTGGTGGAAATCTGACAATTACACATCAGGATGGCAGATGATGGTAAAATAATTACCAGGAATCAATATTCTCACCGTGTCCAGGCCCTGATAAGACCGCCAAGACAATGTTGAGGACTATTAAAGTGGACAGCTTTCTGATATTACATCATTAGTTATGCTATTTTAATAAATCTATAATATTTGGGCTATAATTAAATTAATTTACGGGTCAGATAGTACTAAGAGCTGGAATGAGGTCTGAAAGTGGTCTATTAAGTCTGGTATGAGAAAGGAAACTCGAATCTACAGGACGAAATCATGAAACAAAGCCTGGACTATAGATACATACAGGCTCATTATACATCCAGGGAGGGGGGAGATAGATGTAATGGATATAATGTATAGCTATTATACATGGTACATGACCATAGGCCACCCAATCAATACATTATATATTGCTTAAATATATGGAACCGCCGCTGTTTATTAATACTTGTTCTATCTATCTGTAAAGGAGTAAAATGTAAAAATATCTATCTATCTCTCTATCATCTTCTATTATCTATCTATCTCATATCTATCATCTATCTATCTATCTCAATAATCTATCTATCTATCTATCTATCTATCTATCTACTATCTATCTATGTATATCAATATTCAAAATCTATCTATCTATCTATCTCTCTATCTATCTATCTATCTACTATCTATCTATCCATATCTATCTCATATCCTATCATCTATCTCATTCTATCGATCTATCTATCTCATATCTATCTATCTTTAGCTATCTAATCTATCCCTCGATCATCTCGTATCTATCTATCCATCCTATATTCATATTATCTATCTACGATCTATCTATCTACTCTCATATCTATCTATCTATCTATCTCTCTATCTCTATCTATCTATCTATCTCATATCTATCTAGCTATCTATCTATCTATTCGATTATCTCGTCTATTCTATCCATCTCATATCTTCATATCTATCTATCTATCTATCTATCTATCTATCTATCTATCTCGTATTCTATCTATCCATCTATATCTCATACTATCTATCTATCTATCTATCTCATATCTATCTCATATCTATCTACTATCTATCTATCGATCTATCTATCTATCCTCTATCCTATCTATCTCATATCTATCAATCTATCTATCTAATCTATCTAATCTATCTCTCTATCTTCTAATCCATATCTATTTATAATCTTCGTCGACTCCTATCTATCTATCTATCTTCTTTCTATCTATCTAATATCTATCTATCTATCTATCTGATCTATCTATCTATCTATCGCATACTATCATCTCTCTATCTATCTATCTAATCTATCTATCTCATATCTATCTATCTAATCTATCTATCTATCTCATAACTATCATCTATCTATCTATCTATCTATCTATCTATATATCTATCTATCTATCTCATATCTATCTTCTATCTCATATTTATCTATCTATCTCATATCTATCTATCTATCCTCATATCTATCTATCTTTAAAACAAATATTATTTTTAAATTTCCTCATATCTATCTATCTATCTATTTTATCTATCTCAGATCTATCTCATCCTCGTATCTATCTATCTATCTCCTATCTATCTATCTATCTATCTAAAATCCCTATCTATCTATCTATCTATCTATCTCTTTTTCTTCGCCTTTGGTCAATTATTTTTTGCACCTAATTTGTCTTTGTAGTTTTTGGCTCTTGTGTAATGCAGGGTTTTTTTTAGCCTCAACACCATGCGCTCGAAAGTTCACTAATACAAGCAAAAAAGGTGCATCAGACTGAGATAAATCTGCCCCAATGTTTTTAATGTATCTATATGCTACTACTATATTATATTCATCTATCTCTATCATTTCATCTTCTGTCTTTCTATGGGAGAATGTATCACGGCTATCATTGGCTCTGTATCTTTCTTAGGCCCTGATAGATAATCGGCGTGTCTGGGGTGGGGTTTGGTTCATATTTTGGTGAAAATGCGGTCAGACCTGTGTAGAAAAGAGCCTCCAATGCTGGAGCCCTCCTGATGAAATCCGGGCGGGGCACTCATACACTGGTGCTAACTGTCCCCCATGGGTTTTACATATAATCTTCTCTGTACGGCACATAGAGGTAAATATAACTGGTCGATTACAAACATCAGCACATAGTGCGGTCATCTTGCCCAACTCGGGCTTTGCCCAAACCAGTGCCAACTATATGGGAAGACTTCTAAATCACATAAACACGTCATAAGTATACAACCGGGGGCCTCCGGAACCAACCCACTCGAATCTCTCGGAACTCCTTGTTCTAGACCTCCAGGGATAATTTCCATTACTGCGACTTTTCTTAACTACCCAAATAAACCTGCCATTAGCTTCCTCTATTCCATAGACGCATCAGATATGGTCTATGACCCTGCGTAAATCTAGGCCACCACTCTTGATGGCCACTTAGCCCTTACAAAACCACCCTGGACCCCACAAAAATCGTAGATATCCCTGATGTGCCCATATTTTGGTCTTCACAGCTTGACTTTATTTTTTCCCCAGATTACTATCCCGGGATTGTCCATGAGTGCCATGGGGATACATGGGGATAGTAGACATTCCATAGGGGATCTTATGGTCTGGCTTTATTGGATAGGAACTTACAATATTGTAAGTTAAACTCTTAAGCCCTATTATCGTACCATGTTTCCCAATAACCATGAGAACCCTTCTATATTTATTAGTACAAGGTGGTCAGACCCTCCCTGTCTCCCGAAACATGATCCCATACGGTCTCCTAAATAAAACAAACCCTTCACACCAAAGAGAAGAGTTCATGAGGCAGGATATTAACCACATCGGGAACGTCGCACTGGGACTGGACGCGTGTCCTCGTTTAGCCGTCCAGTTAGTGAGAAGAATTGACAAGGCTTCTGGCAAAGACCATCGGTGACATAAATGAGTTCTTTCGCTTTGGGGAGAAAAGCGCAGAGGGGGGGCGGAGAGCTGAGGATGGAGCTCGATACACACACCTTTTCTTGCTGATAGAAGAAAATAAAAACAGCTGTAAGGGGATCCTGGGCCCGGTTTTATGGTCGCACTTGAATTCATCCTCAGTTTCATTTGGAGCTCCTTTCCGTTAGTGAAAAATACAGGCCACTTGAAGTGTGTACACAGCTGCTGACCCAATCCATCCTTCATGTGAAATACTTCTAACCCGGCCTCAGCGTCCCATCTTCGCCTGCAGGAAAGGAGGATTATTACTAGTGCCCAAATTTCTCACGGTTCTTGAATTTTGATGCTTCGGAAGGAGTGACCGATTTTTAATGTTTGTGATCTCAAGGAATGTATTACTAATGTAATGGACAGTCACTTTCTTCCCTAACAATTTCAGAACACTCTTATCCTGCTAGTTGTAATACTCTCCGTTAACGGAGAGGATACAATGTTTTTGTTTCCTCTCTTTACATGACACATTTAAAAACAGCACATACAGCACTGCCCTCACTATTGTATTCAATTGAAATGGACAGGTCACTTTCTCCCACAACATCACACACTCTCCTCTGCGCTTCATACTTGCAATAATCTTACGGCTGTAAGAGTTTGTTCCCTCTTTATTACATGACACCACCCATCAACATCAATATAGCCCAGCCCTTCCCCACTATTGCAATTGTTTTTGAATAAACAGTCACTTTGGGGGGTTTTTCATACGTTATCACCAGACACCTCCTCCTCTTCTGCTGCTGTCCTCTTTTCATCATGTAAGGACTGTAAGGACTTTGTTTGGACCTCTGTCTATTACTGAACATCCCATTATTAAGATCAATTCCTATCCTCACTATTGAAATCACTGGAATGGATAGGTCACTGTCTCCCACAAATCAGAACACTCATCTCCTGCTGCTGTAATTAATTCCTAATCTGAGAGGTTACGTCAGGAGATGGTTTGTCCGTATAATATGTCACCTCAACTCTTCAATGCATCATAGTAGCATAGTTTATTACAGTTAAAAAAATGGAGACCATGCCCATCACGTTCAACATAAGGAAAGGAAGGGATTGATGTACTGCTGGCAGGTCCACTGTGCCCCTTCATGATCAGCGCAATCATCTCCTGCTGCTGTCATATTGTCCCATCCTCTTATTGGCTAGAGTAGAAGAATTGTCACAATTTGGGTTTGCGGAGTTTGGCCGAACATTTGGCCCACGGGCTGTAAGGGCGGAAACATGGTGGGAATCAAGCAGTTTACGCCTACATGGGCTAAGGAAAGTACTAAAAATACTACTCATAAGATTACAAAAAATGAACAAAGACATAATATAAAACCAATAAATAAAACAATGTATACAAGGGAGGGAATGGGAATAGAGGAGGGGGTGTAAAATCGTGGTGGGGGGCATGTTTATGTAGGGGCTGTTATGATATTGAGGTAAATGACACCGGGTGTTCAGACCAGTTATTCTCTATGTGGTCAAAGAAGCATAGGAAAACCACAAACCCTTCCTCTCCTAAAGGTTCTCTGGTGTATATGGACTCAACATTTGGGATGCAAACACTGGCAATGCTATTTTGATAAAAATGGATGCAGAGATACGGAATAATTATGACATTATGCAGTAATGTTTCTATCACTACACCAATATCACACCTCTTCACAGTGCCCGGACAAAGGGCCATTATTTCTATATTTTTACTCACACCTTCTCCTCAGAATCTGCCCTGAAAAGGGCAATTTGTGAATCATTACAGGTCAATTCTTTCCCCCACTTTTTCCCTCCAGATCTGCTGTCTCTTAGCTCTCTCCCTGGCTGTATGGTGCTGGACATGTGACGGGCCTCTTATATAGTGGGTCACATGTCCTGTCTGCCGTCACAGCCATGTTCATCAGGTTTGGCTGTATTTGCTGTG
Organism: Engystomops pustulosus; assembly: GCA_019512145.1. Lineage (NCBI taxonomy): Eukaryota > Metazoa > Chordata > Amphibia > Anura > Leptodactylidae > Engystomops > Engystomops pustulosus. The sequence continues at coordinate 15,559,711 of CM033641.1, forward strand.
GATGCAAACTCCATCTGGAATCAACCAGGTTTCCTTGTTTCCCAAACACCGATCCGAAAATGTCTGAACGACTTCAGGTGTCGGTACTGAAACTGCCCAGGGTTTGGTAAGATCCACATGTGTGGTTTCCAGGTTTCGCTCACCCTCATGAGTAGTTTTGTCTTCAGTCTATTATCTCTCAACTCAACATCACATTCCTCTTCTGTTGTCCTAATTTGTAGTCTTGGGTGTACAAGTTCACTGTCTCCAACATGATCAGTCACACCCACTACCTGCTGCTGTAATAGTTTTTCTATTCTTTGGAAGTCCTATGATTAGTTTTAATACCTGCCTATTACATTACAATGTGACATCACATGCAGCCCTGTCCTTTGTATTAGATTAAATACTAAACATAAAAGAACAGGTCCAGAAGCTTCAACAATTCATACGTTTCATCTGAAATCTGATGGACTACAAAGCGTTCCCTCGCCCCGTTCATGGTAAAAGCAGCAGAGTCCTCACTATTGTTAATCCGTGATGACACTGGTTCACTGCCTCCCTGAAGATCAGTACACGCTTCGTCTGCTGATCATTCCCCATAATCTTATTGGCTGTAAGCTATTTCTTCCGCCCACTTCATGTGACCTAAACATATAAGGGGGGGTGCAGAATGGAGGATCAATCGTCCATCAACTTTCCAAATTGTCCTCCCAACCTGAATATTAGTGTACATTGGGTGGGTCATGAACCGGCAAAAAAACCACAACACTCCCTCTCCTGCGGTTAGCAATATTATTATATCACTTCATCCATAAATTGTTGTCAGTAATAATGACTTGTCATAGATTACAGTTTTTTTATTGAACGAACTAAAGATTTGTCCACATTTTTATCACAACTTGTAACACCCAAAAACACCCAAAAAACAGGCGTACGAGCCTTGAATTAGTTTGCGTTCCCCCTCACAGAGTCGGAATTGTGAATACTACTCCACCCACTGTGCGTTTGGCGGGAAAGGGCCGGTGCATGGCTGTTCAGTGGCCGGGAGCGCGGGGTAGAGTGCACTTGCCCTGCGCCTGAATGGGCTCAATTCTCCACCAGGTCAGACGTGACGTAGAGTTCCACTTTTTCCAGGAGACCGTAGCCCTCCTGATGATCTTGGTGTGAGCTACCGGAGTGCAATCATTTCTCCGTAAACTCTATGTAAATTACCCTATATGTTGAGAAAAAATCCAACATTTCAACTTCTTCTCTTCTACCCATAGTCCCAGAAATGGTTGCAGTTTAAGATGCAAGAGCTGGGAATGCAAATCGACTTAGCTCCGCCTTCTATGCCAGTTGGGCGTGGAGGGGGAGGCCAAGGTGTTCGATCAATGCCAGAACTTACAAAAAAATTCAAAAATCAATTTTTTTTTTTAATACTCTCTCATTACTTGTCATATAAAAATTGTTTAGACTCATTTTCCTTCCTAATCCTGAAATGATACAATTTTGTGCCATTGCCATCACAGAATGGGATTATAGGATCGCATTTCTAAAATTGTGCTTGAGCGTGTCGGACCCTAATAACGCTTAGAGGGAGCGCCGTAGCTTTTTTGTGTGTGGCGTCCCATCTGCAGCCAATAGCCACAAGCGTGCAAAGAGCGGATTTATTAATTAAGTCTGCCTCCATTAGGCTTCTAATTAACCATTACACAAACATAATTACGGACCGTTGACATTACTCACACATTGTTTTGAATAATTTTCTGAAATTGCTCTCCGAGGCTTTCTGTCTATTTAAATAATGGCCCCGCACTTTGTCATGTAAATTAAGTGACATTTACATTGAGTTTTCCGCACACTTGTAGTGGATGGTAAGACAGGGTGTAGAGTATGAGCTTGTGGATGCAGGCACAACAGACCGAAAAAAACCTAAAAATTTTAAGCTTATATTAAACCTGGTACCTGGGAAACTAAGTGCTTCAATACCATCATGTTTCAAACCCTGAAGGAAACTCTTCTTTAAACTGAAGACCATGTGTATCATAAAGTAGCCCAGTGATTGCTATACATCTTATTGGTATACCAAGTTTCCTCATGGGCGGTCCCTGCAGTCCCCAAATTCTCATAATAATTACGCAGGAAGAAGAATGTTCCTATTATTAATTCTGGGGTCTGAAGAGCATATGTGACCCTATAATCATTTTGGTGTCTACTATAATAACTTCTCATTAGCGTTAAAAAGTTTTACTCTGGGAGGACCTGCAGTCTCATCGCTCATAGTAATAAGTGTATCTATTACTTTTAAGTGCAAATCAAGAATGAGAAATATCCCTATTATTTGCCGTGTGGTTTTCACAGACTCATATGTACCCATACTTGTCTGTGTCGCTATAGTTCTCATCATCCATCGGTAGATAGTTCCCTCCTGGTGGTACTTGCATTCTTCATAGTCCTTTGGGTCATTATATTAAGCCTGGAAAGGAGGCTTGTTCTTTCGTTTAGCTGGGTAACACAAACACCAGTATCATACTCCAGTGAATGTTATGGATTTAATTGAAAGTAATAGCATTCCTCATGGGTGGTACTTAGAGGTTTCCATAGCCTCATAATATAGTGGTCGAATACTTTTTTAGTAGAAGCAGAATATAAGACCATATTTATCATACTTAACCTGGTGACTTCATATGCCTCAATTGTAATACTAGGTTTCCTCATGGGTGGTATCCTAGAGTCTCCCCATTCCAATAATGGTTTGGTTCCATTACAACATATATAAAATTCCTTTTTATATACTTATGGCCTACTCAAGACCACATATACCAAGAAAAGCACTCCATTGTAACATCCTATGAAGCCCTAGAATCAGGGGGGGGCTCTGTACTTTCCCCCAAAGCCATGGGCAATGGATCAAATATGAGAGATTACCACAGTCCCGGTGCCTGGAGTAATGTCCCTGGTTTATCAGGATGGATTTTGATGGTAGATTTCCTTAAGTAAAGCTCCTTTTATACATTTCATCAAGGGGATCACAATGGGCATATGAATTCTGGTGCATTTCTATTAGCTGGGCTTTTTTAAATAAGGAATAAGAGAGACACTTCCAAAGCATTGCTGTTCAACCCCTTAGAGACCATAGTCAATATTCCATTGCATCTAAGGAGTTTTGAAAAGATGGAGAAGGGAGGGAATCTTATTGTAAGGGTCTGCTTGGTTACTTATGCTATCTGTGAACCTAAAAAGGCACTTGTTGGGTAAAAAGTAAATGATGCTTATGTTAGAATACATACACTTTTCTTTCTGCTGTAAGTTTCTCTTTCCTGGTGCGGCGGTATTGGTTATAAGCTGGAAGGCATCCATGATTGTCATCATCGCGCCTGCCAGCTTCTGCCAAACATAGGCATAGGCTCAATATTGAAACCAATGGCTCCCTGCTTCACCACGGCATTCAGCTCAAGTTATCATGGTCTGAAATTACATTTTCCCATTATCCGTCCTTGGGATTTGGCCCCTCAGTTGGGGACTGCTGTCTGGAAAAATAGGCATCGAGCCATCAGGAGCGGAGTATGTTGTTGGTCATAACCTGTTGTAGGTTACATAGGGATAGGTAGATAAAGAGGAATTAAGTTGGTGTATAAGTATACAGATCATGCTTACGCATGGGGGCAATTCACACCCCTCCTCCATCATATGTGCCATTTCAAGGCTCGAATTTCAATTAAGAAAAAGCTTCATAATGTAAAAAATTAATTGCTCAAGGGTTTGGCACTCTTTTTTAAATAAGTTGCCCATATGCCTTTACTAGCTAATAATAATGTCTGAATGTTCATCAGTGATTCAGCTTTCTGCTACTTACGTTATGCTGTCGCAAACTCTCCTGAGTTTTTCTTTGTTTACATGTCTGTCGAGCTCTGCTGAATATGAGGTGCTGGACAGCTAGAGTTATGACTCATTTCTGCTCCCTCCCACCCTCCCAACCTGTCCTTTGTCAGTGGGTATGCATAGTAAAAGACACACAGAGGGAGACCCATGAAGGACGGGCTGAATCAGTGGATAGAGGGTAATTGCGTGTATATTAACATTGGGAGCAACAAGGAAAGGATCAAGAGGCACAAGACACTGTACAAATACATGCATAGATATCGTTGAATATGGAAGAGATTGTCTTTAAAAAAAAGGGTCAAACCCCTTTTAAGGTTAAATTGCTATAAAGTTTCATAATTCACTGATGATACTTTTTGGCTTTGTCCTACATACAGATCTTTTTGTCTGACATTCCTGGATCATTCTCCGCTCTTCGCCCCCCTCTCCCATATATATCTGAAATGAGAACAAAAAAAAAATAGTTAATTCCAAAACACTTGTAATTTACTTGTCAAAAGTAAATGACCTACCGGAGAGTCAAGCCGCCGACTGTAAAGAAAGCCAGTGGTCACTTCAATTTATCTCAGTGGGAACCGAAGAGCCAACATCACAAACTGATTCAATAAGCTTCTCAAAGAAAATGGTTTTACGAGAGGAGCACATGAAATGGAAACGCCTTCAGTTTTTTTTGGCTCTAAATGCAGAATTGATAGGATCAAGTGCAAAAATAACAATAATACAAAAATTTTTTAAAAAAATATATAAAAAAAATTTACCTAAAAAGCAAAATTTTGTCAGGTTGTGCGGAAATGTACTTAATGTGATCATCAGCTCCGCGAGTGAAAGTGACGGTGCAACGTTATGCTCGGGACGGCTTAAATCATTGTCCCGGAGACTTTGTTTAAGAACTGATTTTGGGCTGTTAAGTGCTTGTCCAAGCTCTCGGGCCCCTTCACAGTCTATAAAATACCCAAAGAATTTAGAAGCTCCAGGGTCACAAATTCATTGCACAGTAGATTTACAACCTGCCGCCAGTATTCAATTTGTGAGAATTACATTGTTTTCGTTCCCTTTCTCAGAGTTATCGCGGTGTCTCTCTTCCGGTCACATGGATATCAAAATCATGGAAAGATGGATACTGTCAGGGGAGAAAGCATGGCCTCAGCGGTGCCTTCACTCCACTCCTCTCTTTCCTAATAGATGGTAGAGACAGTTATACTTTCTGGTGAACCTTGGCAATCGGGGGCTGATTGGCTCTCGTATGGACACCAGACACTAGCATGAAAGCGTTTGTTTCCATTAGAAGGTCAGGCCGGCTACTATATTTCATCACCGAGGTCCTTAAGCCTTGTTCCGTGGACGCATCAACAAAACAATCACTAAACACAGATATTACTATTACTTCAGGTCAATTGTTTCGTGGAGCAGTTGGTTTGTTTTTTTCCCCCCGTAATAATGTCCATTCTTTTTGAGTTATTTTTTTGGGAATTCACACTTTTGAACCTTAGAATTGTAGCATTTTTGGCAATGTTCTCCAAGGAACACATTATTTTTTATTATGGGGAAAATCACTTATACCGTCGGTAGCAGCACCAAGGTCGCATCTTTTAGGAGGAATTTGAAAATGCAATTTGATTTTCTTTTTAAACAGAATGGATGCACAACGGAAAACCTCGATTTAATTTATTGTGCTGGTGTCCCATGAAAACGTCACTGCGGTGATTATTTTGGGTTGGGAAGAACTCATCTTACTATTAATAGTTTCAGGATCAACTTTTTGGGAATTGCGGGTTTATTTAGCAAAAATACTATTTCCAGTTTTTAAAACAATGGGGACATTAATCATAGTGTGTCTCAGGTTCGCATGTTTTTGCGCCTTGTTTGCTCTTCTTTTGGCTCCTGATCTATGATGGATCTTGGTTCTGCCTTAGTAATCACTTTGGAATTGTCTCTGTCCCATTCTTTTGGCACCTAAATTAGCGCCAAATTTGCGCAATTGTGTTGGAATCTCATTGTGACAATAATCAAAGGAGACGAGAAATGTGACAGAACGTTCATGGCTTCATCTCTGCCCAAAAACTATATTTGTGATTCGGGGCCCTAATTACGAGATTCGCCAGATTTGTAGCGCTAAAAGAGACGCTCAAACGTCTCACAGACTCGATTAATGTCCCCCCATTAGGTACAATGGGGTACTCTAATAAAGGGAATTTGTCATCAGAAATTTTCCTAATAACACAAGCAGTTGAACAGCTTCTAGATGAATATTTCGTTCATGGCCCAGCTGGTGGCATAATTAAAAAAACTTTACTTTTGAAGTGAGATATAATTAGGGAGCGAGAGTTAACACAGAAGTCAGCTCTCCCTGCCTCTAACACCTCCCTCGTGATTGACATAATGGGGATCATTTACTAAGGGCGCGATTCGTGTTTTTCCCACGTGTTACCCCGAATGTTTCTGATTTGCGCCGATTTTCCCGTATTGCCCCGGGATTTTGCGCACTCGCGGACTTGTGCTGCATCGGCGCTGGCATACACGCGCCGCAAATCTGGGCATGGCCGAACAAAACCTAAAGGATACGGAACGACCGCCGCATTAAAAAAAAAAAAGTGTCCTCAAGAATTGATTGCATTGTCGGCGGGCCTCGAGGAACTTCAGCGAAGCAGCGCCACCTGGTTGAAACGTCGGAGGACTACCTTAGGATCCCAGCCGGACCCGAATCCCCGCAGAGCCCGCGCCGCTGGATCGCGAATGGACCGGGTAAGAAATCTGCCCCAAGGCTTCAGGAGATCTGGTCCAAAATGATGTCCCTTTGCGACACAATCCTTTCATGGCCTGTGTGTTGGCGTCCATCCGAAAAATCAACTTGAAGTTGGTAGATGTCCTTTCCACCTGCCATTTGAAGACCAGTCTAATATCTCCACCCACTGTCCGGATCTACCAAGAAGCCCACCCGAACAAATAACTTTTTTCAAATTAATAAATTATGTATTATTAAAAATGTATTCTTTTTGGTAAAATTTTCGATTTTCACCAAGGAAACGTCCAATAGTGTGTTTGCATTGGTTTTGACATAACTTTGGGTAATGACTTTCAAGTTGAGGAAGTTTTTTGGACTTCATCAAGACGTTTAGCTAAATTAAATTTTAACATCTTTTTCTCTGGTCTTCAAAGAAACTAAACACGTGGATTGTCCTTGTTTTTTTGGAAATGTAGACGTTGTGGACAACATGATGGAAGGACTTTGATGAAGTAGCGGAGACTGAGGAAGACTGAGAAAGAATAGAAGAAAAGTGCAGCTTTTTGTTACCAACACTTATTTTAGTTTTTTTTGCAGCTTCGTGATCTAACAGGGTGTGTAATGAAGGAGAAGGGCGTTTGCCCTAAGGGAAATTCTTGGATCAGTCAATAGTACAATTCCTCCCTTTACATTAGCAATCACTAATGAAATGTTTATGGCAGATAAATCCATCGTCAATCCTCAGGTGAAATATGATGTTGTTGTCTTTTCCGCCCCATGTTCTTGTGAATCAGATTGTTGTATCGAGTGACCCTGTGAGCATAAAAGATTCTAGATCCATGAAAGTTTATTTGATTCATTCACCAAAATCTATAAATTGCAAGTGAGTAATGAGTAGAAGACATTGGGGGGCATTACTTACCCGTCCATTCGCGACCAGCGGCGGGTTCTCCGACGCTGATTCAGGTCTTCCGGCGAGTGCACAAAGTTCACCAAGCGAAGGCACGTCCCTGCATGCTGGTGTCGATGCGCCACAATCCGACGCCGTGCACCAATCCCGAGGCAATTCATGGAAATTGGCCAAAACGTAAAATTCGGGTCAACCCGACGTAAAACCGCGATTCAAGAGGCCGTTAGTAAATGACCCCATTGTCTAAACATGTCTTAAAGGCAACCTTCCTGCAAAACTCTGTATGCGTATTATATTCCTAGATTATTTCCTAAACTGAGACCACGCGTAGTCCTATTCAGTCCCTGTCCCTTTCTAGTATGGGATGTAAGGGGCTTACACTACACACAACTACTACAACATCAAAAATATCCGTATGAAGAGGGTTTGTTTTCTGAAAGTGGGTAAAAATATAAAAGGTCACTAACCCTGATCCTAGTGGGCAGACCCTCCACTTCCTGTTGTCTTCTCAGGCCGGGCCACAGAACAGGGAAATGATGATGTCAAAGTGATGCAACATTCCCCCTTCTGTCGCCAAGTATTACTGGTTGGGTTACATGGTCACATCATTGGTGGCATTATATATATGGTGGTAGCCCATAGCCCAAGCCTCTAAGGAGCCCATGGTCCCCACCCCACCAAATTTTATACTCCAAAGTAAATTGTATACAAGCTGTTCCTTGCTTTCGATACATATGTACACAGGCCATTTCATTGACTTTTGAAAGGTCCTCCAAAGGTTGTGAAACAGGCAGAAGAGACAACATCCTCCATTTACCGACGAAGAATATTCTTGTACCATATATAGGAAGGGACTTCCAGCTTGTAGGGGTTATATATAAATATTCATACAGCCCAGGGTCTGGCAGGCTTAATCCGGCCCAACTCCATGAACCGCAATACTCGAACTGGAGTCAGATCAAGGAAGTAACTGTTGAAATCTTTCAAGAATCAAGCTTCTCACATCTTGGTATTTTCATCAAGTTCCAATGTGTATTCCATACATGTGACATCATACACCTATACATACAGTATCCCCTATCCCCACATTAAGATTTTGAACTACAACTAGAAATCCTAGAGCCTCCTTACAATCACAGAACATGGATCTTCTCACTGTATAAATGTATCCCACCTTCGGAAGCCTTTAGTCAGCACATTAATCCCTTGTGTCACATGACCTGACGGCGGAGATTCTAACCGGGAGCAGTCTGAACTTGATTTTTAATATAATTGTGTAAAATTTATCTAAATTGTTAACACCCTAACTCCGATAGGTTTAACATTGGTCTGGGGGGGCGGCTCTTTAGCTTTAACAGATGACACTTTAATAACACTTGTAGTGTAATACTAGTAGTATTGAAGGGTATCACTGGTGGTGTGTGCAGTGCTCATCTAGGTTAGTATAATACTAGGGAAACCCCAGCAAAGATGTAAAACGCCGTAAAAAAAAATGCTACATAAACCTCCAAAAAGTATGAGTTTTAGCTATTCAATCCCACAAAAAATGCCCTATACAATATGTGATCAAAAAACCATGTGTCTCCGAAATGATTATTGTGCACCAAAGTACAACAGTCCCGCAAAAAACAAGCCATCAGCCAGCCTCCTGGGCCAAAAAAGTAACAATGTGATGCCACTTGGAAGACGGCAAACATAAAATGATAGATGTTCCCCCACATTAGGGTTTTGTTACAATATTGGTAGAAAGATATGAAGAAGACATATATTAATGTGGGGGGGCCTGGTGATCCCGATAACGATAATCAACCATAGGAATAAAGATAACGATATTGAGGCGAATACGTGAACACCAAAAAAAAAAGAGAAAAAATACAGGACAGAAAATGATGCTTTCTACTCGCTGCCCTACAAAAAAAAGTTCCTAAATTTCAACAATAGGTGATACCAGACCCCAAAAACTAATGGTTAAACAATGGAAACAAGCATCTCATCGCGCAAAAAAATGCATCACCATATGGGACCAGAATAACGAGAAAAGCGAAAAATTTTACTAGCCATGTCAACACGGGGCCTAATGAGTGTAAACTAAAATTACCGTTCTCTTTGCATCCGCCTCCTTCCCCTCTTCTCTTCTCTCTTTTTCTCCCATATACTGAACACCTAATTTACCCTTTTCCACATTTTTTTTCTCTCACTGTTATATCGACACTTCTGCATAAACACATTTTTATTTTGGTCTTAGGAAGTAGAAACGGGGGAAACTGGCGAAAAACGGGGAACCAATGCCAGACATCAATAGGTTTTCAGCCTTTTTATATTTTGGAGCAATGTTATAATTTTAGTGCTCAATGCATATCACCGTATAAGGGGAGCCCGATACAGTACTTTGTTATGCCAGCAACGCGTGCGTGACCACCGTGATCGTTCACTCCGCGTATTTGTAAATTCCATGGTCACACATCGTGAACGCTCTGCACACGGTGTGCTGACATTTTACCTGTGACACCTATTGTGCTATATGTCAAAATGCCATGTTAGTCTGATATTAGTTGAGTGGCGCGGATCATGCAACAGTATTCAAGTGGATGGATTTCCCCACTCTATGTGCGCATGAGCCTTATATTACTTGGCCCCCGCAGTTCTAGATTTGAAATGCTAGGCTTAGCCATGTGAATAAGATGGATCAGCTTTTGTGTGATACAACAACCTGTAACCTCTCCGACCCCCCCACCCCCTCCACGAGCACTGCTCAACCATCGTTGTGCACATTCTGCATAGATCCGCGAGGATAACTTCTGTCAGAAAGTCTGAGATGTCCATTCGCCGCTAAGCCTGGCATGTGCACTATCAAGAAATACCCGAACTAGTCCTGACGACCGAACATTATTTGTTGTCAGCAAAATTTGTGCAAATCTTAATTATCAACCATGGGGATGTGAACCCCCCTTCTGCGAGTTAGTCGAGTAGCTAAAATTGGGGGAAATTGGGTGTACAAACTCATAGCACGTGCCACAGTTATCAAGGGAATGCTGACATCGCAGTATGTGTTACGGATGCCTGAGACAACGCACATAGATTGGACTATTTTGGCATCTTCACCCGACACCTGAACTGCAGGCACCACTAACAGAATGTGTTCGGAACTCACATTTTAGTTAAAACCTTCACCCACTTTTACTAGTAGGTGAAATTCTGGTCAGCAAATTACCATGCTGCTAATTACAAAGTTGCTTAGTACATAGAAGGCAATGCAGACCAAATTACCACTAAAATGAAGTACAACATGTGGGGAAAAACTATCTCAGAATCGTTTGATAATACAGTGTTCAAAGTTATAACCATATAAAGCGAAGCAAGTCAGAATCCACAAAAATCGGGCTGAGCCTTAAGCTACAAAATGGCTGCGTCCTTAAGGGGTTAAAGATGTATAAATAAGCAGTTTGACCCCCCCCACACACACTAAAAAACTAAAACTAAAAACGCCCAAAACGGCCTAAAAACGCCAAGTGTGTCTTCACCCTAGCCGCACGATTGTTGATTCTTTTTTGCGTCACATTGCGTTTTGCTCATTTGTCACATTTTAAACCATCCAAAACGCAAGTGTGTATCTCATAAAACGCATATGCGGTTTGGCCAAACCCCCTCCCATTGCGTTTTGAATGTGTTTAAAAATGTGACAAAAAACCACATGGGCGCATTCACACGTTCCGCTAGCGTCGCGTTCATAACATGACGCTAGCGCACAGGGGGCGGGCTCGGGCTGATCGCATATGCATTTCCCTGCATGTGGTTTGGGATTAGTACTGCCCCCTGTGCACTAGCGTCGCATTATGAATGGACGCTAGTAAACATGTGACGCGGGCCTAAGTTTATGCAGGTTTTTTCTGGTTGTATTTTAATGACTCTTTGGGTGCATTAGGTTATTCACTCCATTTTTTTGTGCTTTATTCCATCAGTTCACCGGAGTTCTCCGTGTAGCAGTTTCCTGGTTGGCGCCTAATTAGTCTTTGTATTTCTCCGGTTTCCAGATGTTTGCTGCTTATGTAACATTGATTTGTGCCTAAAAGGGCGCAAATAATTGGGCAAAAACATTGCAGTCATGACCCTGCGTAGGAAATCGTGTGAGATGCACAAGATTTTGCGCCTTTTTAAAAAAAATTATCTCCTAAAAATTTCAAAAAAAAACTGAATGTGATGACCTGTTCACAATAGGGAAAGGGTCATGGCCAGAGAAAAATGACCCCATAATGTGTAAACAAAATAAAACTTTTGAAGAAAACCTTCATTTCTCCTTACTCCACATGAATTTCCCGGATATTTTGTAAGATTTGGATTGTTTTGAATCCAACTTCCTTGGTTGATTTGAGGACATGTGTCATTATTCAACCGTATAAACTATGTACTATAATACATGATACTATAATACTCTGATACTGTAATAATGTTTCATCTTAAATCTGCAACAAATCTGGAAATCACATTGATGATGATTGATAGTGATCTCTCCAGCGCCCCCTGGCGACCACCCTTAGGAATGACACCCAGTTCCTGCTCTATCCTCCCCACATCTCTGCTGCCATTTACATGGTGAGACATCAATGTCTGTGAAAGATGTAATTTCCCTGTCAGAAATAAACTCGCTCCCGCTTCAGTGTCAGCAGCCGCAGTAAAGGTTGTCAAAAAATGCTCAGTGAAGGAAACCAACAAGAGGAAGGAGCTAATGGGATTAGAGAGATATCATTTAATACTGTCAGCCAGATGCTGGAGTGCAGGGAAACTGCTGCCAGCTGGGGGTGCCGGCTAACCCCTCAGATCCGCACTGCCAGCCACTACAGCGCCACCCTGAGGCTCATGCTCAGCTGGCATCACTGGCCACCGAAGGCACAGGCATCCAGAAGTCTGCTGTGGTGGCTCCAATGGTACCCAGATGCCACTCTGTGTGTCTAAGTGTAAGCTGCCATGTCCTTAGACTTGTGTAACATCCATATACTGTGCCCACAACTCTTCTGGTGCAAAACTGACTGTGTGGATGAATACTGGGGTGCACAGTGCCCTTCTAGGCTGGTAATACTGGTAGTAAGGATATGTCTGCAAGTTAGTTTGAACAGTGCTCATCTAGACTAGTAGTAATGAAGAATGTCACTTCAGGGTGAATTGTGCTCATATAGACTAGTATAATACTAGTAGTAATCAATAGGTAGTGGGTAACATCTAGGCTAGTGTAATACTAGTAGTATTGAAGGGTATCACTGGTGGTGTGTACAGTGCTCATCTAGGTTAGTATAATACTAGTAGCAATAATATTGGTGTGTGTTACATCTAGGCTAGTGTAATACTAGTAGTATTGAAGGGATCACTGTGGGTGGTTGTACAGTGTTCATCTAGGTTAGTATAATACTGTAGTAATGAAAAGGATCACTGGTGGTGTGTACGTGTCATCAGGTTAGTATAATACTAGTAGTAATCATATGGTAGCGTGTACATCTTGGTTAGTGTAATACTAGTAGTATTGAGGGTATCACTGTGGTGTGTGCAGTGCTCATCTAGGTTAGTATAATACTAGTAGCAATCAATATTAGTGGTGACATCTAGGTTAGTGTATATATAGTAGTAATGAAAAGGATCAGGTGGTGTGTACAGTGCTCATCTAGGTTAGTATAATACTAGTAGTAATCAATATGGTAGTGTGTAAATCTAAGTTAGTGTAATACTAGTAGTAATGAAGGGGATCACTGGTGGTGTGTTCAGTGCTCATCTAGACTAGTAGTAGTGGTGGTGTGTGCAGTGCTCATCTAGACTAGTAGTAGTGGTGGTGTGTGCAGTGCTCATCTAGGTTAGTATAATACTAGTAGCAATCAATATGTAGTGTGTACATCTTGGTTAGGTGTAATACTAGTAGTAATGAAAGGATCACTGGTGGTGTGACAGTGTATCTAGGTTAGTATAGTTCTAGTACTAATCAATATGGTAGCGTGTACATCTTGGTTAGTGTAATACTAGTAGTAATGAAAGGGATCACTGGTGGTGTGTGCAGTGCTCATCTAGGTTAGTATAATACTAGTAGTAATCAATATGGTAGTGTGTACATCTAGGTTAGTGTAATACTAGTAGTAATGAAAAGGATAACTGCTGGTGTGTGCAGTGTTCATCTAGACTAAAAAGTTAGGTAGTAATAAAGGATATCACTTCTTGTGTACAGTGCTCAAGCAGAATAGTTGTAATGAGGGGTAATTGTATTGGTGTGAACAGTGCTCATTTAGACTAGTAACACTAGTAGTAATAAAGCATATCACTTCTGTGCTCATCTAGACTAGTACATGATGTATTTCTTGGTGTGTACACTGCTAATCCAGACTAGTAATACTAGTAGTAATGAAGATAATTACTTCTGGTGTGAACAGTGCGCATACAGATTAGTAATACTAGTAGTAATGAAGGATATTACTGTTGGGGTGGATAGTGCTCATTTAGACTAATATTACTGGTAGTAGTGAAGGCTATTACTTCTGGTGTGTACAGTGCTCATACAGATTAGTTATTCTAGTAGTAATGAAGGATGTCACTTCTGATTTGTTCATTGCTTATCTAGACTAGTTATACACATATATTTGTTGGTGTGTACAGTGCTCATCTAGGCTAGTAATACTATTAGTATGTATATCTCTGATAGTGGGAGCAATGCTCAGCTAGACTAGTAATACTGGTAGTAATCAACTTTATTACTTTACTATAAACTGCACATCAAAGCAATTAATACTGATACATTTGTTGGTGTGTACAGTGATCATATAGAGTAATGATACTAGTCGTATTGAAGATTATTAATTCTGGTGTAAACTGTGCTGATCAAGGCACGTTACGATAGGTATGTTGTGTGTACAGTGATCATATAGACTAATTATACTTGTAATAATGAAGGGTACTACTGCTGGTGTGAACAGTGCTTATGAAAGCTCACACGTGTACTATACTGTATACTTACACTAACCAATAACTATTGCTGTGCGCACTTCTAATGTAGCCTACTACTACTAGTAGTAACTGGTTATTTGTCATACACACCACTAATATTATCAGAGCTGCAGAGGTAATGTATAACTAAAGATTTGTAGTGATAATAACTAAATATCTGATTGTGTGAAATGCAAATGTAGACTAATGTTTACCTGGTGTAAACTTTTTGCAGACTTGACATCATATCTGATGGTGTTAGCTATATTTGTAGTACTATTAACCATGTCACAACCTGTGTGACCTGCTTGTGGAGACTAGTATTACTAATAACCATGTGTAGTACTAGTAGTATTAGTAGTACTTATAGTAACCATATCAGTACTGGCTTGAGCTACCTATACCAATAACTACATACACATGAAAACTCCTAGTAACTAATTGTAGACTAGTAAAATACTGATATTACTGCTGTAATCAGTTGTCATACAGACAAGTAATAACCAATTCACTGCTTACTAAGCAAACTATTAATAATACAATGTAGCCACTAGTGCTAGCAACTGTATCAGTGCCTAATATAAAGAAGTAACAATTTGTATTGTTTGTTTGGATTGTAACCTCAGTGATTGTATCTAGAGCTCACTTAGACTAGTATTACTAGTAACCATATCATTACCAGTATATATGGAGACTAGTAATACTAGTAACCTCAGTGATTGTATCTAGAGCTCACTTCGACTAGTATTACTAGTAACCATATCATTACCAGTATATATAGACTAGTAACACTAGTGATCACATCATTGGCATCATAAACTTTACATGTAGTAATACTAGTAACCATATAATTGTCAATGTTTACTATGATTGTATATTGGTAGTACTAGTAACCATATCATTCCCAGTATGAACTACACATGTAGTACTAGTAATCATATCACAGCCAGTGCTTACTATACATGCAGACTAGTAATACTAGTCATCATATCGTTGTCATTATGATCCATACATCTAGATTAGTAGTACTAGTAATCATATCACTGCCAGTATGAACTATACATGTAGTACTAGTAATCACATCACATCAGTCAGTGTTTAATATACATGTAGACTAATTATACTGGTCACCATACCTCAGCCAGTGCTTACTATACATGTAGACTAGTAGTACTAGTAATCATATCACTGTCTGTATGCCCATTACCCGGCTGATAACCTTTGCCGACAACCGACTACTGTGGTAATTACAATTAAGAAACGATCAGCTACAATTACAATCAATGTTTCCGTCCAGTCTATGAGGAATAATTCCTGGCGATTATAAAAAGCTTTAATAAAACTATTTTTTTTGCCAACAAAATCATGTGAAATGGTATTAGTATTGTAATATTGCATTTCTTGTAGGATGTTGCTGTCTCAGTTTTTAATCCCTGTCTGTCCATCTATTTTGGTATCTTAGTATTTATTTCTAAGGTCACAAATCACTTCACTGTATTTTCGCCAATTGTCATGTAAAATTAAAGAAAATGTCTAAAAAAAAAATATTTGCATTAAAAACAAATACATTAATAAACATGAATAGGAATATATTGATATTATCCCACAGAATCTGCAAAGGGAAAAAAAATTATAAAATCTGGTGATATTTTATTACATCGATTTTTAGATAAATTTCAGAATGTTTTGGTCCTCATTATACATATTACATATTGGAAAAAAAATTGCATCAATATCAACTATGTCAGAATAATTCTCTTATTTAAAAAAAAAAAACTAAATCAAATATGATTAATCACATCTAGTTGCCTCTATTTAGATATTATAAACAACTTTATTTTTGTAAGTTTTCGATTTTTTATCATATACTGTAGTTGTTTGATAATAAAAGTAACCATAAAATAATAATAAAAATAAAAGTATTCATAATAATGTTAATAATAAGAAAAATATTAATAATTACAATAATACAAATTATAATAACACGTATAAATAATAATAATAATAACTAAAATGCTAATATACTATTAGTAATAGTAGGCTAAAAATAGAGTAATGATAACAAAAATAAAAGTATTCATAATAATGATAAAACTAATGAAAATATTAATAATAACAATTATAATAAGTATAATCACTGCTAAAATGCCAAAATACTATTAATAATAATACTAGTCTAAAAAGAAAAAGAAAATAAAAACCAGTAAAGTAATAAAAATAAAATAAAAACCAGTAAAGTAATAAAATTGAAATAATCTTACTAATAAAATAAAATAATCACAATAATATTTAAAAGATATAATAGTAATTAGGATGTAAAAAATATCATATTTGATATTCAATAAAAAATAATAATAACAAATATGATAATATTGGAGGAATAATATTATTATAGTAATACTAATATTGAGAAAAATTAAATAATTCAGCATACAACTTGCTATTTGCATCCAAATAAAATGTGACAAATTAATTTGATAATAAAAAATTATTCAAATATTAATAATTATAATAATAATAATATAAAATAAAAATAATATATTATTTATAATGTATTAATAATAACAATAATAATATCCCAAAAATAAAAATAATCCTAAAAATATATAAAATATATTAATAATAATAAATAGTCCTACAATATGAATAATATTATAATACTAAGAATAATTACAATAATAATTGCGAGTAGAAGAAAAGCAAAAGACACCCAGGGAGAAGATATATTTATATTACAGTTTATTGTTCAATGTCTCAGCAAAGTGCTTGAAATATTCTCTATATAATACTGCCCTATTGTCATACAATTAAATATAAAAACAAAATGAAAACATCATCAACAATTATTTACACAAAGAAACAAAATGTCAAATTACAATGAAATAACAGCAGTCAGACTGGAGAAATTCTGACTCTTGGAACCATTCACTTCTGTATAGAAGGAGGAGAGTCCAGGCAGAGTTTCTAGAAAGGGTTTACATTTTTAAATAAAAAAAAAATTGAATGCATAAATTCTCTGTATATATACAGTGTATATCGTGATATCACGAACGGGAGGTTCATTGTATATTTCAACAATGCAGATTATTACATTACAGCCACTTCCTAAACTCCTAGATACCCTGAGAGCAAAATGGGCACAGAATAGAAAGATGTTTTTAGTTTATTCTATTTATTTCTTTATAAAAACAAATCCCCCCAAAAATGTAAACAAAACCTTTATTTACACCAATGAAAACACTGACAAATATGGAATGATTTCCTATTGAACAGAATAAGGTCATATTATCCCAACTAAATTAGACACAAGCCTCAAGTGGCCCTAAATCAGATGCATTTTGGTTTAATAATAACACAATTATGGATGGAATGAAGGTTTAGTGAATCGATTATGGTTGTAAAAATATTTGTTGAAAAAAAGTAAAGAAAATAATAATAATATAAAATGCATTATACAATTTACAGGGATAGTTGAATATTTTTTTTTCCCCATTAAATTTTGTTCTATACAGAGAGGGGTGGAAAGTCTTTAAAGTGCTCCCCATATTCAATCTACATATGAGAGGGTTTGTTATAACCATTGCAATGAAAGGTGCTGTGCTTCCAGTATATACCAGGGAGTCATTGAGCTGCACTAAAGGGGGTAAATCCCGATGGCACCAGTGCTAGGAGGTAAACTAAGCTACTTTCCTACTTTAGATTGCCAGCTCTTGCGTCCCCTTGTTGTAATACATTGTGTCCAGTCGTGGAAGACTTGTGCTTTGCCCAGTGGATAATTCAAGTCTCTATAGTCATAAGTGGGGGGCATAAAATGCTGGGGTCCCATAAGACTGAGACCCCAGGACAAAGGGTGACAGGACTGCAGCGGGGCCAGGGAGGAAGGGTAACTGTGCTGTGCACATGAGTCCACCAGGTGCATGGCTTGGGTAACCAGGGTGTCCATGCATGCCCAGTGGGTTGCCCATAGGTGGGGAATGGCTAAGAGGGCTCAGCCCCCCACCCATACCTGGACCACCGCCCCCCCCATGACCAGAACCTCCAGTAGGGGCACTGGTGTCTGCTCCAGGATTCTGCTTCTTCCACTTTGTGCGTCTATTCTGGAACCAGATCTTGACTTGGGTCTCAGTCAGACTCAGCGATAATGCCAGGTTGAGTCTCTCACACACCGAGAGGTATCTTGTAGACTTGAACTTGTTCTCCAGAGCCACCAGCTGTTCATAGGTGAAAGCTGTTCTAGCTCTCCTGGGTTTGCCAGACTTAGAGTCAGAACCTGTTCTCTTCCTCTTGGGTTTACCATGCTGGTTCTGTCCTTGGTTCTGTTGGTTCTGGTTCTTGGAATTACCTTGCTGTGAGCCAGGAGTGTTACCATGACTTGATAGACCATCCTCAGCCTGAGTAGAGCCACCATTCTCCCTGTCCACTGTACCAGAAGGAGTGGAGTTGCTGCTCTCTTCACTGCAGACCTCTTCATCTTCCTCATCCTCCTCTTCCTCCAGGTCACTACCAGGACTGGGGCTAAAGTCCTGATTTTGACAATCTTCTCCAGTCTGTTGGTACAATTCTTCATCCTCTGTAATGAGAAAATTTCCATTAAAAAACAGGGTTTCTATAAGTTGTCACCAAACAATCATCCATAGACCATATGGTAGATAAGACAATAGGGGAAATCAACAACAGGTCACATCACAAAGTCATCAATAAACTAATAGCATAGGATCAATGGTAGAAGTAGAATCATTATCATAGGGGTATCAAAAGGACATGCCACCAAATCATCAATGGTCAGTATGTATCAATAGGGACCTGTGGGTCTCGGAGGGTTAAGGGAATGTTAATTATTTTAGGGAAGGTGATGCTCCTACAGCTGGCGACTACACAGTTAAATATTTTACTGGTAATGAACCAGGGGGAGAATATTTTTAGTATCTAAAGAACCGTGCCGTGTTGTTATGGTTATGTAGTCGGGTCGTGTGTTGTAAATCGTATATATATATATAGTAAATAATACACATGCAGTAATGATAAATAACTGGGCACAGGCAGAATTATTCACACACATAATGTCCATGTACACATGTACACTACACTGACAAGAGCTTCTTCTCTCCTTACAGTGAGTGATGGCTGTGATCTGTATCTGCACACACTGGATCATAGAACCTGACAAATCATCTTTGATAGGTGAAATGTTTACTAAAGTGCATTTACCTAGAAGATTATTTGACCAACACCCTGAGAATCTGTCACTCATAACATCACTGCCCATAGACTACATACAAAGATGTATACAAATACACACACAATCATATCAGCCTGTGATTCATGCATTGTACAGGTCACCTCTGCCTGTCTATATAACTTCATGTCCTCTACATGGTGCAGCCAGGAGGCAATCACTGGGGTCCTGCATCACTGCACAGCACTGAGAACACGTGTACTGCCTGCAACCCACCACTGCCCCAACACACTGTCATGTCTGCTGCAACTACCAGGGACATTCTCCAAGGGACAGAACATTCAATAATATATATATATATACATATATATATATACATAGACATAATATTATAATATTTAATAATCATGATACTAAGAAATAATGGATATATTAATGTTGTTATAGAATAATAGAGTAAAATATAATGAATTTGGATAACAGTTATGATCTTTGTAGTCATCAGAAATATTGATAATTGTTATATTGACAATAAAACAAGAATGTATAAAATTATTGGAAATTTTGAGGAAAAAATAACTAAATAAAAATTTTAAAATCTAAGTGACAAAATAACTAAGATAAAATAAACAAGATTCTTAGTGATATACATTGGACACACACAGACACATATATATCTTTACACACACATATACTGTATATATATATATATATATATACATACACACATATATATATATATATATACACATAAAGAAATACATATCTATACACAAACACTACACATATACACACACACACACACATATATATATACACACACATATATATATACACACACAGACACATATATATCTTTACACACACATATACTGTATATATATATATATACACACACATACATATATATATATATATATATATATATATACATACATAAAGAAATACATATCTATACACAAACACTACACATATATATATACACGCAAATAAATACATATCTATACACATACACAAATATATGTATATATATTTCTTGCTTTTTTGGAAAACCAATAATCCTGTTCCAACTACATAAATTGTCATGTACCTTATACAAAAAATTACATACAAAAATGTACAGTATAACCATCTCCTTTTAGTTGCTAACGATTTTAAAGTAAAGACTGAATTTAATTTATCTAATAATGAAGACTAATTGTTTTTTAATGATAATTTTTTTCTCCAGACCTAAATACCTAAAAGTTCATATACATGTTGCTGTGTTAATACTTTAGAATATATTGTTATATAAATATTTATTTATTTCGATTCCTATTATATTCTATTATTACTATGTGTTCAGTGTGATACTTTGCTTCATATCCATGATTATAAATACATAATAACAATCCTACAGATATGGAATATCTATCACTGGTTATCTTGTGCATTTTTAAATAATTTATTACAAAAAAAAATTTTGTATTATAATTAATTAAAAAGTACAACATTGTTTCAATATTAAAATAACTTAAGAAATAAATGTAAACATAACACAATAAGAACCAGGTGAGACAATATATGAAATTAGATGTTGTGATGGTGAGTGAAATGTATGTAGAATAGGAATCTCTGTGTTGCGATCACTTGGTCAGATCTCTGATCGGTGGGAGATTTCCCTGCAGAGCCTCTGCTGCTGGTAATAATAAGTGTAATGGATTGTAATCGAGTCATTATCCTGATTGTGACCCTATAATTTAGATGTTGGGGACAGAGGAGGCTGCTGGTAAGAGATACGCGGCATTCGATAATAGGATATCGATCGGCCGAGCTCCACTGGCACCAGGGGCCGATCCCCCATTATCCCCTCCGCTGCTGCTCAACACAATCTCCCCTCGATGTAATCGAAGGAATTTAATTGTTTTCTTACAGATAAACGACGTTTTGTCACAATTATTCAGATTTGTCCTAAAACAAACCCAAATAATAAAATGAAATAAAAATGATTCCACACGATCTATGGCCAATCTGATCGTACTGCAACTCTCATCAATGAACGGTTCTAGGACTTCAGCTCTAATATGTGACCGGTTATAGGACTACAACTCTCATCTGTGACCCGTTATGGGACTACAACTCTCATCTGTGACCGGTTAAGAGACAACTCTTATCTGTGACCGGTAAAAGGACTACGACTCTCATCTGTGACCGGTTAAGAGACAACAACTCTCATCTGTGACCGGTAAAAGGACTATAACTCTCATCTGTGACCGATTCTGGGACTTCAGTTCTCATCTTTGACACTTCTGGGAATATTACTCTCATCTGTGACTGGTTCTGAGACTAAAACTCCCTTTATATCAACCCAGCCATCCTGGGGATCTATAACTCCCCAGAAGAACTTGGACCTTGTATAGTATAATGGAAGAAACTCAAGTGCCACTCAAATCAATCATACACTCCCATCATCCATGACTGTCATAGATAGTTCAATAACGGGTGAGGATAGAAAATGCATGATGAGACTTGTTGTTCTATCATTAGATAGATAGATAGATATGGAAGGAGAGATAGATACATTGATTGATGGATAGATAGATAGATAGAGAGATAGATAGATAGATAGATAGATAGATAGATAGATAGATAGAAGGATAGATAGATGACAGAAAGGAAATGCTGAGACTTGTTACATAATAAAAAGGAAATACAGATAGATATGACATGGAAGGGTCGAAGGATAGAAGAGAAGAGAAACTTAGATAATAGAAAAGTCATGATGAAACTTGTTCCATAATAAAACAATTACATTCAGATACATAGAATTATAGATAATTATCTAGATGTGTAGAACTTACTTAGAACATCTGGAGACTTTTTGCAGTTGTCAAAGTCCTCTAAGAAAGGTTTCTGGTTCGGGAGGTCTATGGGCCCCTCTCCTTGCTTGTCCTCTGCCCTCAGTATGTAGTCACTGGACTTGTTGTACACCAGGGTGCAATGCCTCTGTTTGCTGTTGAATTTATTTGGGTCCAGAATGTCCAGGACTGAGAAGGAAGTGGTTCTGTGGACGGCCGGTGGGGCTGGCACCATGCCCTCCTGTCCTGGAGTGCTGCCACCCTGGCTGTCCCCTTGCCTGGGGCAGCCATACACTGGGTGGTCGCTGGCTGACAGTCTCTGTTCTCCATGGCTGTCCATGATTTCCCCACTGTGTAGGGTGCAGGATACAGCCTCCACCACCACTGCTGCCTGTGCTTGGGGCATGGAGATGTCTACCTGAGCTTTGTCTCTACTCACATTCATCGCTTGGTCAATGTTCTCTAGATGAAACCCGCTGCTCCTTGTCTTCCAAACTTTTAGTGCTTCCAGCCTAAATCTGTGAGCACCACCACCAGGGTTTCATAGCAGCAGATGTGTGATGAAGCTTTTATGAAGGTGTCTTGGATTTACTGGACCTCTAAAAACTTAAGTTCCTCAAAACCTTCTGGGAGTCCTTGTCATGTGATTCTTGAAGCCCCTTTGATCTTGAATAGTTCTTCACGTTGTAGGATCAATTTTCAGGTCAGGTTCCTTTACACCTTGTGAGACACTCCAAGGTTTCTTCTATGGTCTTTGGACAATGAGCTTGGCAAGATCCAAAATTTAGGCGTAGACTATTCTTCACCTGAATATTTCTCAACCTTGGGTGGTCCTGGAAACTCTTCTGGGCTCTTCTCAGGCTTAGCAATCAGGACTTTATATGTTATGGTCTCCTAATCTTTCATTTTATAGGACTCTTTCCCTGAGTTCAATGATCCTCGTGTTCCTCTTCAATAGTGATGGACCAGCAAATGGACCAGAGTCAGTAAACAAGCGATGGAGTTAGGAAATTCTTCTAAGATCTCAGTATTTTCTTAAAGAGCCCTTGCAGCTGATTGAGAGAGAGAGAGGCAGCAGTGTGTCCTCTCCAGGAGCAGATGGCAGAGTGTGAGGTGTGATGCTGGGTGATACCCTATGGCTGCCTCAGCAGCTCCATCCTCCATTCATCTGTGCAGCATCTAAATAGCCTTATTTGGGAAAGTGGGAGGTGATGGGATTTCTTCTTAAATAATTGCTGGGATCAATAATAGCAGGAACCTCTCCACACAATGAGAGCATCAGATCAGACTGCAGACTAAAGGGATTAGGACAGTTACTAGAGCAAAATGTGAGGCTGGGGGGACAGGGGGCTACACACAGTATATAGTATATACTCCTGGAGGTGACTGTATCCACTAGCAGGGTCATGGTGTGTTACACTCTACAGGGACCTAGAACCATAGAAGAATAATTTCTATGAAAACGAATTATCTCTCCATTATCTATTTATCTATTTATCTATGCATCTATTTATCTATTATCTATCTATCTATCTATCTCATATCTATCTATCACCCACCTATCTATCTATCTATCTATCTATCTATCTATCTATCTATCTATCTATCCATCTATCTATCTATCTCTATCTATCTATGCATCTATGCTATCTAACTACTGATTTACCTACGAATCTATTCAATTCTACATATCTATTTCATCTATCTATCTATCTATCTATCTATCTATCTATCTATCTCCTATCAATCTATCTCATAGCTGTTTGTCTATCTATTTATATTTATCTAATGTTATCCAATTTTCTATCTTTAGGTCTACCGTATTTCATATGTATAGTTTTATCTTGATGCAACTCGATAAAGTGACACATGAATATAGAACTACATATTTTACAGTTGTAAATCATATATTTGATATAGAGAGTTTAGGAATATAACTTAGATAAATAAAAAGATTAATGGCCAGAAAACAATTTTATGAATACATAGATAGATAAGAGATAAAGATAGAAACATACATATGGATAGGTAGATAGATAGATAGATAACAGAAGATATATGGATAGCAGAAATATATATAATAGATATATGATACCATAGATAGACATGAGCTAAATGGATAGATAGATAGATAGATAGATAGATAGATAGATGATTAGATAGATAGATAGATAGATAGATAGATAGATATGAGATAGATAGATGATTAGATAGATAGATAAATACATAGATGATAGATGATTAGATAGATAGATAGATAGATAGATAGATATGAGATAGATAGATAGATAGATAGATAGATAGATAGATAGATAGATATGAGAGGATAGATAGATAGATAGATAGATATGAGATAGATAGATTAGATATATAGATAGATAGATAGATAGATAGATAGATAGACAGATATGAGATAAATAGATGTTATCTAGATAGTTAGATATGACATAGAAGGATAATAAATAAATAAATAATAATGTAGTATAAGATTGATAATAATGTAGTATAAGATTGATACATTTTAGGAGGATTATATAGATATATATGTATAAGTCGGGTCTCTCCAGATTAATTAATATTCTATTACATTGAACATTCGGTACACGACAAAGGGTTAATCAGATAGGGATCTTTAGATCCCGATATTCCAATTGGTCCCTGATATTCCATGTTTCCATAAATATCCGGGCATAGAAAAAATGTAATTTCTTGAAATACAAAGTGAAAATTTCTTAGAAACCAGCAGTGTCTCAGTATTTCCATTCAGCTCCGACTTATTACAAACTCCTCTCTGCTGCACCTGTGCACAGCACCGCTACACGTGTCCAACTATAGGAGATTGTGCTTTTTGTTTTGCTGCCAGATATGTAAATTGTGACTGTAAAAGAGCACAGCTGTAGCAGGGCTGAGCGGGGTAACACTGCAGAGCTGAGGTTGTCATGTGGCATATACAGATAGCTACATACCAGGTAATCACATCATTACTATTATTACTATTGTGTGTTACCTGAGTTATGCTAAACGACAAACACCACCCTGCTACATCTCTTTACTGAAGAAGGATGCAGAGGTAGGCACTGGGGCTGCTGTGTCATTATCACAGGCAATGATCCTGAAGAAAGAAGAAATTAAAACTTCTCAGAGATAATGGGCTGAAACAATGAGACAAGCAGATTATGGAGGGACACAGCCCCCAGCCCCCTCCCCATGTGCTCAGGGGACATCACCGACCACCAGGACTCATCTCCTGTCCTGCAGCTGCACTGCTGATTACACTCCTCCACACCGAGCTCCTAATAGTAATATCCGCACATTATACATCACTTATCAGGAGGGAGAGGGGGAGGGGGGACTATCTAACACCGGGGCCAGGAAATCACTCATCCCCCAGGATAGACCTTTATGTTATTCATAATCGATCTATTATGCTTCTATTTATTTAATACAGTTCTATCTTCTACCTACCTACCTATCTATCTCATATCTATCTATCTATCTATCTATCTATCTATCTATCTATCTATCTATCTATCTATCTATCTATCTATCTATCTATCTATCTATCTATCTATCTATCTATCTATCTATCTCATATCTATCTATCTATCGCTCTCTCTCATATCTATCTATCTATCTATCTATCTATCTATCTATCTATCTATCTATCTATCTATCTATCTATGTATCTCTCTCATATCATCTATCTGTCTGTCTTACCTATGTATCTTATATGTGTACTTAATGTAGTATACATATATTGTACGCCGCCCAGCAATGTAATGTATGCAGTAGTGTATATTAGTGATAGTGTCCTGTAGAGGAGGTGATGCCCTGTATGACTGTGTCTGCTATGATGTGAGTGTCCGGCAGATATAGAGATGTTCTATGGCTTCTAATCACAATTGATTGTCAATTAAAGGCTCATTTGCTGCATCTCAATCCATCTGCCATCTCCTGTTATCTGCTCTGCAGCAACTTAGCTGTGAGGGGCGAGGGCTGGATGAGTTCTGACAGGTAATATCTCCCTCATCCTTCCTCACTCACACACTCCTCCTCTCCATGGGATTTCTATACCTTGATGAATCTACATTTGGGTTTTCTTTATATTGATTGATAAAAACTGATGTTGTATAAAATAGTCTGAAAAGAAAGGTCTGAGTATATACAAGTCTGACAGTAATCACAGCATGGAAAGTGTTAACCATCTATCTATCTATCTATCTATCTATCTATCTATCTATCTCATATCTATCTATCTATCTATCTATCTATCTATCTATCTATCTATCTATCTATCTAATCATCTATCTATTTATATATCTCATATCTATCTATCTATCTATCATCTATCTATCTATCTATCTATCTATTTATCTTTCTCATATCGATCTATCTATCTATCTATCTCATATCTATATCCTATCTATCTCATATCTATCTATCTATCTATCTATCTATCTATCTATCTCATATCTACCTATCTATCTATCTATCTATCTATCTATCTATCTATCTATCTCATATCTATATCCTATCTATCTCATATCTATCTATCTATCTATCTATCTATCTATCTATCTATCTATCTATCTATCTATCTATCTATCTATCTATCTATCTCATATCTATCTATCTATCTATCTATCTATCTATCTATCTCTCTCTCTCTCTCTCTCTCATATCTCTCTATCTATTTCAGAAGAATCTATATAATCTTTCTATCTCCTTTCTACAGGTTGTGTCATATACCCCAGTGCAGCCATTCAGTTACATGGAGCCCGGCATGTCCTGTTTTTGGAAGGTTTTGTTGGACATATTTTTCTTACTCCCTTTTTAATACAAAATACATGAATGAAAATAAAAATGTGGACCTTTCTGGGCCCATTGGTCCCTTTGAGGACTGGTTGGGGTACGGTAGCCCTGATGGACTGACCCTGTTAAGACAATTTTGTGTTCCCTTAATTTGGGTGACGTGAGGTCAGTGACTCGTCACACTGAATGTTATTATAGGAGCGGCATGTGTAAGTCCCCTCTAAATTTCACTTCCATATGGAAATGCAGGAACAGGTGGGGGGTCCAGTGATATTATGTGAGCCCAGTACATGGACATGTGGTTATAACAAGGGCTGGAAATGACCCCATATGTTTGTAAGACAGAAGCCCCTTTAACATGGAAATAAAGGTTTACATTGCTGGAGTATCCCGGGGGTCCGGCACGCGCCTCATTGTCCTCTGCCTCATTTCCTGCAGCAGAGCTGATGTGTTCAGTGCTTGTTCTTTGGCTCAGAAGAGGTTAAATTGCTCAATTTTGTCCCTTTTATACCCTCCATTTACATCCTTTTTACTCTCCCTTCCAGTGTCTTAGTGATTGGGGGCATCTTCTGCTAAGACTTCCCCACTAAAAGCCTGGGGCAGAACCTTTCAGCACTTCATGTGCCCCTACAACCATGATAAATACCACAGAACCTTCAGAATCAAGAACTGCAGTTCAGTCCAATTCACCAAGGACCAAGCTGCAGTACCCAGTATGGCCACAACTGCTTTTAGAGCGCTGTACTTGGATTAATAATGGCCATAAGAGAAACCATGGACCGTTATTTCATCTACTCAGAAGAGATCCGACACTTAGTCACTCACTGACCAATTATTAAGGGGTCAGGGAGTGTATAATGAGGGCCAAATACTAGTCACCAACTTAAAGGGGGTCTACCGGCCCCCAAATCACCCAACAAGTAAAACCAGCAACGTGTAGGACACTTCATCAGCTTTCCAGAAATACCACTGCTGTTTCGAAGTAATTCGTCATTTTGGAGAAAATTCTGTTTCTATCTACATGCAAATTAGCTTCTAAGTGCACTGGGGGTGTGTGGCCATGCCTGCAGGTGCACTCATTTTCTTCTTTCTATGCTGTCCGGTACTATCGATCACCTCTCTAGTCATGTCCTTTTACACAATCAGACCATTCCCTGCACAACGAAGGCATAGCCAGAAGATAATTGGTGCATAAGTCAGGATGGCCCCGCCCCTGGTGCACAAAGAAGATAAGATAGAAATTAAATTTTCTCAAAAATGACAGATTGTTGGGAAGCGGGAAATATATTTCTGGAAAGCTTATAAAAAGCCCTACACTATGCTGGTTTTATATCTGGGGTGATTTTTGAGTTGGTAGACCCCCTTTAACTATACTTTTTGGGGTCTACAAGGATTCATTTTGCAATATATCACATATATCACTATAGTAACTAGAGGATGTGGCCCATACATTTGTATTAGTCAAGGGGCGACCAGCTATTACAGTCCTGCAGCACGGACCCCCCCTGTAATAGAGTTACTATAGACCCCGGCCCAGAACATATTTCATGCTCCGCACCATCCCAGTCCAGTGATCGATCCTAGTTCTAGTAACCTTCCGAGCGGGATTACCTTATGGATACATTATAATGACATCCGTCAATGTCTGTCTGTCAATTAGAGCAGATCTAAGCAGCCCCGGTGTTATCAGCTCCGCAATCAATGGCCTAAAATCCGACAATCTGAAAACACATTCATCCAATTTGTTGGAGCTGCTAAAGGGCTGAATATTATTGATGACTATTGATGGCGCTAATTCAATTAGTTTGATTCAGAGGCGCAGTGATGGCCTCAGACAGAGCCTGAGGATTGACGCAGGTGTTACTGGGACTATTCGGGAAGAGAAGGACTATTTTACCTGCAATCACAGGAATCCATCAAGTGTGAGGTCATTGTGGAGTCATCTGCTTGACTACCAGGAGCACCAAAAATATTTGTTAAAATGGGAATGTAAAAAGTTGCAATAAATTTGAAAAGTTCTACAATGAAATCAGTGCAACTATTGGTAAAAAGTCATTGGGGACCCATCTGGTACAAGAGGTACAAGAGTTCTGGCTAGGGTTCACATATCTGGAATTCAAAAACACAATAGGGCGGGACTTAAAAATGACCATGACACGGAGCAGGACTAAAAACATATAACCCAATAGGGGGTCAGACTAAAAAATGACTACAAATAGGTGCATAACTAAAAAATACTGGGCCAAATAAGGGAAGGACTAAAAAATACTGGACACAATAGGGGCAGGACCTAAACATGATGGACACAATGGGGGCAGCACTAAAAAATACTAGATACAATAGGGGCAGGACTAAAAGATACTGGACACAATAGGGGCAGGACTAAAAAATACTGGACACAATATGGACAGGACTAAAAATACTAGGCACAATAGGGGCAGGACTAAAAATACTGAACACAATAGGGACAGGACTAAAAATACTAGGCACAATAGGGGCAGGACTAAAAATACTGGGCACAATAGGGGCAGGACTAAAGATTACTGGGCACAATAGTGGGCAGGAACAAAAAATACTGACCACAATAAGGGTTGGCTTAGGTGCCCCCATGATTAGACAGACACACACATAAAATACTGTTTTCTTAGGAGGCTGTTACAATATCCAAATATCTGAAAACAGCAACTGAAGATTAGGTAAATAGGTGGTACTCCTCCTTCACAGATGACCAACTCCTTGACCAGAGCAGATTTTCACATCAACCATATAATGCTGAAGGCAAGGCAACTTTGGGTGTTCCAAAATTTCGGGTCATCCAAAAAATATTTTGGCCCCATTTTAGTCCATGATTTTTGAATTAATGGGGTTTCCAAGGACTATAATATCAGATAGGTGGGAGCCTAGGGGGTTTCCCTACAGATGGTGGGGGGTGCAAAGCTGCCATGAATTTTGGTTCCCATTTATTGTTAACCATGCTGAGTTCTATGCTTTTGGTTGTGGCATCAATGTTATAGTCCCTGAATACAATTTTCATTACCAAAGGATCTTTTGTGAGGGGAAATCTGCTCAGGTTCCTACTAACTATTAAAATAATAGTTGCTGTGTATATTTTCTGCCCCAATTTTGTGCTTTTATGTGTTGATCTATGACTACATATGTCTATTGTATGTGCTGTGTAACTAGCTTTGTGGCTTGTGGTAGGTTTTTATGTGCTTTTATGTCTCTCTAGGTTGTTTTTAACGCAATAATAATGTGATGGCTTATTTTACCAATTGGGATTAATAATAACTTATCTTATTTGTCTTTTTTTCCCCTGTGGTCTGCCTCCACCATACTAACATTCAGGGAAGGCAACTTTTTTTAGAGGCAGAAAATATCCCACTTATAAGTAATACCACTTATGGCCTGATATAAACTAATGAATAATGAGATACAGCTCCTCCTGGGAGGTTTGGGAAGGCAGAGCCTTTGATCACTGAGCCGGCCCCTGCTTAAAAAGAGGTGGTCTTTGTGAGATACTCTCCTCCTGGGAGGTTTGGGAAGGTGGAGCCTTTGATCACTGGCCCCTGCTTAAAAAGAGGTGGTCTTTTTGAGATACTCTCCTCCTGGGAGGTTTGGGAAGGTGGAGCCTTTGATCACTAAGCCGGCCCCTGCTTAAAAAGAGGTGGTCTTTGTGAGATACTCTCCTCCTGGGAGGTTTGGGAAGGTGGAGCCTTTGATCACTAAGCCGGCCCCTGCTTAAAAAGAGGTGGTCTTTGGGAGATACTCTCCTCCTGGGAGGTTTGGGAAGGTGGAGCCTTTGATCACTAAGCCGGCCCCTGCTTAAAAAGAGGTGGTCTTTGTGAGATACTCTCTTATCATCACTTCTAATAATCCCAAACAAATCTTGCCAAGTAAGAATTTTTTTTTCTTATTCCCAAGAGTCTGAGACACACGTGAAATTGTACTTTTATCCAATAATTTATACATTCCTTCATAATTTGCGCAGTCACCCGCCACCTGTGTTCGTATATAGGAAGAGCTTTTCCGTATCGATCGTCTATTCATTAGAGAAAATCCACTGAACGTCCACAGACACTGCAGCATCCGACTAATTTATGTCTGGAGTGGACGAGCCTCCCCGCTGCGCTTTATCTCGGCTAAGCTGAAACAAAGCTGTCACGCATTACAATGTTTTAAAGTGGGAACTGGGAGCACTCCGAAAATTAATTAACTCCACCACCGAGGGTTAAATGTGAAAGTAGAAAAAAGATTATGAGAAGGATATTCTCTCGCCTACACAATACTGAGGAGAAGATTTAGAGGCCCGTGGGAATCCAGGTTACGATTGTAATGAGTTTTAATTGCGGCCATTGCTCCGGGAGACCTCGTCTTCTTTATTAAATTAATATTATCACACATGAGAGTTATAATTACGAGCCCAAATTAGCTTCTCCACCCAGTCCCTCAAAGGGGCAATTAAACTGGTTGGATTCCATTAAAAATCCCTAAACCCTGAATGTGGTCAGAAAACTGGACTTCTTCTAGCCAAGGTGACTATCTAAAAACTTTATCTAACCTTAGACATCTATGGGGGCCGTGATACGACTGGAAATTGAGGCGCCATATCAAGGGCCCCCATACAGTCGTGCGCATGGGGCCTTAGCTTGGTTAGAGAATGGCGACTTTACTACTTCACCGTCTATAAACCTAATTGATAAAGCCTGGTGTAGAAGAGGTAACATAGCCACCAACTGTAGAGTGATGTCAAGGTAGCAGGAGGTGAACGTGTACAAGTGACAGTAGTGTCTGTAGTAAATAGTGGGATAAGCCTTAAATTAACTATATAGGAGGGATTGGGATTGGAAAAACCGTTGTTAGACAATCTTTACACACCCGTTTTTTCACATACCCATTGATGGTAAGTGATGAACTTCCTGGAGTAAGTGTACCATCTTGTTGCTGCCCAGATTGAAGTATAGGATCCCCAATCTTCACCCTTAACTTCTTACAATAAGGTATGGGGTCCCAAGTGGCAGCGCCAAGGATAGTTGGCAGTAGTATTGATAAAATCACGGACAGTCCCTGATAAGGACGGGCAGAATATGATGGACCAAAGGAGGAGAACAAAATCCATGCAAAAAATCCCAAACTAGAGAATATATCCAGAGGCCATGCCCAAATTTACAACCATAGGTGTACTTTGGGTGTCCAAGACAAGGGTTTTGGTTTGTGTCCCCCTTGACCATGTGCTTTGACCATATCTTATCTCTGTTACTTCCATAGAGCTTACCACAGCATCCATACTTTAGTATCAAATTTTGGCTTCGATTTTCCACCTCCATTTTTTATTTCCACCTGCAGAAAAGTTGATTCCCCCCCCTCCAATAAACATCTGTTTTACGCTCATTGATCACATGACATCTGGCCCAATCATTGGTCTCAAACGTGACTGCTGAGGCCAATGACATCATCTGCATAAAGGTCATGATGTATTCACTAACGCCTGTTGGGAGCGAAACCTGCCTGGAATGGACAACGAAGGAACCAGGGATACCCTCCAGGTGGGGGAATATACTTCTATTTCCCCCTAAATGCTGAGCCTTATTTTTCTGTATACCGTTGTATAGGTTAATGTCTACTCCGTATTCGATGCATAATTATACTGTTTTGGCCCACAAACTCTATTACTCTAGGTTTGTGTGTATTACATTATATACCAGGTTAAACAAACATTATACAATGATAATGCGGACATGGCTTAAGAGCAACTATAAAACTCTGCTCTCATTCTGCCACCACTAGAGGGAGCAATTTTTTGAAGAATATAAAGATCTCTGCAAATATTAGGGTAGATTTATAAAACATGCCGCTCCTTCACTTCTTAATAACGGGACCCCCATTCTAGTGATGGTTAGACGCCCACTAATCAGGTTGCTTTGCCTTGTTCTGTAGACGGGGATAACATCTTTAAAAGACCAGGATGAAGGATTGTAAACCTAGCACACTGACATACTGGTGTGCGCCCCCTCTGGCAGGATCTGCTCATCTTTTAGCTTCTTATGCCCTGAATTTTACCAAAAAAGTAAAATTATGTTAAATGAGCCTGAGGGCTCTATTAAAACCTATGGAGCCCGGAGCCACTCAAACTCATTTGCATATTTTTTAAGGCTTTTTTTTTTTATAAACAAGGTCATCAGAAGCTAAAAGATGAGTGGATCCTGCCAGTGAGGGCACACACCAGTATGTCAGTGTGCTTGGTTTACAATCCTTCATCCAGGTGGTAGATGTCCTTTAAGGTGTGAGATTTTTCAGAAAACAGGCATGTGATTTTTGTGCAATTCCCAGCATAGACGCGAGGAATTGCGACTTCTACCCACTATGAACCAGGTAAGGATGGAGGGGGAAGTACCGCACTGTGCAGTGGGTCGGTTTAGGGCATTGATACCCTGTCCTAATGCACTGTCTATAGCCTGCGTGCTATTCTACACCAGGTCAGACCTGGTGTAAAAGAGTTCTGGCGACCACCTGTATTTATGGGGAGGAGTTATGAGCGCCAGGGGGCGGGGTCAGCATCATACGCTTGCGCAATTAGCGCCATCCTATGATCAATGTGCCTCCTAGACTTCTATTGTAAGGATGTGTTTACACATATGAAATTCACTGTGGAATTAATAGAAAATTATTTAAAGGGAAAGTAGTAATACATTTACTGATAACAAGGCCTGAAATCCAATAGATGGCCGTACACTGACTAGCCTCTTTCATTTAGGTGAATCAGAATCACAAACCCCCAGAAGAAATTTAACCCCCATCTGTAAAAAGTCCTCTTCACACATTTACATCAGAAGTGTGGTCTTACATATAGGAGAGCAGACAACGTACTACTTATTGTCAGAGTTGGCTCCAGGTATTAGTAGGCCCCTGGGCGACAGAGCCTCAGTGGGCCCCTTTGCAGTGAACTCACATGGCGGCATTAACAATTCAGAAACTAAAACAGTTTCCTCTTCCCTAAAATATTCCCTAGTGTATCATCATGCTTATTTTATATACAGCCCCCCTCATAACCCATGGATTCCTTATTACAGGCAGTCCCCAGGTTACGTACAAGATAGGTTCCATAGGTTTGTTCTTAAGTTTAATATGTATGTAAGTCGAGACTGTATATTTTATAATTGAAGATCCAGACAAAAAAAAATGTTTTGCCCCAGTGATAATTGGAGTTTCAAAATTTTTTGCAGTAATGGGACCAAGGATTATCCATAAAGCTTCATTACAGACACCTTACAGCTGATCATTGCAGCCTGGGACTATAGTAACATCCAGAGAGGTCACCAGAGGTCACAGTGTGCAGAGGGGTGCACCTGTAAGTCGGGTGTCCTGATACCGTACTCTTTTTCCGTATTCCTTTTGTGGGCCCCCCCAGCGGCTCTGGGCCCCGGCACTTGCCCTGTTATGCCCAGTGCTGGCGCCGACCCTGCTTACTGTTATCACATGAAACCACTCATTTAATATTATCCTTTTGAATTAAAAAAATTCTCTATGTGTTTTGATAATTATTCCAAATACTTTTGTCGGAAATTTTGGATTTTGTGGATTCTGCATAAAATATCTCCCTCCCGGTGTTTATTCCATACACACAGAGAGAGAGAATCAATTAACACTATCAGGGGGTGACATCTCCTCGGTAAGCACAAAACATGCGGCCGGGGTAATCTTAATTAGAAAATGAGAAACAAAGAGAATTTCCTTAAAGATCCCCATTATGTGGCGGTAGATAAACCCAATTTGAACGGCCCCTTGAGGCATCTTCTTTAGATAGGGCCAAGGTGATGCTCCCCTAAAGGACATCTCGGGAGGTCACGCCGCTTAGGGGCCACCGGCCTGTCCTTCCTCAGTAGGTCTTCCATAAATCCTTCACGGGGATAGTTCCCTCAGGCTTGTAAAATCTCTTAATCCGTAGACTCTTTGCCTCAATATAAGAAAAAAAATCAGGCGAGTCGAATGTGGCGCTAGCAGAGCCCCTCATCTTTGTGTTTCTTCCATTTATTTTGGCCGGAGACACGGAAGGGAGGGGGGAGGGGGGGAGCCGCGGACGCAGACGCTTTAACGATTTCAAACGAGCTCCGACTCTGGTGAAAATCTGACAATTACACATCAGGATGGCAGATGATGGGTAAAATTACCAGGAATCAATATTCTCACCGGGTGTCCAGGCCTGATAAGACCCGCCAAGACAATGTTGACTATTAAAGTGGACAGCTTGAGATATTACACTATTAGTTATGCTATTTTTAATAATCTATAATATTTGGGCTATAATTAATTAATTATACGGGTCAGATAGTATCTAAGGCTGGAATGAGGTCTGAAGGGTCTATTAAGGCTGGTAATGAGAAAGGAGAAATCTAATCTACAGGACGAAATCCATGAAACAGGCCTGACATAAGATACTACAGGCTCATTATACATCCAGGGAGGGGGAGATAGATGTAGGATATAATGATACTATTATACATGGTACATGACCATAGCCACCCTCATACATTATATATTGGCTTAAATATATGGGAACCCGCTGTTTATTAATCTTGTTCTATCTATCTGTAAAGGAGTAAAATGTAAATACTATCTATCTCTCTAGCATCTATCTTCTATCTATCTATCTATCTCATATCTATCTATCTATCTATCTATCTCATAATCTATCTATCTATCCTATCTATCTAATCTATCTACTATCTATCTATGTATTCATATCAAATCTATCTACTATCTATCATCTTCTTCTATCTATCTATCACTTCTATCTATCTCATATCTATCTCATATCCTACATCTATCTCATATCTATCGATCTATCTATCTCAATCTATCTATCTTAGCTATCTATCTATCCTCTCATCCGTATCTATCTATCCATCCTATATTCATATATCTATCTACTATCTATCTATCTATCTCATATCTATCTATCTATCTATCTTCTATCTCTATCTATCTATCTATCTCATATCTATCTACTATCTATCTAGTCTATTCATCTATCTCTTATTACTATCCATCTATATCTCATATCATATCTATCTATCTATCTATCTATCTATCTATCTATCTATCTCGTATCTATCTATCCATCTATATCTCATATCTATCTATCTATCTATCTATCTCATATCTATCTCATATCTATCTACTATCTATCTATCGATCTATCTATCTATCCTCTATCCTACTATCTCTATCTATCAATCTATCTATCTACTATCTATCTATCTATCTCATCTATCTCTATATCCTATTAATCTCATCTATAATCTCTTCGTTCGTATCTTCCATCTATCTTATCTCATCTTATCTATCTTTCTACTCTATCTACGATCTATCTCATACTATCTTAATCTATCTATCTATCTACTACTCATCTATCTACATCTATCTTATCTATCTCTCTATCTCGATCTATCTATTATCTATCTATCTTCATCTCATCTATCTATTCTAATACTCATTCTCTATCTATCTCAATCCATCCTATATACTCATAACTATCATCTATCTATCTATCTATCTATCTATCTATCTATCTATCTATCTATCTCATATCTATCTATCTATCTCATATTTATCTATCTATCTCATATCTATCTATCTATCTCATATCTATCTATCTATATATCTCATATCTATCTATCTATCTATTTATCTATCTCATATCTATCTATCTCGTATCTATCTATCTATCTCCTATCTATCTATCTATCTATCTATCTATCTATCTATCTATCTATCTATCTCTTTTTCTGCCTTTGGTCAATCTATTTTTTGCACCTAATTTGTCTTTGTAGTTTTGGCTCTTTGTTAAATGCAGGTTTTTTTTAGCCTCAACACCAATGCGCTCGAAAAGTCACTAAAATACAAGCAAAAAAGGTGCATCAGACTGAGATAAATCTGCCCCAATGTTTTTAAATGTATCTATATCTACTACTATATATATATTCATCTATCTTCTATTCATTTCCATCTTCTGTCTTTCTATGGGGAGATGTATCACGGCTTATACATTGGCGCTGTATATTTCTTAGGACCCTGATAGATCGGCGTGTGCTGGGGGTGGGGTTTGGGTCATATTTTGGTGAAAAATGCGTCAGACCTGGTGTAGAAGAGCCTCCAGAGGCTGGAGCCTCCTGATGAATCCGGGACGGGGCAACTTCATACACTGGTGCTAACTGTCCCCCATGGTTTTACATATAGATCTTCTCTGTACGGCACATAGAGGTAAATATACTGGTCTATTACATCAGCACATAGTGCGGTCATCTTGCCAACTGGCTTTGCCCAAATCAGGTGCCAACTATATGACTTCTAAATCACATAAACATGATCATAAATAATAACAACCGGGACCAACCCTCTCAAACTCGGAACTCCCTTGTTACCTTACCTTGTTACCAGGGATCATTCCATTACTGCTGACTTCTTAACTACCCAAGAAAACTTGCCAATAGCTCCTCTATATCCAATAGACGCATCAGATAAATGGGTCTATTACCCTTGCGTAAATCTAGGCCACCACTCTTGATGGCCACTTAGCCTTACAAAACACCACCCTGGACCACAGAAAATCGTAGATATCCCTGAATGTGCCACATATTTGGTCTTCACAGCTTGACTCATGGTTTCCCACAGATTACTATCCAGGGATTGGCCATGAGTGCCATGGGGATACAGGGGATAGTAGACATTCATAGGGGATCTTATGGTTCTGGATTTATGGGATATGACTTACAATATTGTAAGTTAAAAATCTTAAGCCCTATATATCGTACCATGTGTTCCCAAGAACCATGGAGAACCCTTCTATATTGTATTAGTACAAGGTGGTCAGACCCTCCATCTCCCGAGAACATGATCCCATACGGTCTCCTAAAATAAAACACCCTTCACACCAAAGAGAAGAGTATCATGAGGGCAGGATATTACCACAGCGGGAACGTCGCACCTTGGACTGGACCGTGTCCTTCCGTTTAGCCGTCCAGTTAGTGAGAAGAATTGACAAGGCGTCGGCAAAGACCATCGGTGACATAAATGAGTCTTTCGCTTTGGGGAGAAAAGCGCGGAGAAGCTGAAGGATGGAGCTCGATAAACACACCTTTTATTGCTGATAGAAGAAATAAAACAGCTGTAAGGGGATCCTGGGCCTGGTTTTATGGTCGCACTGAATTCAGCTCAGTTCATTTGAGCTCCTGTCACGTTAGTGAAAAATACAGGCCACTGAAAGTGTGTACACAGCTGCTGACTCCAGCCATCCTTCATGTGAAATAACTTCTACCCGGCTCCAGTGTTCCCAATCTTAGCCTGCAGGAAAAGGAGGATTATTATTAGTGCCCAATTTCTCACGGTTCTTGATTTTGATGCTTCGGAAGGAAGTGACCGGTTTTAATGTTTGTGATCTCAAGGAATGAATTACTAATGTAATGGACAGGTCACTTTCCCTAACAATTTCAGAACACTCTTATCCTGCTGTTGTAATAATCTCCGTAAACTGAGAGGATACAAAGGTTTTATTTCCTCTCTGTTAGATGACACATCAACAGCACATACAGCACTGCCCTCCCTATTGTATTCAATTGAATGGACAGGTCACTTTCTCCCACAAAATCAACACACTCTTCCTCTGCTGCTGTCATAATTGCAATAATCTTACGGGCTGTAGAGAGTTTGTTCCCTCTTTATTACATGACACATCAACATCACATATAGCCCTTTACCCACTATTGCAATTATTTGAATAAACAGGTCACTGTGTCCATACGTTATCACCACACTCCTCCTCTTCTGCTGCTGTCATCTTTTCAATCATGTAAGGACTGTAAGGACTTTGTTGGACTCCGTCTATTACTGAACATACCATTATTAAGATCATTCCTATCCTCACTATTGAAATCACTGGAATGGATAGGTCACTGTCTCCCACAAGATCAGAACACTCATCTCCTGCTGCTGTAATAATATCCATAATCTGAGAGGTTACTAGGAGATGGTTTGTCCGTATAATATGTCACCTCAACTTCAAATGCATCCTAGTATCATAGTTTATAGAGTTAAAAAAGACACATGCCCATCAAGTTCAACTAAGGAAAGGAAGGGATTGTTGTAACTGCATGGACAGGTCACTGTGCCCCTTCATGATCAGCGCAATCATCTTCTGCTGCTGTCATATTGTCATCCATCTTATTGGCTATGAGTAGAGAATTGTCAAAATTTGGGTTTGCGAGTTTGGCCGAACATTTGAGCCTACAGGGCTAGTAAGGGCTGAAAAATGGTGGGAATAACAGAGCAGTTACCCTGCCTACAATGGGCTAAGGAAAGTACTAAAAATAATACCATAAGATTACAAAAATGAAACAAAGAAATAATATAAAAAAATAAATAAAATGCTGTTAATGTTATTGAGGTAAATGACACACTGGATGTTCAGACCAGTTATTATCTATGTGGTAAAAGAAGCAATAGGAAAACCGCAAACCCTTCCTCTCACTAAAGGTTCTCTGGGTGAATATGGACTCAACAATTTGGGAATGTAAGGATTTAGCAAACACTGGCAATGTTATTTTGAAAAAAATGGATGCAGAGAACACGGAATAATTTATGACAATGATGCAGTAAGGTTATCTCACTATCACACCTCTTCACAGTGCCCTGAAAAGGGCAATTATTTCTATATGTTACTCACAGCCTTCTCTCAGAATCTGCCCTGAAAAGGGCAATTGTGAAATCATTACAGGTCTATTCTTTCCCCCACTTTCCCTCCAGATACTGCCTGTCTCTAGCTCTCTCCTGGCTGTAATGGTGCTGGGACATGTGACCGGCCTCTTATATAGTGGGGCCACATGTCCTGTCTGGCCGATCACAGCCATGTTCATACAGGTTATGGCTGTAGTTGCTGTGGGACTGAAAACTCCATAGTGAATCAACCAGGTTGCCTTGTTTTCCCAAACACCGATCCCGAAAATGTCTGACTGACATTCAGGTGTCGCTACTGAACCTGCCATGTTTGGTATAGATCCAAATGTGTGGTTTCAGGTTCGCTCAACAATAGCTATGAGTAGTTTGTCTTCAGTCTATTATATCTCAACTCAACATCACATTCATCTTTGTCCTCACTATTGTAATCATTTGGGTGGACAGGTCACTGTCTCCAACATGATCAGCACACTCCACTACTGCTGCTGTAATAGTTTCTATTCTTTGGAAGTCTATGAGGAGTTTTATAACTGCCTATTACATTACAATGTGACATCACATGCAGCCCTGTCCTTTGTATTAGAATTAAATACTTAAACATAAGAGAACAGGTCACAACCTTCAACAAATTCATACGTTTCATCTGAAAATCTGATGGACTACAAAGCGTTCCTCAGCCCAGTTCATGGTAAATGCAGCAGAGTCCTCACTATTGTAATCCTATGATGACACTGGTCACTGCCTCCCTGAAGATCAGTACACTCTTCTTCTGCTGATCATTCCCATAATCTTATTGGCTGTAAGCTATTTCTCCGCCCACTTCATGTGACTGCTCCTATCACTTGCCGCATTGTCCTCCCAACCTTAATATTAGTGTACAGTTGGGTGGGTCAATGCCTCGGAAAAAAACCAAAGCACTCCTCTCCTGCTGTTATCAATATTATTAAATCACTACATCCATAAAATGTTGTCAGTAATCATGACATTTTTTATTGCAGGACTAAAGATTATGGGCCGCATTTATCACAACTTGTACACCCAAAAAACAGGCGTACGAGCCTTGATTTAGTTGCAGTTCCCAGCACAGAGTCGGGAATTGTGAATACTCCACCCACTGTGCCGGTTTGGCGAGGAAAGGGCCGGTGCAGGGCTGTTCAGTGGGCCGGAGCGGGGTAGAGCGCACTGCCTGCGCCTGAATGGGCTCAATTCTACACCAGGTCAGACGTGACGTAGAAGAATCCACTTATTTACCACAAGACCGGAGCCTCCCAATACATCTTGTGACTACCTGGAGTGCAATCCTTTTCTGGTAAACTCTATGGTAAATGTTGAAAAAAATTCCATATTTCAACTTCTTCACTTCTACCCATAGTCCCAGAAAATGGTGCAGTTCAAGACGCAGAGCTGGGAATTGCAATAGCTCCGCCTTCTATGGCAGTTGGGCGTGGAGGGGGAGGTGCCAAGGTGTTCCGATCGATGCCAGAACTTACAAGAAAAATTTAAAAAAATCTAATTTTTTAAAAAATACTCTCTCATTACCTTCATATAAAAATTGTTAGACTCATTTCCTAATTACTGAAATAATACAATTTTGCGC
Source organism: Engystomops pustulosus (assembly GCA_019512145.1). NCBI lineage: Eukaryota > Metazoa > Chordata > Amphibia > Anura > Leptodactylidae > Engystomops > Engystomops pustulosus. The sequence goes on from CM033641.1 coordinate 15,601,291, forward strand.
CATTGCCATCACAGAATGGGGAATTATAGCGATCGCAGTTCTAAATTGTGCTGATGTGTCGGACAATAAATAACGCTTAGAGGGAGCGCCACAGCGTTTTTTTGTGTGTGCGTCCCATCTGCAGCAAATAGTCACAAGCGTGCAAAGAGCGATTATTAATTAAGTCTGCCTCCATTATGCTTCTAATTAACAATTAACACAAACATAATTACGGAACGTTGACATTTAACTCACAACATTGTTTTAATAATTTTCTGAAATTGCTCTCCGAGGCTTTCTGTCATATTTAAATAATGGCCGCACTTTGTCATGTAAATTAAGTGACATTTACATTGAGTTTTCCGCACACTTGGATGGTACAGACAGGGTATAGAGTATAGAGCTTGTGGATGCAGGGACAACAGACAGAAAAAACTAAAAAAATGTAAGCTTTATATTAAAACCTGGTACCTGGGAAACATAAGTGCTTCAATACCATCATGTGTATCATAGAAGTTGCTCCAGTAATTCTATACATCTTATTGGTAGTACAAAGTTTCCTCATGGGCGGTCCCTGCAGTCCCCAAATTCTCATAATAATTAGCCAGGAAGAAGAATGTTCCTATTATTAATTCTGGGGTACTGAAGAACATATGTACCCTAGAATTCATTTTGGTGTCTACTATACGTCTCATTAGTGTTAAAAAGTTTATTCATGGGAGGTACCTGCAGTCTCCATAGCTCATAGTAATAAGTGATCCGATACTTTTAAGTGCAAACCGAGAATGAGAATATCCCTATTATTTGCTGTGTGGTAAACAGGACCATATGGACTATAACTTCGTCTGGTGTCTGCTATAGGTCTCATCGGTAGTATGAAGTTCCCTCATGGGTGGTACTTGCAGTCTTCATAGTTTTCATAAGGGCTTTGGGTCCATTATATGTAAGCCTGGAAGGAGGCTGTTCTTTCGTTTAGCTGGGGTAAACACAAACCATATGTATCATACTCCAGTGAATGCAATGGATTTAATTGAAAGTAATAGGTTTCCTCATGGGTGGTACTTAGAGTTTCCATAGCCTCATAATAATTAGTGGTCCTAGAAACCTAGAATCTAAGACCATATTTAGCATAACTTAACCCTGGTGACTTCTATAGGTCACAATGATAATACAAGGTTTCCTCATGGGTGGTACCTAGAGTCTCCCCATTCTCAATAAATGGTTTGGTTCCATTACAAACAATATATAAAATTAATTTCATATATTATGGGCTACTCAAGACCACATATACCATAGAAGCAGCTCCAGTGGCTGCTATAAGCCCCATTTGTACTACAAATGTTTCGCTTTGGTGGTACCCACAGTCTTCAAAGTCTCAAAATAATTAGTGTTCAGGTTCCATTCTGTGCCTGCCCAGAAGGATATTATGCCTATTATTTCCAGAAAAAACTCAAGAAGCAGCCCCATTGACTGCTATAAATCACATTGGCAGTAGAAGTTTCCTCATGGGTGGTACCTACAGACTCCATTGTCTGTTTAATGATGTTTACCAAAAAATAAATCTATCTCCACCATGAAATAAATAACTTTTGTCCTTTGACTTTTACAAAAATATATAGGATATTTCTATATGTGTCAGAGCAGGTTAGATCTTTGTGGTGACTTTGAAAGGGCAATGCTAGGCAAAACCAGGTTATAAACAATCACAGTTTTTTTTGGAAATGTACTATTATACACAATGCTTAACGATCAAAGTCTGGCTCTCCACAGCTCCCACTAGAGGGAGCTCAGAAGCTGAAGGAAAACTTAGCTCCCTCTAGTGGTGGTTGAAGGAAATCCAAATGTTATAATTAAAAGTTATATTAGGAAACAAATAAGTACAGAACATCAAACCTAAAAATATTGAAAGAGGGACCTTCCTTTTGAAGTTAGACGTGACCCCTAAAAGCAGATGGGATGTTTTCACTGTGTTGCACTGTGACGGTGGTAATCTTCTTATATTTGTTATCCATGGCCTCCTCCCTTCTAAAATCAACTTTTAAGATCATGTTAATGTGCCAGAAGGGCTCTGGGGTTGTTACCAAAGCTCCTCAGTGCTGTAGCTTTACAGGTTGTTACACTGTGCTGGAGCACTCCCCTTGCACTGTGTGCTGAAACTCCCTAGTAAGATTACATCAGGCATGGGGATGGGGGAGTGTTGAGGGAGCAGAGGGGATGGGAAACAGTGTAACATCCTATGAAGCCATAGAATGCAGGGGCTCTGGTAACTCCCCCAAAGCCATGGTCATGGATAACAAATATAAGAAGATCACCACAGTCGCGGTGCCTGGATCTATGAGTATGTACCCCTGGTTTATCAGGATAGATTTTGATGGTAGATTTCCTTAATGTACCGTAAAGGCTAAATTTTATACATGTTCATCCAGGGGATCACATGGGCATTGATTCTGTGCATTTCCTATAAGCTTGGTTTTTCTTATAGCAGGAATAAGAGAGACTTCCAAAGCATTGCTGTTCAACCCCTTAGAGACCATAGTCAATAATGTCCATGGCATCTAAGGAGTTTTGAAAGATGGAGAAGGGAGGGAGATCATATTGTAAGGGTCTGATTGGTTATTATGCCATCTGTGAACCTAAAAAGGCACTTGGTTGGGTAAAAAGTAAATGATGCTTATGTGTAATACACTTTTCCACTGCAGTCGTCTCTTTCCTGGTGCGGCAGTACATGGTTATGAAGTTGGAAGGCATCATGATGTCATCACATTGCGCCTGCCGGCTTCTGCCAAACATAGGCATAGGCTCAATGGTGAAACCAATGGCTCCCTGCTTCACCACGGCATTCAGCTCAAGTTATCATGGTCTGAAATTACATTTTCCATCAGTCCGTCTTGGGCTTTGGACCCGCAGTTGGGGACAGCTGGTCTGAAATATAGGCATCGAGCCATAGGAGAGGAGTATGTTGTTGGTCATACCTGTTGTAGGTTACATAGGGATAATAGTAGATAAAGAAGGAATATAAGTTGGTGTATAAGTATACAGATCAGGCTTACAGCAATGGGGGCATATTCACACCCCTCCTCCATCATATGTGCCAATTCAGAGGCTGCGAATTTCAATTAAAAAGCTTCATAATTTAAAATATTCCTCAAAGGGTTTGGCCACTCTTTTACATAAGTTGCCCATATGCCTTTACTAACTTAATAATAATGTCTGAATGTTCATCAAGTGATTCAGCATTTCTGCTACTTACTTTAGTGCTGTCTGCAAACTCTCCTTAGTTCTTTGTTTACATGTCTGAGCTCTGCTGAGTAGGAGGAGCTGAAGCAGCAGAGGTATGACTCGTTCTGCTCCCTCCCACCTCCCCTCTCCCTGTCTTTGTCAGTGAGTATGAATAGTAGAAAGACACACAGAGGGAGACACCTTGAGGACGGGCTGAATCAGTGATAGAGGGGAATTGGGTGTATATTTAGAGCATTGGGAGAACAAGGAAAGGATCAAAGGAGGCAAAGACACTGGTACAAATACATGCAGAGATATGTCTAATGGAAGAGATTTCTTAAATAAAATGGTCAACCCCTTTAAGGTGAAATTGCTATAAGTTTCATCATTTCACATGATGATTCTTTTGCTTTGTTCCTACAGACAGATCTTTTTGTCGGAATACTCTTGATCTATTCTCCGCTCTTCGCCCCCCTCTCCACAATATATCTGAAATGAGAAAAAAAAAAATAGTTAATTCCAAAACAACTTGTAAGTTACTTGTCATAAAAGTAAATGACCTACCGGAGAGTCAAGCCGCCGACTGTAAAGAAAAAGCCAGTGGTCACTTCAATTTATCTCAGTGGGAATCGAAGAACAAAAATCACAAACTGATTCAATAAGATTCTCAAAGAAAATGGGTTTACGAGAGGAGCATGAAATGGAAACGCCTTCAGTTTTTTTGGCTCTAAAGTGACAGAATTGATAGGATCAAGTGCAAAAATAACAATAATACAAAATTTTTTAAAAAAATATATAAAAAAAATTTACAATAAAATAAGCAAAATTTTGTCAAGGTTTGTCGAAATGAATGAATGTCATCATCAGCTCCGGCGAGTGAAAGTGACGGGGCAACGTTATGCTCGGGACGGCTAAATCATATGTCCCGGAGACTTGTTTAAGAACTGATTTGGGCTGTTAAGTGCTTGTCAAAGCTCTCGGGCCCATTCACAAGTCTATAAAATACCAAAAGAATTATAGAAGCTCCAGGGTCACATAATTCATTGCACAGTAGATTTAACCTGCCAGCAAGTAATTCATATTTGTGAGAATTACATTGTTTTCCACTTTCTCAGAGTTATCGCTGTGTCTCTCTTCCAGGTCACTATGGATATCAAAAATCAATTTGGAAAGATGGATACTGTCAGGGGATAAAGCATTGGACGCAGCGGTGCCTTCACTCCACTCCTTCTCTTTCTAAATAGATGGGGTGAGAGACAGTTATACTTTCTGGTGAACCTTGGCATCGGGGCTGATTGCTCTCGTATGGACACCAGACACTACAAATGAAAGCGTTTGTTCCATGAGAAAGGTCAGGCCGGCTACATATTTTCATCACCGAGGTCTGAAGCCTTTGTTCCGTGGACCAGATCAACAAAACAATCACTAAACACAGATATTACTTCAGGTCAATTGTTTTCGGGAGCAGTGTTTTTTTTCTCCCTCCGTAATATGGTCATTCTTTTTAGTTATTTTTTTGGAATTCACACTTTTTGAACATTAGAATTGTAGCATTTTTGCAATGTTCTCCAAGGAAACATTATTTTATTATGGGGAAAATCACTTACCGTCGGTAGCACCAAGGGTAGCATCTTTTAGGGAGGAAATTTTTGAAAAATGCAATTTAATTTATTTTTAAAACAATGGATGCACTACGGAAAAATCGATTTAATTGATTGTGCTGGTGTCCATGAAAACGTCAACTGCGGTGATTATTTTGGGTTGGGAACTCATCTTACTATTAATGGTTTCAAGGATCACATTTTTGGGAAATTCGGGTTATTTTTCAAAAATACTATTTCAGTTTTTAAAACAATGGGGGACATTAATCATAGTGTGTCTCAGGTTCGCATGTTTTTGCGCCTGGTTTGCTCTTCTTTTTGGCTCCTGATCTATGATGGATCTGGTTCTGCCTTAGTAAATGCACTTTGGAATTGTCTCATGTCCCATTCATTTGCACCTAAATTAGCGCCAAATTTGGCGCAAATTGTTGGATCTCATTTGTGACCAATAATGAAAGGAGACTGAGAAAATGTGACAGAACGTTCAGGGCTTCATCTCTGCCCAAAAAACTATAATTGTGATGCGGGCCTAATTAACGAGATGCGCCAGATTTTAGCGCTAAAAGACGCTCAAAACAGTCTAACAGACTATGATTAATGTCCCCCCATTAGGTACAATGGGGGTAATCTATGAAAGGGAATTTGTCAGCATAAATTTTCCTAATAAACAACAAGCAGTTGTACAGCTTCTAGATGATATTTCTTTCATGGCCCAGCTTGGTGGCATAATTAAAAAAAATTAACTTTGAAGTGAGATGTAAGTTAGGGAGGCGGAGTGTTTAACACAGAAGTCAAGCTCTTCCTGCCTCTAAACACCTCCTCCTCTGTGATTGAAATAATGGGGGTCATTTACTAAGGGCCCGATTCGTGTTTTCTCGACGTGTTACCCGAATGTTTCTGATTTGCGCCGATTTTCCCTGTATTGCCCCGGGATTTTGGCGCACATGATCGGATTGTGGCGCATCGGCGCTGGCATACACGCGCCGCAAATCGGGGGCATGGCCGAACAAAAACCTGAAGGATACGGAAAAACCGCCGCATTAAAAAAAAAAAAAGTGTCTCAAGAACTTGAGTGCATTTCGGCGGGCCTCGAGGAACTTCAGCGAAGCAGCGCCACCTGGTTGACGTCGGAGGAACTACCTTAGTGAATCCCAGCCGGACCCGAATCCACCGCAGAGAACGCGCCGCTGGATCGCGAATGGACCGGGTAAGTAAATCTGCCCCAATACCTTCAGGAGATCTGGTCAATGGTGTCCCTGCGACACAATCCTTTCATGGCCTGGTGTGGTGGCGTCATCCAGAAAATCAACTTTGAAGTTGGTAGATGTCATTTAAACCTGCCATTTTGAAGACCAGTCTTAATATTCTCCACCCACTGTCCGGATCTACCAAGAAGCTCCAGCCAGACAAAGAACTTTTTTCAAATGTAATAAATTATGTATTATTAAAAATGTATTCTTTTTGGATAAATTTTCGATTTTTCACCAAGGAAACGTCAAATATTTTAGTTTGCATTGTTGACATTACTTTGGGTAAATGACTTTCAAAGTGAGGAATTTTTGGACTTCATCAAGACGTTTAGCTAAATTAATTTTAACATCTTTTTCTCTGGTCTTCAAAGAAACAGTAAACACGTGGATTGTCTTGTTTTTGGAAATGTAGACGTTGTGGACAACATGATGGAAGACTTTGAATGAAGTAGCGGAGACTGAGGGAAGACTGAGAAAGAATAGAAGAAAATGTGCAGCTTTTTGTTACACACTTATTTTAGTTTTTTTTGCAGCTTCGTGATACTAACAGGGTTGTGTAATGAAGGAGAAGGGCGTTTGCCCTAAAGGGAAATTCTTGGATCAGTCAATAAGTTACAATTCCTCCCTGTACATTAGCAATCACTAATGAAATTGTTTATGGCAGATAAATCCATCGTACAAGCCTCAGGTGAAATATGATGTTGTTAGTCTTCCGCCCCATGTTCTTGTGAAGTCAGATGTTGTATCGGAGTGACCTGTGAGCAGATTCTAGATCATGAAAGTTTATTTGATTCAGTTCACCAAAAATGCTATGAAGTGCTAGTGAGTAATGAGTATGAAGACATTAGGGCATTTACTTACCCGGTCCATTCGCGATCCAGCGGCGGGTTCTCCGACGCTGATTCAGGTCTTCCGGCGAGTGCACTAAAGTTCACCAAGCTAGGCACGTCCCCTGCATGCTGGTGCCGATGCGCCACAATCCGATCGCGTGCACCAAAATCCCGGAGCAATTCATGGAAAATTGGCGCAAAACGGTAAAATTCGGGAAACCCTACGTAAAAACGCGATTCGGGCCGTTAGTAAATGACCCCCATTGTCTAAACAGGGTCTTAAAGGCAACCTTCTGCAAAACTCTGTATGTGTATATATTCCTAGAGTATTTCCTAAACTGACCAGGCGTAGTCCTAGTCAGTCCTGTCACTATTCTGGTATTGGGATGTAAGGGGCTTACACTACACACAACTACTACAACATACAAAAATATCCTGTATGAAAGGGTTTTTTCTGAAAGGGGGTAGAAAATATAAAAGGTCACTAACCCTGATCCTATGGCACGACCCTCCACTACCTTGTTGTCATCTCCGGCCGGGCCACAGAAGGGAAAATGATGATGTTCAAAAGTGATGTCAACATTCCCCCTTCTGTCACCAAAGTAGTTACTGGTTGGTTACATGGTCACATCAGTGGTGCATTATAATATAGGTGGTAGCCCAGAGCCCAAGCCTTCTAAGGGGGCCCAAAGTCACCCAAACCACCCACCAAATTTTATACTCCAAAAGAAATCTGTATACAGCTGTTCCTGCTTTCGATACATATGTACACAAGAGCCATTTCATGACTTTTGAAGGTCCTCCAAAGGTTGTGAAACAGGCAGAAGAGACACATCCTCCATTTACCGAGAAGATGATTCTTGTACCATATATAGGAAGGGACTTCCAGACTTGTAGGGGTTATAATATTCATACAGCCCAGGGTCCATGGCTGGCTTAATCCAGGCCCAAATCACATGACCGCAATCCCGGAACGTGGAGTCAGATCAAGGTAAGTAACTGTTGAAATCTTTCAAGCTTCTCACATCTTGGTATTGTTCATCCAAGTTCCAATGTGTAGTTCCATACAGGTGACATCATACACCTATACATACAGTATCCCCTATCCCCACATTAAGATTTTGAACTACAACTAGAAATCCTAGAGCCTCCCTTACAATACACAGAAAATGGATATATCTCACTGTATAAAATGTATCCCACCTTCGCGAAGACTTTAGTCAGCACATTTCCCTTGTGTCACATGACCTGACGTCGGAGATTCTACCGGGAGCAGTCTGAACTTGATTTTTTAATATAATTGTGTAAAATTATCTAAATTGTTAACTCCGATAAGGTTAACATTGGTCTGCGGATCTTTAGCTTTAACAGATGACACTTTAATAGACATTGTATCAAGTCACACTTCAAGAAGATAAATTATATTGTACAATCGCTCCAATCCGCATTTATAATCTCTTCAATCAAATTATAACCAGTCAATGTATTTCCAGGTTCACACTAAGCCATTACAATGCTGTACAATAAGCGCTACCTCTGAAGGTTGTGCTGGCTAAATGAATTCTTCCTTTGCTGACACAGGGCAAGAATCTTATTTGATGATTCTACGTCTTATCTCCGTTCTTCTACCTCTCGTTGCAGTTCGGGAGGATTCACGTTTCAGCAGAGCTTGACATTCAGCTGGGTAAAAAGCTCCGTAACCCCTCAGGCAATGAAAGGGTTAGCCAACTGCACTCTCTGGATCTTATCCCAAACCCATATTTCTTCCATTTTGTCAACTTCATAAGTGTTTTTCGTCCAGATGCCATTTGTCACTATCACTCTCTTAACCTCTTCAGGGAGTACGAGTCCCTTATGTGTATATTCAAGCAGTTGGACAAGGGACGATGCATTGCATGTGTGGAGAGTCTCAACAGAACAAGTTTTTTAGTTATTTTTGACCATATGTAAATTTTGGTTTATAAACAACAATTGGTTCTTAATTTACGTCCTTCGACACCTGGGGTTGACCAAAGACTTGAGACGACTGAGACTCTTTGTCTAATAGTCCTCGTGAACCTCATACACATTCATTCTGGTCTAGGATGAGAGTTGGCAGAGAGGGTCAGCCATAGTTACTTATCTATGGTGGAGGGTCAAAAATATGTTGGCAAGCAGAAGATCTTACTTTCAAGTTTGGGGTACAATCGAGAATCTCCCATATATCAAGAATTTCATTAAATCGCCTATTTCGACTTGAAGCTAATATGTAGGTTCAACCTTCAGGGCTTTCATTGATCAGTATGATGGTCCTGTTTCCATAGCTCCTGATAGGTCACAGTGGATGATTTTGAGATTCTGTTGATTGATGGCCGTAGATGTTGCATACATTCCAGCTTATCTCTTTGATTTTGGGGGATTTGCCAACCTCTTAATTTATATGGGGACGTCCTGGCTTTTCTTCAATGGCAGGAAAGGATTGGGCAGTTGGGTTTTTCACATGACCGATCCTTTCTTTCTTGGGTAGATACCCCTACATCAGAAGTGTTGGGCAGTAGACTATTCCTTGCTTCCTATTCAGAATCCATGAATGATCAAGCTCAACTAAAAATGTTTGATAGTAATCTAATGTGTGTGGCCAGATTTAGGCCAAAGGGTGTTCTCAAAGCCACTATTATGATAGATAGGTGGCAATGTTCGTGATGTTTTCTACAAGTTGGGTCTGGTTGGGACAAGAGTAATGGGAAGGCCATAGAGACCACTGCCAAAGGTGCAGGTTGGTTAAGGGGCTCAAGTTAATGGATGAGTAACACGTGTTACATAAATTTCCATATTAACAGATACCAAGTTTCTCCACATTTACATCTCATATGTTGTAGCTTTTGTAGCTTGACTACGTCTCTGCTGAACATACATCCCCAGCGCCGGGGCTAGGTCCTGACTGATGGGTGAGTCATTTCCCAGATACCTGCTCTTGTATATCAGAAAATTGATCTATCTAGAACATTGTCCTCAGAGAACTTCAACGTCTATTGCTACCCATCTGAAAATGGAGAAGTACATAAATCACCGGCCCTTTCTCCTCATCTGGCATTTACAGAAAAAATATTGTTCTTATATAATGTGAGGACCCAGTAAGGGTGGGCTCATACTAAATGGCTTTCATTCACGCTCGCCTTATTTCTATGAGCGGCACATACCCTGAAGCTACCGGAGCTAATACCTCAAGTGTCAGAGAAGTCGTCTGAGCAATTACAGATGGCATGTACATTTCCATTGTGGGAATCCTACGGATGTTTTGGGGGTGAATGGCAGTGTTCGATATAGCGTGAAGATCCATAAGTTTTCCTGTAAATACACATCAGAACAGGTCAAGCAAACCAACACGTAGTTCTATAGCAATTAAATGGGATCAGCCCTTGAAATAATACATTTATCTTTTCGTGGTGGGGTATAGATCTCCAGATAATGCGGCACATTTACTTACCCGGTCTTGTCGCGATCCAGCGGCGCGTTCTCTGTCGAAGATTCGGGTCTTCCGGCGATTCACTAAGGTAGTGCGCCCGATGTCCAACAGGTGTCGCTGCTGTGCTGAAGTCCGCCGGAGTTCACTGGAGTTCACCATCCTATCCTGGGTGCAGGTAAGCGCGTGTCAAGCGACACATTTTTTAAAAAAAAATTCTGCGGTTTTGCAGAATCCGTCAGGTTTTCTGACGGCCACACCCCCTAATTTCTGTCACGTGAAAGCCGGCGCCGATGCGCCACAAACCGTTCGCGTCTGTCAAAAACCCGGGGCAATTCAGGGAAAAACAGTGCAAATCAGAAAAATACGGGAAGCCCGCCGAAAATGCGCGAATCGGACCCTTAGTAAATGACCGCCAATATGTCCACAAAAATCGAGAGTGTTTGGGGGGGATTTAAACCATTACCTTAGAAGAAGGAGGGTATAAAATGTATAAGAGAGGTACTTATAGCTAAATACAGAATGCGATGTTCCTTATAGTTCCCCTTACACTGACGAACGTTTCGTATCTGCTCCTTCAGAAAGCTGCATCTGAACAGGTCATGACAAATTGTACATATTTTGGAATTGTTGATTCTGTGTTATTAGAGTCAATGGGGCACATGTATCATAGTTTTTGGGCTGCCTCTTTTTCAAGTTTCCTGAAGTTGGCATACTTAATCATTGCAATGTATCTTAAGCTTTTTCTCTTTGTGATACATGTGAGGAGTTGCCTGTTTAGTCTCACTTTTGCAACTTTTTGTGGTGTGCAACTTTTTAGTCCCAAATAGTAAGTCTGGGTCTAGCACGCTCTGTTTTGGGACTTTTATTAAATGCAAAAGTCTCCCAAACAGAGCCCAAAAGTCTCACAAGTTAATCAAACATCTGGTCTACAAAGATAAATACAATGCACTGCATTATATCCTTGACGAAGCTAACGTTGGTACTTGACTCTGCATCTAAAAAGTCTCAAACTGCAAAAAGTCTCATACAAAGTTGCATAAAAACATACATACATGTCCCCCTATGTGTAGCATTAGCTGCAGAGGGGTTTCCCAGGGGACCAGAGCCAAGAAGAGAAGATAAAAATGCATTACCTGCTCTTAGTTCTGGCAATGCTCTGTTAGTTCTGGTTTTCATACCTGCCTCCACCTGAAAACTCCAAGGGGTCAAGGGATTGGCTACAGCCAATGAGTGGCCTCCTCAGACCAGGGCCAAAAAATGAAGTGAAGTACCCTTGAAAATGAAAGTGACGTCCTATGATCCAAGAAGGCCACCATTGACTGAATTGACTATGACCTCCTGATGGGAATGGTCCGATGGGGTCCAATTTCCATCAGCTCCATTGAGATGTATGGAGCAGAACGGTCATGCACAGCCGTCTGCTCCATTACTCTCATGGAGTGACTAGGGGTCCGACTTAGGTACCCCTTGTCATTGGGCCCCTTGTTTTCGTGATCCATGGGGGTCTCATCACGGAGACCACCACCGATCAACAAGTTAGGCGCGATCCTGTGGATAGTGCCTAACTTGATTTGTGGGAAAACCCCTTTAAGAACTTGGAGGCAGAATGCGGTAGGTATGCATCCTTTTTTTCTAACCTTTCCTTGGCTGAACCTTTCAACCAACTTTTCATATATCAGAGTGAGTGCATTACATCCTACCACTACGTCTGGGAAAGTTGTGATTAGCATTCTAGATTTGCTTTCAGTTTTCCTCCATGCAGACTCTGTGGGGGGAATTATTACCTTGTTGTCTGGGTTATTGAACAATAAGATTTCTTTGTCTTAGTTGTGATTTTTTTGCCTGAGTATCAAATGAGACAAAAAGAGTCTCAAAAAATTGTACAAGAAACCAGACAATATGGTGCTTTATCCCCCCTCCTTTGTGAAGAGGAGGTGCATTCCATTAAATGGGGACATGGGTACTAAAAAAAACTTTGTGCTTGTGAAACATAACCGAAATAATTTTGGGTGAAGAAAAAGTTGCTTCTAGAACCACAGAGCTGGATTCCACCTGCAAATGGTGTGCACCTTGATGTCGTCCAAAGGATTTGCTGTGCAGTTCGACTGAGAAACGAAAAAAGAGCAGACTCGTATGTAGGCCACAGTGCAAAAGTGATCAACGTGGGGTGTTACCCCCTAATTGCTGACCTTAGATAACGGAGAAGATAAGCAACCTAGTCCTGGTGGTCAGTGTGGTCAGCGTCCAGCAGGTGGACCTCACACAAGGGAAACAATTGGATCAAAGGGAAATATTACCACACACCAAGGGAGCAGTTTCAATGAAAAATTGGTATCTTTATCACGTAAAATCAAAGTTTGTTGTTGTCTTCTAATTGTACCATATCCGAAATGCGTTGTACACAAGCGATTTTATGGAATTCAGAACTAAGTATGGATTGCTCCCTCGATGTTTGTTAATTTTTCCCTTTGATCCAATTCTAGAACCACAGGTAGGTTTCTCCCATCCCATGAAAATAGATACATACGGAAGTCTTACTGACTCCAATACATAGTACGTATAGGGAGAACTAAATGGGGAGCATCTGTCAAAACATATCAAACATGTGTTGACGTTTGGTGGAGAAAAACTTATCTTGGATTACACTCAGTTGTGTCGCTAAACTTCATCTTCATCATGTTGAATGGTCAGATTTTATCACCTTGTGAATGCAGGTGACACAATGGGGCTCATTTTCTAAGGGTCCGTTTTGCGGTGAACTGCCCTGGCATTTTGGCGCACGTGGCTTGCATGCGACAGAAATGGGGGGTGGGGGGCAGGCCGTCGGACAACCCGACGGATTCGGACAACTTGCGGGATTTAACAATTAGAAATGTGTGTGTTACATGCACCTGGAAGAAGCAGGTGAACTACGGCGGACCTCGGCACAGAAGCGACGGATGCAGGAACACGGGCGCACGAGCTTAGTGAATCGCGCCAGACCCGAATCCTAGTCGGGGGATTGCAAATGGACCGGGTAAGTAAATGTGCCCCAATATGTTTAGGAAAGGGGCAGGACTTAGATATTATAGGTCCAGCCCTGGACTAACTAAATCCCACCCCTAATAAAAATGCATGGGAAAAATAAATCTAGATTGCTTTATTGACTACATGATTTACTTCTTCTACAAATCTACGCATAATAATAATTATTAGAATGATAATGCTATTATAATATGAAATAATGGTAATATAATAGCAGATTTAACCTAGACTTTGACCTTAGAGGTGGAGACGTTGATTTAGCATTGATTAATAAGTCATCGGGAGGTGATTAAGGCTCCTTGCCCTCTCCTTATTGTAATGGCTTGTTCCAATGCATTGAAGCAGCTCCTTCTAATTTCCAGTGATACATTCTGAGCTATCGTTACGAAGCCACATCTCATGACCTAATGATGGCCCCCATGTCACAGTTATGATTTATACAAGCCCACCAGTGCCCCTTCCATCCATTATGGTATTGTATTTGCCAGCCCTAAGTTAATTCTCTAACTGAGGTGATTACTTATGGGAAAGCGAGTGATCATGTGTGTAACCGAGTGATGAGCGGAGGGATGGAGAGACCTATTAAGGTGGAAACTCAGGAGACCTGAGATAATACATAATATTGCTCATACCTCAGACTTTCGTAATCCATCATCGCAAACTGACTGCCATGGGTGGGAAAGAATGGGCATATGATGACCCTATAGGTGGTTGTAGAATCTCGAAAGGATCATGGATCCTAATCGACTGCTTTTTAGAGATTGGGGGTTTATGATGTCATCTGTGGCTGTAAAATGATATAGAGAAGAGTTATTATGTTATTATGCAAATTTTGTCTTATATAATATAAAAATAGTGCAGTATAGGTCAAAATAGGATCAAGGTTACTAGGGTAGAAAAAGCAAAAATTGTTTGCGTTTTTCCTCCCCCGTTTCAGGTATTTTGGATGAAGATGGGTAAAAATTTCTAAATCTAGTACATGTCCAAGTCAAGTGGATGTCAAGTCTTTTTGATCTATTCCAATAAAGGAAGAGTAAGGGTGCCCCTATAGACCAACCCTAAGGCATCATGTAGAGGGCCTTCTGGTTCACCTGAAGCTAGATGGAGATGTGCGAAAAGAGCGCTCCTCACCCTTCCCCGCAAGATAGCGCCACAATATAAGAAGGTATATGACCTGCTCGACCTTTTACGATGATTGGCTCAGTCAACGTGCGTTGTGACGTGGTGTGCTCTCTGCACCGTGCCAGTGCACCATAGGCCTCTATGCGGGGCTGTGAGCTAGCCGCCATTTGTGTGGTCAGTTAATGGCCTCCGTGCATGGTTGTGTGCATGAGGCCTAAAGGAGAGAGGACTTTAAAAATGTTCCTCACATTGAAGGAGCCATAGATGCTTCATTTTCCATACACTGAACAAATATTATCGATAAGTACTGGGTGTCATTTATGAAACGATTTTATATTTTTTGCTGCTGGGTGCTATAGAGGGGGACTTACCTACTCATCCTTTGGTCTAGATGCAGCTTCAGAATTTATTGCCATGGGACTGTCACAGTTGGTGTAATAGATGTGTTGAATCCCTGCATCTTCACCACACTCCGAAATTAAGTGGGTGTGTCTTACATCTGCACCGTTTCACAAACTCCATCTTCTTATTGGACCAGGGAATGCCTAAATTTGTTGGAACTGTCTAACAAATTTAGGGACTGTCCCAGTGTATTCAGGACATTTGATAAGACATTCAGATGTTCAAATTTTGGAGATTTGTGAATGTCACTGGTGGTGTCTTCTGCTCGGCAAGCAATACTGTAAAATTCTATTTAAAAAGTCACTTACTATGGATTACTATACTTTGATCAACCCTTTTTTGCTGAAAGGGTCTTCCAAAGCCAAAAAAGTTGAAGGCCGAGCTGATGAAATCATCAGTGATCGACTCTGATCTGTAGAGAAAAATGGCGCCAAAAGTTGTGCTCTAGCGCCACCACTGGAAAAATAAGGCATTACACAGTTCTCATTGAAATGAATGCATATGCTGGGTTCTGCAGGGTAAGTGTTCCCTTAAAGATTATCATACAACATCCAATAAGGTATTAAAATATGGATCTCTAAACAGGACACCGCCTTAAACAATCCAAACAATTGGTTGCTTCAAAAGAGATTGCTGAATTTAGAACTTCCATTTTTTACACTTTTTGCTCTACAATATACTTTCACTTATACTAGTAATTATAATTGTGTTTCCTTTTTTGGGCATTTATACATATATGCTCCTGTCAGTGTCATGTATGGCATTGCGGTGAGGTTTAGTGAGCAGGTGTACCCCACCCCCCGTAATGCCCTTGAGTCCCTAACCGTCCCATTTTGTTTTTAAATGGCCGATCAATAGAATAGCTTAATTCCCATAACCTCTGGGACAAGACATGACATTTTATATTAAGAGATAATGGGGCTGGGTAGGTGGCTTAAGAAGACAAAGATAAAAATCTGAAAAAATTTGAAATCAATTAATATTAATATCCCGAAATGGGAGCAGGAACGGGAGGCGGGGGCCTTGTGTTTTTCCACAGGGGCTTTAAGTTCATTTGTTTGCTCTACAATGACTTGTTCAGAAAGCTCTACGTTGATGAGGTTAAAGAGATGCTTCAAGCAAGATCCTATTGATTTTAATTACTGGAAACGGCCCTTGGGGACGATGAGCTTTTTGCTGTTTATTTAGCCATCGCTGCGCTGTAGCATTGTGCAGGGGAAGATAGCATCACTTGCCCTCATTACTGCAACAAAAAAACACTGAAAAAAAGTGTTTAAAAGCCCGAGGTGCGGAAAATGTAAAGACAAAGAAAATCACAAAGCTGTGTTCATTAAAGCTTCCTCCGCACAACAGAGGGGACACGTTCAGGGCACAAATGTCTCGTAATCACCGGGAAGGAGACTGGGAAAAGATGTTCCTTCATGAAAAGTGGACCCTGCGCCACAGCACACTATAGGATAGTCAAACGGCAAACTATATGGGGGGTATTTATCATACCGGTGCTTGTGCCCCGCTGACCCTCCGGGTGGAGCCAGATACATCCAGAGGCTCTGGCCTCTGGATGTATCCGGCAAGTTGATGCAAACGTTTATTTCTACGTCAGGTCGTACGTATGAAAAGTCACCTGCTACCTATGCACTCCACTGCCAGCCACGCCCACTCTCCTGCTTGCCACGCCTATTCCCCAAAAGGCCGTCCCCTCTTTATGCCAATCCACTCCACCCGGACGTGGAGCTGGCGTAAAGGGGAATTTGATCACAAGTGCTAGCAATAAGCTAGAATTTGGGATTATTGCAGGGCTCCTATGCCAGTGTCCTGTGCCAGATGCCCTGATAAATAAACCCCTTTGTGTCTCAGATTAGTAACTGATGTGCCATACCGACTTGATATCGAGGTGTGTTACCGGGTATTGTAGCTATAAGGAGGACAAAGGTAGCCGTAGAACTTGTAACCCACGTGTATAATAAATGGCACATGCTTAGGTTGATTGTTATAGTTTAGGGCCAAAGAGCATATAAGCTAAGGCAAGCTCAGTTCCAAGGTGCTCTTCTTCATCGAAGAGGAGAGACTCTATTAGAAAGGAACAGACCAGATGATCGGTTGCGGTGATTAGATTAAGCCGCCTGACATATTGCTGGATTGGAGGCGGAACAGCCAATATGGAAAATTAATGCCCCTAGCATACACTATGATGTGGCCAGGTGACTCTTATAGTGTTGCACGTGGACAGGAAGTGGAGAAGACAAAGCCACGGGAGAAAGAAGACGGAGATGAGTATAGCGGTTTTTTTTCAAGGGGGCTCTGCTGTTGCCACTTCTGTCCACCTGATGTGGACATTTCTTTAAAGTGGGCATCTGATGTGGACATTTCTTTAAAGGGAGGCTCTGCAGTGGACATTTATTTAAGGGGGGCTCTGCAGTGGACATTTCTGTAAAGGGGGACTCTGTTGTGGAATTTCTGTAAAGGGGGCTCTGCTGTGGACATTTCATTGAAGGGGGTAAGTACGGGCTTCGGTCAGGTGGAGGAGATTAGCGCGAGGTTGGTTTGGACGCTGGGGTGGCCCTAGTCGTGTAAACACCCCAGGGCCCATGGGACACTATCTTTTTAGCATGTAAAAACATATCTATTACCTCTTAGAACAAATAAATCAGGATCCAATGGACACAACCAGCTTGTAGATCCATTGGTGTCATATCAACTTGCCCGTAATTTTACTAGAGGCTGTCTAACATATAAAACCTCTTTAATGGCTCAATAAAATATGTGTCACACTGTCAATGTGTGTTCTTTAAATGTCACCAAACAATATTTTTCGAAGTGAAGGCAGCGGAGCTCCTTCACGGCCCCGACCTGAGGGACAAGCATTAAAAGTACAGTTCCATCTCCGCGAGAAGCCATCACTCTTAGCAGAGGTTAATTTCAGCACCTCGGACAGCGGCAGAAACTATAACAATGAAACCAATGACTGGGACTTTCAATAAGGTTTGAATTATGTCATAAGTATTGAAGCAGCTGGTGATAGTGAACATCACGGGTCAGATAAATCAACAGTGACAGCTCCCCCAAGAAGCACAGTGGAGTTTCTGACTCTGAGCTAAATGAATACTGATTTATTTCTCTCTCTCTCCGTCCAGTCTGACTCTCCGACTCTCCCGATTTCATATTTTGCTGTTCTGGTAATTTCAATCATTATGTTCTTCGATCTCAATGAATTTATTTACCATCACTGGGGATATGACCTTTGTATAGAATACAGTACTTGATTGTGGAAGGCCTCGAAATGTTCATAGTCAATATAGAGCTTCTTCCCCCGAGAGAGTCGAGAGACATCCAAGTTCAACCAGTTTTTTCATGTTCTATAATGCAGGTTCAAGGGTCCCTGTCTGCTAGAGCTTACAATCTAGTTTAGTCTTTTTACTATTATATATCAATTGGAGATCATCTTTGTCGGTGGATATAGTAGATATTGCTTTCGTGGGGATAAATGGCCTGGAGAAGCAACAGATGGAGTGCGGCAAAAAATAGGAAACAGTAGTGAAGAAAATACAGAATGTATCTATACATGCCATGAAATGATCCATATAGTAAACAATATTAGATGTTGAGATCCAGACTGGTGTGCCTGATAGGTGCTGAAGGGCACGATACAGGTCCTACAGTCCCGGAAAACATGATTTTAGTGTCACATTAGAGAAAATCTATCACCTGGATGCAACAATTCTAAATCAAGTAAATGTACATGGTGAAAATGGATCCCTTCTTCTTGCTTCTAATAGCTTAGATTCTGAGAAAACCGTCTTTTAAAATTATGCAAATTAGCCTCTGGGGCTCCTGGATATAGCACAGAAGCCACTTCTGGCTCAGTCACCTGCTATTTATCCATTTCTCTCATATTTGCCTCACTCTTCCCTCCCCAAATGGAGACAAGAATAATCAGTAACAACAGAGCCAGAAAGTGCAAACATCACCCGCAGGCCACACTGCACCATGGGGCTCTACTTTTGTTTTCTTCTCTTCTTGTTTTTTTTTTCCTGTGGTCTTTATTTGTGAATTATTCATTGTTTGTGGGTTTCGGTACGTGTGCCACAGTGTGAAGACCAATGTTGGAGCTTCTGACATGTTTTCTGTTGGGCTGAGAAGTGGATGACCGTGAAAACCCTGAAAGGTTTTTAGTTTAATTTTGACCCCAAATGAATCTTTTGAAAAATTCGACAAGTTTCTTGGATGATTGTCTCATCTCTACTAACCACCATGCTTGTTGTCGAATGTAAACATTTGTTCCAGTTCATCTCAAGGAGGGCCACTGCCAAACCCATAAAACAATGGCCAATGAACCCATAAGGTCTATCTCCCTTACAATCTTGCTACTTTGATTTATCTTCATATTTTAGATTCTGTTAACTCATTCCTACTCCTGAATTCAAGGTGGGGGGAAATTTTTCTGTTTATGTTATGATGCCGGATATGAAGAAGAGAACCAAAAATTCTGTCAACCTCTGCCAAGGTATTCAAAGCCCGTCGGATGAACTTCATCTAATCCAGAACTCTGAACCATCTATGTGTCCTTCAACTTCATCGAAAACCTTTGACAACTACACATTAAATATTTGCACCATGAAAACAGTCATAATAGAGATGATGACCTATCGGGGTAGATACTCCGACACATCATGTAGGTGAGGGTGAAATACTGCTATCTATTACTTGGCATCTTGACACTTCCCTTCGAAGTCATTTCCATTTGGGTTCTTCTCTCTTGGAGCCCCATCTGTGTAGACACTGACACATGATACATTCATTATACCTGTGTATTTTTAGGGCCCTTTAATTTTTTTCCTGAAGATTTTCAATTATTGCATAAACTCTAGAAAAATTGGGGAATCGAGAATCGATAGGTAGTGAAGCCATCACTGATGTTACATATTCTGACTGCTGTTCGTATAACTATATTGCCAAGCGGAATATATTGGCTTCAATTCAGCAGAGATGGCATGTCTAACGCCATGAAATTGACCTGCTTAAAGGTTTTCTACTATGTGATCATGACCGGTGACATCTGTTTGCGATGGTAATTGCTTACCACATAGCAGGGAAGGAAAGCCACCAGCCAGAACGGCAACGACAGCAAAGCAATCAAGATGTTGGACATGCATGGAGGACAGGTAGACAGTTCTAGTGTCTGACCGAGA
Source organism: Engystomops pustulosus (assembly GCA_019512145.1). NCBI lineage: Eukaryota > Metazoa > Chordata > Amphibia > Anura > Leptodactylidae > Engystomops > Engystomops pustulosus. The sequence continues at coordinate 15,621,352 of CM033641.1, forward strand.
TAAGCAATGCAGATTAGGTATGAGAACTCTATCTGACCACTTTACCTTAATAATCTCTCTCCAGCTCTTATTTACTGCCATGTCTAACAGCCAGAAAAGCCAATGTGGACTGAAGCTGGTATCTACCTCTTCGAGCAAATCCAAACCATCTCCCTCCAAAACCTGAATGATGCTACCATATACCTAGTACAGCAAATACCGTTACAATTTCATGGAAGCTTATAAAATAGAGAATAAACAAATACAAAAGAAAGATTCATACAAGTGAGGAGAAAGGGGGATATCTATTCCATCATGAAGTTCTGTGTTTGGAATTTATGGTGAGCACAAGTTAGGCATCAAGGGTAAGAAGGACATCTACCACCAGATTACTGAGGCTCGTTATCTCTAAGGGAAGATGGCACAGACCCACTATGCTCAGACAGCTGGTGATGTCAGCCAGCTGTCTGGAAATGTTGCGCATGCGCAAGGTCTTGCTCCTTGCGCAGCCCACAGGTCACTAGCACGGCTGCGCAAGGAATGAGTTCTTGCCCATGCGCAAGATTTTCAGATCGCTAGCTGACGTCTCCGGCTGTCTGAGGATAGAGGTGCGGGATGAGTGAATATTGAGCAGCTGGGGCCGTGAATAATTAGGGAACGGTGGGGCCATCAGGCATTCAGGTGATGTGAGGGCCTCAGGCTCATTTGCACATTTTTTATAAAGTGGAATCCGAGATCCCTGAAACTAGCTGGAGCTGTGACATCATCCCCTGTAGGATGCATAAGAGGATAGTCTACCATTAGTAATCTGGTGGTAGATGTCCTTTAAAGAAAACCCTAAAAATTTACAGAACTTTGCGATTTTGTTTTGGTCTTTTCCTCTTTTTAACTTTTTGCTGTTGTGCTTGGCAACCGCCATTGGTTTCCTTACAATGTGGTGTAGGAGCTTATTACCAATGGTAGCCTTTACAGTAGATGTTGACTGAGCTAAAGTGTAAAGTGGTGTCCAAACTCTCCCTCGGAATAGATGTTGGGCCAAAGAAGGATTGATTATGAAACTTGACAAGCCCAATCCTTGTCTTCTTGTGGAAGACAAACAACAGAGAAGTGAAAACATTGTGAAAACATAAAAATTTGGTCCAAAGAGAAAAAATAGCTGTCACCTGAAACTTATAAGAGTATTCCTTAATTATTTTATTGATTGCCTATCCCAAACGGAGTTTATGTGTAGGTTAAGAGGATCATTCGTTGGCCAAATCAGTGTTCAACCATCATGAAATGTGGTATCTAGCGTCTTTTTGGAAGATCTTCCCTGACCTTCATCTCTGTGTTTCGAGAAAGAAGTTGACCAATTACCACAAAGCCACAAAATGGCACCAGATGAGTTGTTAACGTTTTAGTAGCCTCTTAATATACAGACATTGCCATGTGAATTTTGCTTCTATGTGAGTTCATACACACATCTATCTACATAGGACAGCAGTAGTCCTGGGCATGAAGCAGCTTTGTCGCACTCATCTACCAGTAAACTCGATATAATATGGAGCGCAGCGAGTAAAATTGAGCACAAAATTTTCATAAACAAACATATGCGGCTCAAGTATCCCGAGCATTTGTATTTTACTCCTTGTCATTTGTCGTTGGGCTGAAGACGTCTTTGAACCTTCGCCATAATAGAATTACGGGGCTGGAGCGCCGATAAAGCTTCCCGATGCTCCTAACTACATGTGAAGCAGCGGCGTCCTGTATCTCTCATATAATTACACTACATCAAGCTGTAAAAAACAATGGTATTTTTTAGCCAAATGGTCTTCAAATAACACAAAGACAAATGTTCGGAGATCAAACGCATCCAACATTTTGCACTATGGAAGGAATGAGACTCTCTTATCAGTATTTTATTTCCACTTGTGTGTCTTTAATTTCCGGCTCGTCATCCCCTTTTACAATTGCGCTGTAAATTCTCATTCCATGCACAATTACTTTTTTTTATAACCACCAGGGCCGCCAATGTGTGCGGAGTGTTTATGGTTATTTCCGTAGGTACGTTCAGCTGGGGCCGTGATATGTGGCGCACATCTAAATGACACAATTGGTTGTTTGTTAACTCCATGGACGCAGATTACAATATCAAAGTCGTTCTATAGATCGATTAAAAAAAAAAAAAAAGCAGAAATATCAAGGGAATGTTGTCCCGGGGTGCTCTCGTTGACTGATGTGGTGGTGCATTGGTTTTAAATGCTTTTTTGCCTTGTATCTGTAATTTTTTTTATCTCTGAGCGCTCCAAATTTGTGCTTTAAGCTCCAAGGATGGTGCTCAACCTCTATGGGAAGCCGCACAAGCCATGGGCAAGATGCTGTATAACTATTGTAACACTACTGAATATCTAATGAACATACAGAATTAGCAGTGAGTCTATGTAGTCTGAAAGGCGGCACAATGAGCCTTGGGTAGGGGCTCCTTTTGCTCCCATGTACAAATTTAATTGCCCAAGGACATCCCTACTGGTGGTGTCATCATCACATTTTTTGGGGGTCTTAAAGGTGATGTCTGCCTATGTCACTAATATGACTCACTTGCCTTTATCTTTAATTGTGGAGACTTTTCATGTTTTTTTTTTTGCTCATTTGCAACTTTTTTACACCATAGACAGTCTCCCTTCAAAGTTTGCCATTGTCTAGTTTTCTGCAGTGTTCCCTGAGTTATCTCCCGAACGCAGATGTGAAAGTTGACGCAAATCTACGGCTGCCCATGACCAGGCGTAGAAATTAGCTTAGAACCAATTGCAACTTTTTGCGACTCTTGTTTTAAAAAGTCCCAAATTCACTACAGACCAAACGCCACATGTATCAATAAGGAAAAATCACTAAGATACATTGAACCAGCAGAAAAGCCAAGAAAAATCCCAAAAAACAGCCGGACTTATGATACAAGTGCCCCATTCTGACTATATCACCAATGTGATGTCATTACATACACTGGTAACCTAGAGAAGACATACCAGCCCGTGCCTGTGATGACCCCATACAATGTAATGGATGTTGACCCTATAACCTTATACATATGGCATGATCATTTAAAACAGAGACTTAAAGGTGAGTCTATCCTGTTCCCCGGTAGACCATGACAGCTATCCTTTTAGGGTATGTTTATGCATGCCGGTAGTGTCCCACGAGGTCTGCTAGGAAAATATGCAAAGTTTTCCAGGATGGGATAAGGAAAACCATGCCTCTTTTAGCTACCTTGTAAGGCAGCTCCCTTGACATCAAGCATGACCTACAGGAAGCCTAATGACATGATGCGGGATTAAAACCAAACCAGTATATCTATTCCAGAAGGAACAGACTCCTAATTGTAGACAGCGCTGTTTCGACCTGGTTGGGTCTCCTCAGTACAGCGTAGGGAACTGGATCGGCTGAGTGAGAGGCTAATGACTAGGGTCGGGAAGTAAGAGTTCTGCCAATTATGGCCTCCTTGTAGGCGTTTGGAGTCTTATAGCCATTGATGCTCCACTAGGGGGATTCTGGGATAATATTCAAATTTTTCCAGGATGGGATAAGGAAGACCACGCCTCTTTTAGCTAACTTGTAGCTAGATATGCTAGATTAGGCAAATTTGTCAATGGAACATCACAAAGACTTGATCTCCCCACCATTGGCTTATTGCAGATAACATGTAATAGTAATGTTCTAAAATGTAAGCATCACTTCATGTATATCTGGTGCATGTTTCATTTCTATAGACAAGGACTTAAACAATTTAGATGAACGTCTGGTGGCTTCTTCCAACATTGACATTGTGTTGATGTTTCTAATGACATGGTCCATAGCTAATTCTGAAGCACTTGACCTTAAATTGACTAGTAGTAACCCTATCACCATGTGTTCTCCATCATAAAGTTTGTATTATCCCTTGACCGTGGTACTTAAGGCATTCAGCTCAATGAATATTGGGAATTCATAAAAACAGATGGATAGGAGTGGACGAAACTTCAAATAATCTATAATGTTATTTATTATATTTTAAGGGCAAAATTCTTCAAAGTGGTAAAATACAAAACCTCAGAAAAAAGGACATGACTATATATATTTTATCTATTTATATTGGTAACTGTGCATGCTATGGAATTTTAATAAAATACTATTTAGCATATTAATAGTTTCATCCAAAAGATAAAAATGTAATAAAGGAATAAACTGAATAATTAGCACAAACAATAATAATTAAAAAAAAAACACATTTTAAAAATTTTGAGTTATTCATGCATATTTTTAACAAATATTAAAAAAAGATAATATTCATTATAAAATATAAATGTAGCCAATAAAATCTGATGATCCCGTTTTCCACCTATCTTTACTTCCTGTTCCTTCATGACATACAGGAAATTAATGAGCAGCCAATCTCTGCTTACATTGTAGAGTCACCTCAGCCAGCGAATGGCTAAAAGCCACTTCCTGTATGTCAAGAAAGACCAGGAAGTGGAGCCTTACTCAGTAAGACATTATTCCCTGTGCATGTAAATGTACAAGAATCTTCTAGAACCTAGTATGTACTAACTCACTGGCCACGCGTTGGGACCTTCAGTCCAGGGTCATAATCACAGGGGTAGCAGCCATCAGAGCTTCTATGGGGCTCACAGTGTCTGGGGGCCCTGGCTTCTGGGGTATTTGTATTTGTGTGTATATGCTGGATGTGTGTGTGTATTTGTGTGCATATGATGTATGTCTGTATATGGTCATTTGTACATGCTCCATATGTGTGTGCATATATACATATGCGTATGTGTGTATTGTTGATGTGTATATGCTCTATACAGTATGTGTGTGCCTATATGATGTCTTTATGCTGTATGTCTGTGTGTATGATGCCTGAGTGTGTATAGTACTGTTTGTATGTGTGAATATGCTGTATGTATGTATATATGTTGGGTATATACTGTATGTAAGTCTATGCTGTAAGTGTTTATATGCTGCATGTATATATGGTGGGTATATACTGTATGTAGGTTTATGCTGTAAGTGTGTATATGCTGTATGTATATAAGTATATAAATGTGTGTATATGGTCTGTATATGCTGTTTGTATACAAGTATATACATGTGTGTATATATGAGTGTATAAATGTGTGTGATTATAACCCACATGTATAGGTATACAAATATGTATATTTTTTAAAGGTGAAAGGGGGCCCCATTCAGAAGTCCGCCCCTTCTTCAGTCACTACAAGTAATAATGGGCGTGGCTTCAGTTTCCCCATTTACATTATGCTGTTGGAAGGTGACCATTCCTCTGAGGTGCATGCGCATGATATTTTAGAAGGGAAACTAATACCGTAGTATAGTTCTAGTAGCGTAAAGATAAACACACATGAAATTACATATCATATTCATATTCTCCAGTTTCCATTGGATTTTAAAAGCTCAGAGCAGAACAAAAATGAAATGAGCATAAGTCGAAATTAAATATTTTACTATGCTAAAATGAGAAATATTAATCACTTTATTATAATGAACACCAAAGTGGTATCGGGAAGCGGTTCCTGTAAACTGCTTCAATTTTGTCATTTTATTGTGTCATTTTCAGACTATAAATGTAAGTGCCTGAGATCCCGGCACCATTATCTGCCATTCCACATCATCATTTCTATCAATACCCTTCACAATTTTTTTTGGACATAGATTTTTTTTTTGTTCAAATACAACTACTGTTGTGTAAACGTTAAAATTTTAAAAAATTCTCAATTTAATTTCCATTATAGTTTACTTTCCCACAACACAAACTGCTTTATTTTGGAGATCTTTAGTTTTTCATTGCCCTTACATACAAAGTGATATTTCCCATCATCCATGAAGGATTTTTAATGGTCGTATATATATTAATTTATGTGTTGCATTTCTAAAATATATTTTTTGTATTTCTTTCACCCTCTAATTTTTTTTTTTTACAATTTTTTCTTTCTAATATTTTACTAAACATTTATTATATATTTGTAATATTTAGTTTTTGTTTTGATACATATTTTATATTGGTAATTGCACTTTTATTATGGATTAGAAGAGAAATACATGTGAAACTTGTGTGTACATAAAAAAAAAAAACTTAATTTCTCTTTCTGGATTGATGGCATCAACATATTTTATTACTTACATACCTATAATTACTTGCATGTTGGTTTATTGGTTTATTTTATATTATTTTAAGATATGCATATATATATATATATATATATGAACATTATTTAGTATAATTGTACTATTTATAATTTTATATATATATATATATATTTATATAATTTTTTGGGGGATGTAATAATAATAAAAATAAAAATATATAGTAATAATGTTAGTTTACTGGTTTATTTTATGTTATTTTATGATATACAATATCACAACATGATGTATAATATATCTATAGTGTTATATTATTTTAATGTCCTTTGTATCATATATATATATATATATTCTAAATTTTGTATTTATGATAATATATATGTATGTATCATAATTTGAATAATAGTTCATTGGTTTGTTTTATGTTAGTTTATGATATCTAGTTTCCCACAATGTGTATGATATAATATTGTTTTATATTATTTAGTGTATCTTTTGCATTATATGTTAGAAATTTACTATTCATGATAATATATATATATGTATATGTCATGGTTTGGATGTTAATTGGTTTATTTTATGCTATTTTATGATTTATAGCTTCATCTATGAAGTATTGTATATTTTATTTTACATTATATTAGGTGCATCTTTAATATATTATAAATCTATGATAATTTATATACCACATATATATATGAGTGTTATATTAGTGCATCTTTGATATTATATATTATAAATCTATGATAATTTATATACTATATATATATATGTGTGTTATATTAGGTGCATCTTTGGCATTATATATTATAAATCTATGATAATTTATATACTATATATATATGTGTGTTATATTAGTGCATCTTTGTCATTATATATTATAAATCTATGATGATACATATATAATATATATATTATATTTTGTGATTTTTTTTTTTACCTCCCTCTTATCTCTGTAAGTGCTCCCAGCCACATATCTCATTCGGAGAAGTGTCTGTATCACATCCGATAAATACATTACAATGTATTTTACTTCTGCTTTGCATTTTATGTAAGCGTGTGGCTGACACCTCCGTATGATTGGAGCCGCTATACTAAACACTTACCCTTTCCGCTGTTGTGCAGCTGTGGGCAATTTATCTATGTCTCACCTCTCTTAAAACACTTTTATCAAAATTGGCGGTCAGACAGAACTGAACCATGGTGGCCTCAATTTTAAAGACTGTGTGTACAGATTTTAATTTAGGAAAAGATTAATGCTTCCTCAAGTCTTAATGCTACAGCTCTCCGTTATCTGCAAGCCAACGTGTCAGCTAATTTCTGCAGGAGGGTTGGGAAAGAGAGCGCTGCATGCTGATGGCTCATAGGAAGGCGACATAATAGCGAGGGAAATGGACCATTCTCGCAAATTTTCTTAAAAAAAATTCCATGTTTTTTTTTCCTACCATCAGTCGCTGTCAGTCCTATTTGGCTCATCCATTATAGAAAATATGGAAAATATTGTTATACATTGTTGTTCTGTATATACAGACGGTCCCCTACTTAAGATATTCCGACTTACAGATGACCCCTAGTTACAAACGGACCTCTGGATGTTGGTAATTCACTGTACAGGCAGTCCCTGGGTTACGTACAAGATAGGGTCCGGAGGTTTGTTCTTAAGTTGATTTTGTATGTAAGTTGAAACTGTATATTTTATAATTGAAGTTCTAGACAAATTTTTTTCTATTGTCCCAGTGACAATTGGAGTTTCAAAATTTTTGCTGTAGTTGGACCAAGAATTATCAATAAAGCTTCATTACAGACACCTTACAGCTGATTATTGCAGCCTGGGACTATAGTAACATCCAGAGAGCTTCACCAGAGGTCACAGGGGGCAGAGGGTTCCGTCTGTAACTATGGGTTGTCTGTAAGTCGGGTGTCCTTAAGTAGGGGACCGCCTGTACTTGAGCCCTAGGCTATAATAATCAACTGTGGGAGTTATCACAGGTGTCTGCAATGAAGCTTTATTGTTAATCCTGGTTCTTATGACAATCCGACATTTTTAAAATCCAATTGTCACCGAGACCAAAAAATAATTAAATTATTACAATTATAAACTATGCAGTTCCGACTTACATACAAATTCAACTTAAGAACAAACCTACAGAACCTATGTTGTATGTAACCCGGGGACTGCCTGTACACATAGACTATTTGCTACCGTATATGATCTCTATGGTAGATGACAAGTGAAAGAGGGTTGCCATTGGACTTCAACTTCCTGGTCGATAAGTCACCACTAAAAACCCATTAAAATATACATTGGTTATTGGTTGTGCTGAATACTACAATGGTAACTAATGACGATAAAGAGTTTGAACTCATAATGGAGGCTATAAATCAGGGAGGTTTTGGGGAGAGGGATTAATTTATGGGGGCCGCCTCTTAGCATCACAACAAACTTTGTGCTGCTTCCCCTGGTTACATTGACCATCTACCATTAATCCTCCAGTCCACCCTCAAGTCTTCTATCCTTCATGACCAAAGTGGGTGGACTTGAAGCTGTCGAAGGAGATTTCCTTGGATGGGAACCATACCACATGTAATAGCGTTCTGAACAGTGGGCAAGAAGACATGAAATTCCTTAATAATACAATAAGTCCATGGACAAACTTCATAATTCATAAAATTGCCCTGCAGATCACAATTAAAATTCAGTTGGTGTCACATTGTAACCAAACCCAACTATTTTGATGAGGTTGACCAAGAATCTGGAGCTTTTTGAGGATCGGGGCACTGAACTCTACTACAGGCCCGTCCCTGGGTTACATACAAGATAGGTTCCGTAGGTTTGTTCTTAAGTTGAATTTGTATGTAAGTCAAAACTGTATATTTTATAATTGTAAAAAAAATTTTGCCCCAGTGTCTGTTGGAGTTTCAAGATTTTTTGCTGTAATGGGACCAATGATTATCAATAAAGTTTCATTACAGACACCTTATAGCTGGACGTTGCAGTCTGGGACTATATTAACATCATGAGAGCTTCACCAGAGGGCAGAGGGGTCCGTATGTAACTTGGGGTCGTCTGTAAGTCAGGTGTCCTTAAGTAAGGGAAACCGCCTGTATTTCAAAAGGCAGATATCAGGTTAATGATGATGAAGTACAGGCGGTCCCCAACTTAAGGACACCCAACTTACAGACAACCGATAGTTAAAGACAGACCCCTCTGACCTCTGGTGAAGCTTCCTGAATGCTTTCCTATAGTCCCAGACTGCACTGATCAGCTGTAAGGTGTCTGTAATGAAGCTTTATTGATAATTCTTGGTCCCATTACAGCAAAAAATGTTTAAACTCCAATTGTCACTGGGGCCAACATTTTTTTTTGTCTGGATCTACAATTATAAAATATACAGTTTCGACTTACATACAAATTCAACTTAAGAACAAACCTCCGGACCCTATCTTGTACGTAACCCAGGGACTGCCTGTATATTGCATTATCCAACTCTTCCTGTTATAAAGATATACAGGCACCACTAAGCCGAGTCTTCATATTTGGGATCCTATTGGGAAAAACAGCTATTTTTGGGTCTCTATAAAAGGACTTTCTTATTTCTACGCAAAACGATAAAGCAGTTACATAAACAATATGGTCATAGGAACTATACAAAAAAATGATAAAAACATATAGAAAATGTTATATAAAAGAATAAAAGAATGACATAGATAAGAAAGCACATAAATCTATCCTAGGTTCCCATTATCTATAGAGCATCGTTAACAAACCCATTACCAAGAAAAAAAAAATATGTGACTGCCATCCTAATAGCTTATCAAGGATTACAAGTAATTAAAGTCTACATTTTAAATTCAAAGGGGTGTGACCCATTAGGAACACATGAGCGCCCAGCTGCCTCTACCGCTGACCTTTTCGGAGTCAGGAGAATGGACAGATGGTATCAGCACAGATCCCAAGCCCGGCCTAGAAAACACTCAAGCATTTCATCTGCCATAGAAAAAAAATGAAGGGCTAAATTCCAATTACTTTGGGGGTGGCACAAAAATCCTCCAGAAACATAAATTTTTTTTTAAAAATAACAAAGATTCTTTCCTGTAGGGAATTGATCATCCGATCTGAAATGTTACAACTTACTAACTAGTAATAGTGTAATAACAATTTATAATTTCGATCGATTAAAAACTGATTTGGACTCATGGGGATCATATACATTACCACAGAAGGAATGACAACTATGTTATGTGAAATAAATGAAAAATTTTGGTAAAATTTTTTTTCTGAATGATTATATTAGAGTATGTCGGGGGATGTAAGAGTTCTTCTTTTGGAGACTGTGCCAATAAAGGAGGCCTTGTAGGCTTGTGGAGACTTACAGCTATTCTCCACTGGGAGATTCTGGGAAATATGCAAATATGTTTTCCAGGTTGGGAAAAGGAAAACATTGCCTCTTGGCTACCTTGTAAGGCAGCTCTCTTAACAATTTTTTGAAAGCCTGTTGACATGATGCAGGTTTTCATATTGTATAATAATAAGAGACCTTACAATTTCCTAAGGAGCTGTAGCCTCGAAGTAGATATCAAGGGGTATAGTAATGACATAGACAAAATGGAAAAGGTTCTTCAGCGAGACCGATTAAAAAAACATTGTAGCTTTATTCCATCATGATTAAAAGTCTAAAAAACTGATGGGTCACTGTTCTGTACTTAAGTGCAGTTGTTGCACCAGAATCCCAAGCTACAACCATCTGTGATGAGTTGAGTTCCTGCCTCTTATTTATCACTTTGCTTTAGGCGCAGTTTAGGCACAATGTTAGATTCGGGCTCTTACATGTCATCCTCCTACAGGTTCCTCTCTGATTCTCTCCCGCACCCCAGCATGAGAATGACCCCCACAGCAGAGCCCAGGTGTGTGACACCCTGCACCCAGTGACCTCCTCAGCAGTGGCTTCTCCTGGAGGGGATCCCCCAATGCTGGTCTCCTGCTGCCCCCTGTAATTCTGCACAGTATCCCCCTCAGACACCAGTGGGGTCATCCTGCTACACGGGGACACTTCTCTGTCCTGTCTGCAGCTCCCACTCACTTCTTTTATGTCCTGCTCTTAGCTGCTACTTTTGCAGATTGTTTGTAAATAAAAGGTCATGAATTGTAAACAGAGGCTGCACATAGTGTCTGCAGTGTCTGCTGAGCTCTGCTGCTGGCGATAAGCTGCCCTGACCGCCTTCCCTTTCTCTCTCCCGAGAGCCGGTGAAGTCAACAAGCTCTTGGGAGCTCTAGCACTGCAGTGTTTAATGCACTGTTATACACTAATGCTTATGGGTTAGTTCACTGTGGCTGCACTATAGATCCCGCGAGCTTGATGATGTCATCGGCTCTCGGGAGAGAAAAAGGGCTGCTTGAGTCAAGCTGTCGTTGTGAATATTTAGGATAATACCTGAGCATCAAGCACCCTGTGTGACGAATGCAGGTGCGCTTGGCGCTCATTAGCATAATTTTAAAAACGGATGGGTGTTTCTAAATGGTAGATTTCCTTTAAATCGGTCTCGCTGGAGAACCCTATTACATTTTTTCTATGTGATTCATCTGGAGCAACCCAGAGCTATTTCTCTCTGTGAATTTGACCTTTTACTCTTTGTCCATTTCTCCTACATGGTGAGCTGTATCTGTACTTATTCTTTACAGGCAGTCTCCGGGTTACATACAAGATAAGTTCCATAGGTTTGTTCTTAAGTTGAATTTGTATGTAAGTAGAAACTGTATATTTTATAATTGTTGCTCCAGACAATTGGAGTTTCAAAATTATTTGCTGTAATGGGACCAAGGATTAGCAATAAATCTTCATTACAGACACATTACAGCTGATCATTGCAGCCTGGGACTATAGTAACATCCAGAGAGGTCACCAGAGGTCACAGGGGGCAGAGGGGTCCGTTTGTAACTAGGGGTCATCTGTAAGTCGGGTGTCCATAAGTAGGGGACTGCCTGTATTTGCAAATATAGTAATGACCTGGTTTAGGTTGGAGCCTAAAGAGAATGCTTGCCAGAGCCACAAAACATCAGTCCTTAGGTCCGTTGTTTGCGGATTGTGAGGTCTGGATGACCTGAGTCCGGATTCTGTCTAAATGTACTGACCACTCAAAGCTTCAAATCCTCAAGATGATCATGATTACCCAGGCCAGAAGAAATTTCTAAAATCTAAGCTTTAGAGGCTTTAGCAGAATTGATTTGGACTTTGGTGGACCAGGAAGTCCATAAAGACTAGGAGAGCCTTAGAGGCTTCGCATGGGGCGGATATCTGGTTGCAACTTCTACCCATGTTAATTTGGTGGGAGCTGAGTTGCCTCTTTGACAAGTGAGGTTGAGTGAAACTTGAGTGAAACTTCTACTTATCCAGTTGACTTCAATAACATCTAATTTATGGTGCATAGTGGACATTACAACCCAATCTTTCAGGGACCAGATAGGGTAGACATAAAGATAAGCCATTTCAACATGACAACTTCTTCACTAGGGCAACAGAGCAACAAAATTGTAAAACGGAATGACAGTGCCGCTTCTTAAAGGAAATCTGAAATCTGGATTTAGTATTTGACACCAAGCCCACTTATACCCTGTTGTGTGCGCCCTGAAACAGGACATGTTCTTCCTTTATCTTCAAATGGCTTTGTTTTGGAGAATACAATCTTTCAAAATTATGCAAAGGACCCTCAAGGGCTCCTGTCTACATCACAGAAGTCTCTTCGATATCCATTGTCTGCTATTTATGCATGCCACTGCTTAGCGTTACTGCTTCCGCTTCCATTCCAAGCCAGAGAGCCGGTGACATCATAGCCGGTGACATCATAGCCGGTGACATCATAGCCAGTGACATCAGAGCCAGAAGGGGCTTCTGCAATGTAGAACAGAGCCCCTGAGGTTCAATTGCTTAACTTTTTTTTAAAAAAAACTATTTTCTCAAAAACAAGGCGATTAAAAGATAAAGGAAGAACCAATCATGTTTCAGGGGACACTTGGTGTACAATACTGCACCCATGTGGTAGATTTCCTTTCATTGGTCAGCCATAAGATGGACTAGCTAATAGGAGAACACAACGGAGACTTGGGTAGTCTAGGAACATGTGTCATGGTTTATAATAGTCCATTTATAATAGTCCAAGGAGTGAGGAAGTCACTCTATAATGGGGAAAATACAAGAAAAACAACCTACTTTGCTGCAGGAGAAACCTCTAAAAAGTGAAAAACAAAAAAGTTTAAAAATGTCCTTTAAATTGAGGTTCTCTCTATTAATAGGACTAATATATTGACAAAATTGATGGATATTGCCCGGGCTAAGCATTGAAAGAAAGTCACCTACGATCCAGGTGGTTTTCTCAAGCTGGTGGTTTTTGGGGAGGTGTCAGTGTATGTGATCCATCAGTACTTATCCTAAACACAATACAAAATGAATGTAGTGTTAATATGTGAATGGGTAAATTGCAGTTTAATGTGGGGATTACTCAGGCTGGCATAATTGAACTTGCTTTAAATGTATTCAGCATCTTTCAGAGTGAAGCCTTCAAGCTTCGAGACTAAACTCCAGCGCTTAATAGAAATATGCAGGTGAAAGTACAATTAATTCTCATTACCGCCCCATACATTGTTAGTTGCACAGCCATGAGTAAAATTAAAATGGCAATCACAATTAGAGCGCTGCAACCTCATTGTACAAGAAATTAGTCACAAATTAAAAGTCCTGGAACTATTATACGTTCCTCTATCGCCTTATTGTCACAACTGCCTCGCCAGGCATGTAACACCTATTATGTATTCAACGCCACTTTAATTTTCTAATGTCTTTTGTTTTCTGGGGGTTTTTTTTTTTTTGGCTTTTCAGCATTTTTTCAAATTTGAGGTTTTCTACTTTTAGGTTTATGTGCAACTTATATGCAAGGAAGCTTCAAGACATTGCAGATCCCTACTATGGCTATCATATTCTTATAGTTCATTGTGCATTTTAGGGGTAATACTGACTTGTGTTACTTTTTGTCTTTTTTAGGGGTTTCTATTGTTGGTAGTTTATGGCAAATTCACAGGATATACTATAAATGCCCAAAAGCTGCTGTTCCCAACACAAGATCTAAAGTCCACCCACCAATTTGGCTTCAATAGTAGGATGGCATGCACAACTCAGTCCCAAAGGTAAGATCCTTGAGTATTGGACATTTGTTCTTTGAACTGTGTTTATGCCACAAATGTTCAATATGTTAATACCCCTTTATGAAGAATATTTTTCAAGTTCTCTTGAGCACCTATGATCAACAACCAAGAGTTTGGCCAACAATTTCGGTGGAGGCTTTATAACCATCATTTTCTCCTTCTGTAGATAGTGTAGACCCCTATCCTAAAGCTTGGTGATACATATATCCTACTTTAGATAAGACCATTCAGATCACAAAGTGGGAGCATTGTAACCCGTAATATCACTATATAAAAGGGAACAGAATTGGATCTTTCTTATGGACTGGATAACAATCCGGAACGCTTTGCACCTGTTGGGTATATTATATTTCCTAATCACAAATTCACAATATCAAGTAGGATTTAGGATTCAGATCTCGAGATCTAAGATCGACAACACAAAATCCCCCGATAGTGGCATAAACCTACTAGACCAACTAGACCTACTAGGCTTTGATTAAAATTTAAATTTATTGGATTTCTGACCCTTTGGATTGTCTGGGAGTGAAATTGATTTCTGATTCTACTTCATGTTGTTGGAGTACATGGACTCATTGGGGGTCATTTACGGATCATATACATTACCACAGAAGGAATGACAACTATGTTATGTGAACCAAATGAAAAATTTTGCTTAAATTTTTTTTTCTGAATGATTATATTAGAGTACGTCGGGGGATGTAAGAGTTCTTCTTTTGGAGACTATGCCAATAAAGGCCGCCTTGTAGGGTTGTGGAGACTTAGAGCCATTCATACTCCACTGGGAGATTCTGAGAAATATGCAAATATGTTTTCCAGGTTGGGAAAAGGAAAACATTGCCTCTTGGCTACCTTGTAAGGCAGCTCTCTTAACAATTTTTTGAAAGCCTATTGACATGATGCAGGTTTTCATATTGTATAATAATAAGAGACCTTACAATTTCCTAAGGAGCTGTAGCCTCGAAGTAGATATCAAGTGGCATAGTAATGATGGAAAAGGTTCTTCAGCGAGACCGATTAAAAAAACATTGTAGCTTTATTTCATCATGATTAAAAGTCTAAAAAAATGATGTATCACTGTTAAGTGCAGTTGTTGCACCAGAATCCCAAGCTACAACCATCTGTGATTAGCTGAGTTCCTGCCTCTTATTAATCACTTTACTTTAGGCACAGTTTAGGCGCAATGTTAGATTCGGGCTCTTACATGTGATCCTCCTACAAGCTCCTCTCTGCTTCTCTCCCGCACCCCACCATGAGAATGACCCCCACAGCAGAGCCCAGGTGTGTGACACCCTGCACCCAGTGACCTCCTCAGCAGTGGCTTCTCCTGGAGTGGATGCCCCAGTGCTGCTGCACCCCTGTAATTCTGCACTGTATCCCCCTCAGACACCAGTGGGGTCATCCTGCAACACGGGGACACTTCTCTGTCCTGTCTGCAGCTCCCACTCACTTCTTTTCTGTCCTGCTCTTAGCTGCTACTTTTGCAGATTGTTTGTAAATAGAAGGTCATGAATTGTAAACAGAAGCTGCACATAGTGTCTGCAGTGTCTGCTGAGCTCTGCTGCTGGGGATAAGCTGCCCTGCCCACCCTCCCTTTCTCTCTCCCGAGAGCCAGTGAAGTCAACGAGCTCTTGGGCGCTCTAGCACAGCAGTGTTTAATGCACTGTTATACACTAATGCTTATGGGTTAGTTCACTGTGGCTGCACTATAGATCCCGCGAGCTTGATGATGTCATCGGCTCTCGGGAGAGAGAAAGGGCTGCTTGAGTCAAGCTGTCGTTGTGAATATTTAGGATACTACCTGAGCATCAAGCGCCCTGTGTGACGAATGCAGGTGCTCTTGGCGCTCATTAGCATAATTTTAAAAACGCTTTTCCGCCGAAACACCTCAGTTCCTGGCTAATACAAGACCGGCACCTGCACGTGGATAATAACACCTGTCTAAAGGTATGCTTGCCTAATGATGGGTGTTTCTAAATGGTAGATTTCCTTTAAATCGGTCTCGCTGGAGAACCCTTTTACATTTTTTCTATGTGATTCATCTGGAGCGACCCAGAGTTATTTCTTTTTTTTTTTAAAAGAATTTATTTTTGCAATTTTGAAATTTTATACAATTAAAATAAACAAAATCGAAGAACAAGATTGTCTGTCACATATTTCTTTCCCCCCATTACAGGATTATTAAGCAACAACCATGGTAACAATCAGGTTCTTACTGCGTTTCAAAACTAACCGAGGGATATTACAGTAAATGACAGCAGGATACTACAGCCAGACATCTTGATACAACACAAATAACTATTGACACATAGACAATCAGTCACACACACACACACACACACCAGCACGCTCAGTCTCCTTCATCATGGAGAGGAGTATATATCACACGTGATTATAAGGCAGTATGGGGAGTCGCGCACCATCTGGACCAGATGCGATCAAACTTCTGGGGACACTTCCTGTTGGTATACAGGGACCGGTAGTGGGGAATGACACTGTTAATAAGTAGTATCCATCTTTTTAACGGAGGGGGCTCCTGGTCCTTCCAGGTCATCACCACCACTTTTCGGGCGTAGTATAATACAAACCTAAAGAAAATTTTGTCATAGTGGCCATTGATAACTTCATTTATGATACCGAGGAGACACACAGAGGGAGACAGTAATCGTGGGAAATCAAAGTGTACATTTAGGAACTCCAGCACTTCGGACCAGAAGACATGGACCCTAGGGCAGGACCAGACACAATGCAGGAAGGATCCGACTTCAGCCTGACAGCGAAAGCAAAGATCATTGGGCATTGCTCCCATGCGGAATAGTCTAGCAGGGGTGAAGTATACTCGATGGAGGAATTTAGATTGGATCAGGAAGTCCCTCGCGCTCACTACAGATGTGAAGTAGGACAGTTCGACCTCCCTCCAGTCATCATCTGACAGGTCAGGGATATCCTGTCTCCAGCGTTCACGGGCTCTATCAAATGGTCTGGACTTTTGCTCTTGCAGGAGAGCATAGCACTGAGTGAGTGGCTTAGGGAGGTCCGGGGTACTCATCAGAGTCTCTAGTTTGGAGAATTTCACTGTCAGGCTGAAGGAGCCGAATTGGGCTTTGAATGCATGTCGCAGTTGCGTGTAATGGAAGCTGGCCGTAGTGGGTACAGTATGTCTCTCCCTTATTTCGTTAAAGCTGAGTAATTCTGCTTCCGGAGATAATAGCTGGCCTACAAATTTCACCCCCGCCGCCCCCCACATTGTCCAGCCCGGGAGGGAGAGGAAGTGAGAAAGCCACGGATTGAGCCACAATGGAGTCCTGGGCGAGAGAGGGGGAGAGCTGCTCGGTTCTACCAGGGATTGCGCCCTACGCCAGCACACCGCTACCGTACGTAGGGGAAGTGGGGTATCAGATGGGGACTTGTATCTGTACAGCAAGTTTGTAAGGGCCTCGTAGGAACCTACCAGGGCACCAGCCAGTGCAGTAGCTGCATTACCCATGTCTATATCTATCCACCACTGGGCATATACTAGCTGGGAAGCCAGGTAATAAAGATACAGATCCGGGGCAGCCAGTCCACCCCTAGCCTTGGGAGCCTGAAGCAGCGCTAAACTGAATCGTGGGGCACTACACTGCCAGTAAAAGGACCTGAGAATGCCGTCTATGCGTTTAAACAGGCTCTTTGGAAGCAGTATAGGACAAGCGTGAAAAAGGTATAAGAATTTTGGAAGAAAAATCATTTTAAATATGTTAATACGCCCGTACAGAGACAAGGGGAGAGTGGACCAGGCTTTTAGACGCGATTCAGTTGCAGTTATCAGGGGTGTAATGTTTAACTCTGTAAATGCCTGGACCTTGCGTGACACCTGGACTCCCAGATATTTAAAGGTGGACACCACCTGGACTGGGACGGGGAGGGAGTGTACCCCTACATCAGATAAGGGAAAGAGGGCTGATTTGTCCCAGTTAACCCGAAGGCCTGAGAACCCCCCATAGCGTTCTATCAAGGACAGAAGGGATTCCAGAGAGGGGCCCACATCTCCAAGATATACAAGTGTATCATCAGCATAGAGAGATACCTTCTCAATAATAGTACCTCTAGTTATGCCCTTAATGCCCTCAGAGTGGCGGATCGCCACAGCAAGGGGTTCAATGGCGAGTGCGAAGAGGAGGGGAGATAGTGGGCAACCCTGTCTAGTGCCCCTGGCCATAGGGAGAGTAGGTGAGATGTTAAGATTAGTCCGTACCCTAGCCTTGGGATCATTATACAGTAGTTTAACTAATGCTGTAAATCGAGGGCCAAAACCCATTCTAGGCAGGAGGGTCCATAAATATGTCCACTCTACTGAGTCAAACGCCTTACAATTGTCTAAGGATAATATAAACCCAGGGTCTGGAGACCGCTCTGCTTCTGCAATGTTCAGGTGTAGTCTTTGTATATTTATGTCAGTTCCCCTCCCAGGCATAAAGCCTGTCTGGTCTGGGTGAACCAATGATATCTTCCGGCACGGACATCCACGCAGTGGCTAAAGCAGAAGTATAATTACGAATCTGCATGGTAAATTTATTTCCTTTTCACCAAACTTAATTGAATGTAATCTGGAACATGTCTGTGAACATGTAGCTCCGAAATTAACAAGACAAAATAATGGTTTTTTCCCTTCTTCTAATCGTAGAGAGGCGACGTCTTGGTGATTTTTATTTTATTGTGTGGAGGAGACTATGCTCGAATGAATTCTCTTTATTCTTCTGGCCGGACGGAAGAAATAGAAGAAATCTCTCCAGAGCCCCTCATGTCATGATATGGTCAATGGTCCATTCAACAACCACTCACCCAAGGCCTTCAAGTGGAAGTTTGCTTTAATTGGTTGAAAATTAAAAAAACATTCTTACCAAACAAAATTGTAACCTTTGACCCCGGGTGTCAGCTCTGCCTGACACCAAACTTGTCTTTGATTGTTGGAATCCTTCCCCCCATTTAAATGGCGGCTCTCGAGGGACCCGCTCGAGCTTGAGTTGTAGAGGCAGCTGGCACAGATGTGATTGGGTCAATACTCTATGCATTGCGAGGCTTCGCTACGACATGATGGGATTCCTCAATTTACTAACATTGCTTACAGCTCGTTCTAGATGGAAGCGTCTGGAAATCAGTATAATATTTAGGGGTTAGTGAAATGATGAAGACATTTTATGAAGGCAGAAATATACTTTATAAATGTTAAAAATATTAGGCAAGACAAATTTAACCCCCCCTCCCCAGTATTTATGAATGTAACTTTAAGGGTATTTCCAGATCTTGTATAGTGGTCTATAATCCTGTATAGGATCGGTCATCCTTATCAGAATGGAGGCGCTTTTACATTTGGGAATGATCACCTGCCACCATCTTCATGTACAGCTCCGTTCTTCATGTAGTGGCCAAGGCTGGTAACTGTAGCTCAGTTCCCACTCGAGATGAGTTACAATGACACAGCTTGGCCAGAATACAGAACCAGTTGATATGATATGTATAGGTCAGCTATATACAAAATCGGGAAAAACCCCTTAGGCATGCCATAATTATTAGTTATTTCTCTAATTCTATTATTTTATTTGGGTTTCTTTACTAAATAGTTTTCTTAATTCAGAATATTTTTTCATCATAAAATAGCTTTTAATTTCAGTTTCAAAAAAAGATAATTGAAGTAATTTCTATAGAATAATTATAAGTAGGCACAGGATGGGAAACACAAGAGGCAGGTGGTAGACGCTTCCTAACCATGATAAAGACAGGTGGTGGACCCTTCCTATCTATGATAGAGACAGGTAGTGTGGACCTTTCCTAACTATGATATAGACAGGTGGTGGACCCTTCCTTACTATAATAGAGAAAGGTGGTGGACCCTTCCTTACTATGATAGAGACAGGTGATGGATCCTTTCTAACTATGATATAGACAGGTAGTGCACGCTTCCTAACTATCAAAGAGAAAGATGGTGGACCTTCTTAAATATGATTGAGACAGGTGGTGGACCATTTCAAACTATGATAGAGGCATGTGTTGGACCCTTCCAAAGTATGATAAAGACAGGTGGTGGACACTTTCTAACTATGATAGAGACATGTGGTGGAAACGTTCTAATTATGATAGAGACAGGTGGTGGACCCTTCCAAACTATGATAGAGACAGGTGGTGGAAACTTTCTAATTATGATAGAGACAGGTGGAGGACCCCTCCAAACTATGATTGAGACAGGTGGTGGACACTTTCTAACTATGATAGAGACAGGTGGTGGACCCTTCTAAACTATGATTGAGACAGGCAGTGGACCCTTCTAAACTATGATTGAGACAGGCAGTGGACCCTTCTAAACTATGATTGAGACAGGCAGTGGACCCTTCTAAACTATGATAGAAACAGGTGGTGGAAACTTTCTAATTATGATAGAGACAGTATGATAGAGAGGTGGTGGATACTTTCTAACTATGATAGAGACAGGTGGTGGACCCTTCCAAACTATGACAGAGACAGGTGGTGGACCCTTCCAAACTGTGATATAGAAAGGTGGTAGATTCTTCCTAACTATTATAAAGATAGGTGGTGGACCCTTCCTAACTGTGATAGATACAGGTGGTGGATACAAATCTACAGGATAGGTAATAATTGGTATTATAGGTATGTAATAATTTTCTGATTGAGCATGAACTCAAAAGCACAGGCCATAACACAGCAGATTTCCCCTGGAGTATCCCTTTAATATGGAGTTCAATTTGAATGTTGCAATGCCATATACAGCCTTTGGATAAAAGCGGTGCTCTATCTATAACCTCCCCTTGACTTGGTCCAAAAAATATTGACATTTCTCTTAATTTAAAATAGACCAAATCAGTTTTCGATTGTCCCATCATCGCACAAGCTATGGCGATGCAAAATGATATTAAAGGGGCAGCCCTGTAAAATAAAATTATAGGTAAAGGGATTATAAAGGGGATAAAAAATGATAATTTCTTATTGCTTCCCATGCAATTCCTGTACTAACACTCCCGTTTCCTGTTTATAATCCACTTCCTGGGCGTCTCCTGACACCACATGAAACACAGGAAGAGGCGACTCAGGAAAATCAGTAGAGTGACATCATGTATACAATTTACATATATCTCCTGTCATCAAAACAGGATAAAACTGGTGAAACATTCCGGAATCATTAGCAGGTGAATTGTACCTTTCACATATAAGAGGCGTCTCCATGAATCACCAGAACATGGAAATATTCCCAGTTTATTAAAATTCACCGGTGACTGTATGATAATCTCCTCCACGCCGCGGCCGCCAAACATTGTTAATCTTTTAATGCCATCATCTCACTACACGATACAAATAGGACTATACTCAAACGTGGCAACGCGGCAATACAAGATGTCACGCTGCCGAAATATATAGAAAATAAAATCCCCGGATCACCTTAGTCACCTTGGTAAGAGATACATATACATGGCACCTGCTGATAAGTACAATCTTTATGCTAACATATCTTGTGCCTAAAGGGCACACGGAGACGGACCCCTCCAGTCAATTATTAAGACTTGTGAGTAATGAAAGGGAATGTGATTTCTTCGGAGAAGTGAAGACAAACCAAGTGTGAACAATCGTTTCATTCAAAGGTTAGAGAATAATGCGGAATATCCGTCCCGATGACTCCTCAGCTTGTACCGCATCCTATATGTTTTTGTCGGTGCCGGTGTGACTTTAGGATTAACTTTGTTGGTAAAAATTAAAGGAACAAGCTCCAAATTTGATCTTTACCATTGACCATTATGAGGACATAGCAGAGGTAGAAGTGCACCCTGATCCTCAAGCAGTGGTCCCTAAACATTGTGCTGTAAACTCATACCAGGTCGTAGGTCATTTAGTCCCAGGACGAAATTGTGGTCACAGGGTGTGCTGTGGGGGTGGACATGTTATGGCATTAATATCATACAGCAACAGAAATTGCACAGGCAGCATTAGCAGTTCTGGTCACATTTCAGGAACGTAGACCAGAATGACTACTGTTGGCTAGGTTCATTCTACCAAGACCAGAATGAGGCGCCAGGCCATCCTAAAATGGGCTTCAGAAGGTCGGATAGAACTTCCACAACTCCTAGTCTTATGCCATGAGCAAGATGAGTTGCCAGGCCATGACACGAATGGCCCCAGGGGGTCAGGCAGGGCATCCATAACCTCCCAATCTCGACATGGAGCCCAAAATTGACCCATTCTCTCAAGGGCCCCAAACATTGACTTGGTAAGTTGAATGGGGTGATTCTGGAACTCCATATCAGGTTGTAGCAGCCCTATCCAGCCTTCTGGAGCCATTTCCGGAATGGCCTGGTGCCTTGTCCTGGTTGCGACTGAATTTCTGCTAAGAACGGAGACTGTCTGAATGCAGCCGCCCGCCTGAAATCCTGACCCAGTCTATGGGGAACGGGTGCCCTTGCTTTCAGACTTCACAGAAGGGGACAGCCCTGTGGGCAATCCCGGGGATTCAACTGGTTCACCACTAGGAGGACCCACTTCTTCAGACCAAGTCAGGGCTTCACGAGGGTGGCTACCTTTTGGTAGATGACAACCACTCTTGGCAATTCTGCTGTGAATGTGATGAAGCTCTAGGCCAGCACTGAAAGGGCTCTAGGAGGTCAGTCACAGCTTCCATAACCTCCCGATTCGCAGTCAAGTCAAATAGAGTTACATCTCTAGCTTATTTTATATTGGAGTTAACTGGAAGAACTCAAAGCTACTCACAAAGTTTAGTATATATAATATTTCAGGGTCTTTTACATAAGGCAAGAGTATTTTAT
Source organism: Engystomops pustulosus (assembly GCA_019512145.1). Lineage (NCBI taxonomy): Eukaryota > Metazoa > Chordata > Amphibia > Anura > Leptodactylidae > Engystomops > Engystomops pustulosus. Next base: position 15,644,443 of record CM033641.1, read on the forward strand.
GTAAGTCCATGACATGCAAGGCCTAACCAGGCGTAGAAAAGCTCCTTAGTCTGTGCCAGAAACTGAATCAGTGCCCATGCCCCTCTTCATGCAGCTATACACCCACTTGGTATGGGGGGGGGGGGGACACAGATCCTGGTCGTACGCAGGGAGCTGTACATATTTCAGAGCTTGTACACCAAAATTATGGCGCACAAGTTTTTGATAAAGCCCTCACCCCTATGTGACCCATAGGTTAGGGCTTAAGAGGGAACCTAAAATATAGGGACAAAAGTATAAAAAAATGTTTTACCTGATAATCTTAATAACTGCATGTCCAAGGTTCCTGGGATTCTAAATGCTACTTTAAGGCCATTTTCAATAGATAGATAGATATGAGATAGATAGATAGATAGAAAGATGTGAGATAGATAGATAGATAGATAGATATGAGATAGATAGATAGATAGATAGATAGATAGATAGATAGATAGATAGATAGATACATAGATAGATAGATAGATAGATATGAGATAGATAGATAGATATGAGATAGATAGATAGATAGATAGATAGGAGATAGATATGAGATAGATAGATAGATATGAGATAGATAGATAGATAGATAGGAGATAGATAGATAGATAGATAGATAGATAGATAGATAGATAGATAGATATGAGATAGATAGATATGAGATAGATAGATAGATATGAGATAGATAGATATGAGAGAGATAGATAGATATGAAATAGATAGATTGATACATGGATATGAGATAAATAGATAGATATGAGATAGATAGATAGATATATAGATAGATATGAGATCGATAGATATGAGATGAAAGATAGATATGAGATAGATAGATAGGAGATAGATAGATAGATAGATATGAGATAGATAGATAGATAGATAGGAGATAGATAGATAGATAGATAGATAGATAGATAGATATGAGATAGATAGATATGAGATAGATAGATAGATATGAGATAGATAGATATGAGAGAGATAGATAGATAGATAGATAGATAGATAGATAGATAGATATGAAATAGATAGATTGATACATGGATATGAGATAAATAGATAGATATGAGATAGATAGATAGATAGATAGATATATAGATAGATATGAGATCGATAGATATGAGATGAAAGATAGATATGAGATAGATAGATAGGAGATAGATAGATAGATAGATAGATAGATAGATAGATAGATAGATAGATATGAGATAGACAGATAGATATGAGATAGATAGATATAGATATGAGATAGATAGATAGATAGATATGAGATAGATAGATAGATATGAGATAAATAGATATATAGATAGGAGATAGATATGAGATAGATAGATAGATAGATAGATAGATAGATAGATAGATAGATATGAGATACAGAGATAGATATGAAATAGATAGATATGAGATAGATAGATACGATAGGAAAATACAAGCAGCACACTTGACGTGTTGATCAGATGGGTGCAGGCAACACAGGACTGGGCCCCAAGTCCTCCAGATCCTTTTATTCCATCACATATAACAATAGCGACGTTTTGCCTCAAGAGAGCCTTTTTCAAGCCATTTACATAGTGCAATCAGCGGAAATTTATACAAACTAACAAGGTCATGTGACTTCCAATGATCCGCCTACCATATTTACATATTAGTGTTGAAATATATACAAAATGCATAAAAATACATGGAAACCATCAGTGAATCATTGTATACATATCAAGTTCTATACAAGTTTACTTATTAGGTTAAAAATGATGTGCTGATGATAGACTAACCTTCTATCTATAAAGTGCTGCAGTGCTAGTGCCGAAGGAAAAAGTTCCCTGTTTCTTCCTGGATGTGTCCCCGCGTTTGTAATAGTCTCCGATCTTTCACAAAAACTGATGCAGCATGTGAGGAATAATATAATCGCTTTGAAATGCATAGATGGAACGCACGCTAGGTGCGACACAACGCGCATGCGCCGGAAAAACCCGGCTTGTGTGTCAGACGTCATGGCAACCAGATACCATGGTCGCACGTCGCGTGTGACACAATGCGCATGCGCCGGAGAAAGCCGGCTTGTATATCGGACATCATGGCAACTAGATACCATTGTCCGCCACGTAAGACATGCAAAAAACTCACAAAGGTGCTATAAAAAGAGGTCCAGTGGGTAATATATACCCCTCTCTGTACTACAGAACATTCAAGGTACACTAAATGAAAAAATTGATGAATATATAACGGCGCCACAGCCATATATAAGAGACTGTATGAATGTGTGACAAGGAATGAAGGGTCTGGTTAACCCCTCCCGGTGTGAAATGACAAAGCGTACTTATGGCAATCTAAACCCCTTCCTTATTGTGCCACTAGCATAATAATGCATATTTAGTCCCAGGCTAGGGGCGCCAACATTTACAATATTGCATAACTATGCTTAAAGGACACCTGTCATCAGGTCTCTGCCACTAGTCCTGTCACCTCTACCTGTTGGAGCAGCTCACAAGGATCCCATCCCAGCCTTTATCTAGTTATTTCATACATTATTCATTGTAAAATCATCTATTCTTTATTATGTAAATGAGGCTGGTCACATGGTCAGAGGCAGTGATGTCCCCCCTGTTACCCCTCCCCTCTCCTCCCCCTGCTCATGTCTGTGTGTAATGTATAGTAAAGCATGGCTAGTGTGTGTGCTGCATCTGCTGACATGCTGCATCCTCCTAATATACAGGTGAGAGACACAGACATCAGCTACACAAGTACCTGACATGTTCTGCTGTAACATGGCTGCCTTGAGCTGCTGTATCTCTCCTATACACACACACATGCTGCAGGGGGCGTGGCCACCAGCACCAGGAAGCACATCATTATACAGCCTCACATCATTATACAGGCTGTCAGTCAAGCACTGGGGGTGTGGCTGTGCCTCCCACTCATGAATAGAGTGGACAGCTTGAATATGCTAATTGGACATTTCACAGGTCATTTGCATACAGCTTTAGGACCTCATTGCTTAGGTTTACAGGCATGTAGAGGGACAATGAAGGGATAGAGGCAATGCTCTCTAATGGCAGTTAGTTTAGGGGGGTTATTTTGCATGACGGGTTCTCTTTAAGTTGATTTACATTGGATCGCTCATATCAGGACCTCAACTGGCACATCTAATTATATAAACCATGGAAATCTGGCAACTGATGACGAATACACAAAAAATGCAATAATACATGAAGAATATTCAATGCAGGAGAAAAATGTTGCGCAGGGAGTTTAGGTCTTATTTAGTGATACCATACTTACCATTGATTTTAACATTAATATTTTTCTCTTTTCAGAATATAAGAAGCCGATCCTGGATGTTTCCCTGCGCAGCATTTTTCTCCTGCATTGAATATTCTTCATGTATTTTTGCATTTTTTGTGTATTCGTCATCAGTTGCCAGATTTCTATGTATTTTTTATGCATTTTGTATATATTTCAACACTAATATGTAAATATGGTAGGCGGATCATTGGAAGTCACATGACCTTGTTAGTTTGTATAAATTTCCGCTGATTGCACTATGTAAATGGCTGGAAAAAAGCTCTCTTGAGCCAAAACGTCGCTATTGTTATATGTGATGGAATAAAAGGACCACATCTGGTTTTCACTACAAACGGAGTGCTGCTCGTTTTCTTCAATTTCTTTCTTTCTAGATAGATAGATAGATATAAGATAGATAGATATGAGATAGATAGATAGATATGAGATAGATAGATAGATAGGAGATAGATAGATAGATAGATAGATAGATAGATAGATAGATATGAGATAGAGAGTTAGATAAATATGAGATAGATAGATATGAGATAGATAGATATGAGATAGATAGATAGATAGATAGATATGAGATAGATAGGAGATAGATAGATAGATAGATAGATAAATAGATAGGTATGAGATAGATATGAAATAGATAGATAGATAAATAGATAGGTATGAGATAGATAGATAGATAGATAGATAGATAGATAGATAGATATGAGATAGATAGATAGATAGATAGATAGATAGATAGATAGATAGATAGATAGATATGAGATAGATAGATAGATAATAGATAGATAGATAGGAGATAGATAGGTATATGATAGATAGATAGATAGATAGATAGATAGATAGATAGGAGATAGATAGATAGATAGATAGATAGATAGATAGATAGATAGATAGATAAATAGATAGGTATGAGATAGATATGAAATAGATAGATAGATAAATAGATAGATAGATATGAGATAGATAGATAGATAGATAGATAGATAGATAGATATGAGATAGATAGATAGATAGATAGATAGATAATAGATAGATAGATAGATAGATAGGAGATAGATAGGTATATGATAGATAGATAATAGATAGATAGATAGATAATAGATAGATAGATATGAGATAGATAGATAGAAAGATAGATAGATAGATATGAGATAGATAGATAGAAAGATAGATAGATATGAGATAGATAGACGGATAGATATGAGATAGATAGATATTAGATAGATAGATATGAGATAGATAAATAGATAGATAGATAGATATGAGATAGATAGATAAATAGATAGGTATGAGATAGATAGATAGATAGATATGAGATAGATAGATAGATAGATAGATAGATAGATAGATAGATAGATAGTGATAGATATGAGATAGTTAGTAGTATGAATTTTATAGACCTGATAATAAGATATTTAAGGTACCGGAACATGATCTTAGACATGGATACTAACCCTCTTCTTATCCTCAGGATTAGGTTGTTCCGTTAACACAAGATTTTTTTTGTGGCGAGGATAAAGCCCTGTGTGTAGCCCCGGACGGGCGCTGTATGTAATTCTCCATCGCTGTGAAGTAATAAAGTACTCCTGTATCTATTACAGATGTAGAGAGATCTCGACTTGTGCAGGTTCTCCCAGCGCCGGCCATAATAGACTCTTCCTGCCATTATCCATTCATCCGGAGTAATAAATGACTGGGCCGCAGCGCGCCATATACCACCCGGCCAAGATAACGGCTGAAAGGAGAAAATTACATTTTGCTTTTGTTGAAACATTATGATTTATGTATTTGTAATATAAGCTGTGGTGGGCAAGAAGCGACGGCGGGATATACTTGAGGTTACTGATTGTAGCGACGGCCACTTAGGGCCCCCCCCGTTCTCCGCTCCCGCCACCCCCCAGCGCTTATTATATTCTTTAATATAGAGAAATCTAAATTCACATTAACCTTAAATCACGGCGAAATGCATCAGATTTTATTCACTTGTTATCTGGAAAGAAAGAAAAATTCTGAGCGTCCTATCTGGATAAAAAGGGGGGGGGGGGGGAAATAACATAAAAAGGAAATGATGAATGTGGGGGGCGAGGACCTTGCGCCATTTGTACCAGGTTTTTTTTTTCTGGAGGGGGGAGGTAAAATAGATGTTCTGTAAAGAGAGCTGGTAACATATTCCTCCGGATCGCTCACCACTACTATATATCTAAATGAAGGGAAATAATTAAATTCTCTTACCTTACACGGAGAGATAGCGCGGCGCAATTGTCTCACCTTGTTATATGGAATATTTCAGCGCTGTCTCCTAATGCTGTAATAAGTCGTCCCCGGAACACCCTGGAAGATAGAAATTAGTTTACTTATTCATCCTACAGCCATATATCATCTTCCTCATTGTGGGCGTGGCTGAAGGATGCCAGGCCCCGGTGCTGGTCCCTGGCCCGGAGCTGGGCCCGGTGGGGTAGATGTAGCAGAGCTGGGTGTGACACATCTCACTTATTTGACACATTTTTGTCGGGACTTAAGGTGGGAGGGTGTATTATACGCTGGTGCAGCATGCGCTGGTGTATGATCCATTCCCTTCCTCCCAGTACCCATGGGATATCCGGAGGCAAGGGTGCAATGGCAGGGCACATTTATCAGACGTTGGTGCTAAGTTTGTTAACGTATGATGGGGCCCCCACCTAAGGGCACTTGCCGGATCTATCAGGAGGCTCCAGCCATCCCATAAATCCTGTCGGGCAGCCTATAGGCAAAGTGCAAGTGTGGGGAAGGAATGCCCACTGCGTGGCCCGGCGCACTCACTCTCTCGCCCATCTGGGGCAGAGTAATCGCAATTTCCAACTCTTTGTTGGAAGCTTTGACTAAATCAGGGCTTGTACCCCTCTTTTCAGGCATTTAACCCATAAGACCCCCCCCCCCCCCCCAATTGTCGGGGTCGGCTCCAGGTTTCAGTAGGCCCCTGGGCGACAAAGTCTCAGTGGGCCCCTTTGCAGTGAACTCACATGGTGGCATTAAAAATTCAGGAACTAAAACAATCTCCTGTTCCCTAAAATATTCCCTAGTTTATCATACCGAAGAGCCCCCTCATAGTTATTTTATATACAGCCTCTCATAGTTATTTTATACACGGTTGCTCATGGTTATTTTATATACATTCCCTCACCCCCTATATATTCATTATATAAAGCCTTATGTGGGCCCCCCAGCAGCTCTGGGCCCCGGCACTTGCACGGGTATGCCCAGTTCTAGTGCCGGCCCTGCCCTTCGCGCACCCACTATGCCAGGCCCTGTCTACTGGTTTTCAGGCCTTAACCCACCTGGATCAATAAGTGGCCTTCCATGATTAGGGGGTGTCAATGGACTTTCTTGGAATTGGGAAAATCACTAAGGAGCAGGAATGAGAACAAAGATATACTTACCCAGTTCTGGTTCTGGGTTCCCAGGTTGCTCCAGTATTTACGGTCTTCAGGCCCCAAGCCACTTCGACCAATGAGTGGCCCAGGAAGTACTTTCATTTCAGGAAAATCACTTCCTGTGTTACTGGACCAAGAAGGCCACGCATGGACAGAACCTGATGTACCTGAAGCTGATGGAGGAACCTTTCAGCAGTTCTAACCATATGAAGCGGCAGACAGTGTTAGGCATGGTGTTAGTAGCAGCAGGACTGTGAAATATGGATTTATAATCATGGTATGTAGCCTCTGGAGTCCTCACACTGCTGTGCTCTTAGCTCCCTGCTTGCATGTTTCTAGTGACACTCCCCCAGTAGCCTCTAAACTTGACTCATTTCAGGCAAAATCTGACTCTTCTCTGCTCTTTTTCACATGACATTGAAGGAATTTTTTTTTATATAGGTAAATGGGCAAGATTTTATATAAAAGAGGGAATCCTAGAAAGCACATTTCATCCCCTACTTTAGTGGTCTGGTAGTTAAATGGGGTAACATCTGGTGACAGGTTCCCTTTAAGTGTGGATTAAAGTTTTCGTCTCTCCTTAAAGGAGCGCTATAAGCAAAACTGATCTACAATTTAATCTGTAAAACAACTTAATGTAATCTGTGGATTATGTGACCTTTTTGTATGTTATTATACAATCAATCCCACAGGTACATGAAAAATAGACCAGAACCAGAAGAATCTCCCTCGCCCTGCGCTGTCGTTATCCGGGACGCCCCCCCCCCCATGCTCATTGCTGTAGCGATCTGTTAATTATCTGCTAATGAGAGGCTACATGGGAATCTACATATTAGTTTCCTGTTACGCCATTTATTTACATCAATTAGCGACTCCTGGAAACAGATTAGGAATGGAAATGTGGACATGTCGCTAATTACAAAGAGCGGCCATCACGTGTAATTACTATTTACCAGATAACTCACATCATAATTCTATACGTCGGCCGGAACATTCCATGGAATTATGTTACGGATCTACTGCTCCTAGTGCAGAATATTATCATCACCAACCATCAGCAACATTTTGGAATTCTTCATCTACAAAATGAAAGCCTAACGGTGCATAAATAATACCGCCATACAATGTCTACATAATAATTCTGTAGATTGTCCAAATAACATATATAGGCGGTCCCCTACTTAAGGACACCCGACTTACAGACGACCCCTAGTTACAGACGAACCCCTGTGCCCTCCAGTGAAGCTCTCTGGATGTTACTATAGTCCCAGGCTGCAATGATCAGCTGTAAGGTGTCTGTAATAAAGATTTATTGATAATCCTTGGTCCCATTACAGCAAAAAAAGTTTGAAAATCCAATTGTCACTGGGACAAAAAAAAAAGTTTGTCTGGAGCCACAATTATAAAACATACAGGGGGTCATTTACTAAGGGCCCAATTCGCGTTTTCCCGACGTGTTACCTGAATATTTCCGATTTGCGCCGATTTTCCCTGAATTGCCCCGGGATTTTGGCACATTTAAAAAAAAAAAATTGGTCGCATGCGCCATACTTACATATACCAGGAAGAGATCAGTGAACTCCGACGCAACTCAGCGGACCTCGGCGCAGCAGCGACACCTGGTGGACATCGGGCGCAGGACCTTCATGAATCGCCGGAAGACCCGAACGCTCGTCCGAGAAGCCACCGCTGGAACGCGAATGGACTGGGTAAGTAAATGTGCCCCACAGTTCCGACTTACATACAAATTCAACTTAAGAACAAACCCAGGGAACCTATATTGTACGTAACCCGGAGACTGCCTGTATACATAATACCTGGCCTTAGTAGTCCACTAAGTGCCCCCCCTACAGCACTCACCGGATCTATCAGGAGGTTCTGGGCAGTTGTACGCTAGGCTCGCTCTGGTCCAGAGTTGCTTTTTTTTCGACAAATTGGTGAGAATTCACATAAAAGAGAGAAAGGATTCTAGAAAGGACTTTTTAGGGCACATTTATCATACGCTGGCACTAAGTGCCCCCACCCCCCAGCACTCACCGAATCTATCAGGGGGCTTCTGGGAGCAGCACAGTGCTCGGGGGCGTGTACTGCATGGCCCAGCACCGCCCCCTCTCTGCCGATCCGTCTTAGAGGGTGAGGAAGTTTTCAGGTGTACAAGCCCTGATAGATCCCTCTCTTTATATCCTTCCTGATGGGGCTAGTAGTTAAGTGGGTTAAAATCTGGGGACAGTTTCCTTTTAATTCTACGCTCAAACAATGTTTGCATAACGCTGTCAGAAATAGCTCGCATTACACCACAATTGTGTCAAAAATCAATTGTCTCAATCGGATCTGTAAAATCACTTGTGGGTCGATTGTTATCAACCCCCCGAGATTCTCTATAGATTCTCATTTGGGTTCATAACGAGTGTTCAGAACCAGGGACAACACGTCACATAGCTGTGCATCGCAGGGGACGTTACAGGTTGTCATTGCAACTGTCTCTGTTGATAACTTTTGAACCAATTATTGATTACGACGGCCACGTTCCCATTGGAAAAACTTATTTTTGCTCCAAAAAGGTGGGTTCCAAGATGGCAGTCATGTTCCTGAACTGTCCTAAAAGATACCCCCCACCCCCATGGCCATTACTTACTGGGTTATCAGATCATTTTACCTTTCATCTCACAAAGGGGAAAGTCCTAAGAATTTTGACTCCCCAGTTGAGTAAAAAGCAGTGGTCTCCAATCTGGTCTTGGCAAGGAGTTGCCGTCGGGGGTTACTTTTTGAAGGTCCAAATGTCCCTCTACCATATAAAGCGCCACCAGCTATATAACCAGTGCATGATTGGATGAGGACCTTGTGATGGTCTTCTAGATCCAAAGGTCCCATCCTACACAAGACGACTCAAGTTCTACAAACAGGGCATGAATTTTGGACCCGTTTCCCGTTTTCCGCAGGGTCCCGATGCTTCACACGACCTCCCTGACTCTTCTCTGAGTGGATTATTGCTGCTCAGAGATCATCTCCTTTACTGCTTGTTATTATGTGTTCTCCTCTTCCCGCGGTTTTACTATATTAATTAAGAATTAATTAGCCGTCTATTAAAATGTTCCGTCCTAAGGATTCTTCCAATCAGCTGCTCATTACCGCATCCTCCGAGGTTTTTCCGCTGAGGATATAAGGGTGGAATAAGCTCTTCCAGAGGGTTGTATTTCACACTAATAGGGGTGTAATAACACAGATTGAGTTATCAATAGGCGATCAAAAGTATTGATGAAGCCACAAAGTTTCTCCCCGGCTCTGTCTATGAATTATCTCCCTCATTAGGCAAACACACTTTTTGCTATTTAAACATTTAACTTGTTTAAATCAACTATTTTCTGCTGATTTTTTCCCCAAAGTATAAGAAGAAGATTGAGCAATTACGGTGATAATTGTGTGTGATTTATACATGGATAGAGCCCGGCAGAGTTCTTAAAGGGAAGGTCTTGTGCCTACTTTCTAGAATGAGCTTTCGCCCTTGGAGCTACTCGTTCTCATAAAGGAGATCCAGGGAATCATCCTGAGAAAATATGCAAATTATTTCCCCTTTAGGATAATAATTCGCTCTCTACTGCCATATAGAACTTTTTGACTGATCCCTATAAGAACCTAGAAACTTAACTAGGGGTATTACCCCAAACAGGGTAATAGGGTCCTTTTCCCTTAGCCGTATCAGAGAGGCCGAGCTTTGGAGAATGATACTTATTCTAATTGGGGAGATCACGTTGGTGTACGGTTGTAGTCTCAACACAATGTTTCCTAAGATGTGAATATGCAAATTAACTATTATGCAGCATTATCCAAGAATTTCCTTTATTAGTAAGATTAGATAATTGGCCAGATAGAGAACTTGCCTTTGAAGGTGTTGGCCTTTTTCAATAAATCTCTTACATTAGGGTCATCCGTTTCAGCACTGCTCAGAGATGTAAACAAAGAAGCCAGGAGATTCTGCACACCGTAAAAAAGTAAGTAGCAGGATTGCTGAATCACTTGATGAACATTCAGGGATTATTATTAAGGCAGTAAAAGCACATGGGCATTAAAAAAAGTGGTAAACCCTGTTACGGGGAAATGTAAAGCTTGTCTACTAGGAAGGGGTACATTATTCTATATCCTCTACTACCAGAAGAGCAATTCCTCAAATATACTACACTCATATCAGCGTAGAATCAAAAAATGAAATTCTAGATGCTTAATGTCACCACTGGGAGGAGATGACTGTATACATAGTAGCACAGCAGCAACAAGAATGCATTAACAAAGCACTTAAAGGGAAATTCTTGTTCCTAATTTGTAGTATTAGAGCCAGGTCTGGAAGGGTATTAGTTCTACTACCATACCTCAGAAACACTGCACATATACCAGCATAGAATCAAAATATAAATTCTAGATGCTTACTGTCACCACCAGGGGGAGCTGACTATATATATAGTAACACAGCAGCAATAAGAATGTATATAACATTAATTAAAGGGTGTGTCTTGTGCCCACTTTTCAGAATGAGATTCAGGTCTGGAGGGTACTCGTTCTACGACAAGCAGAGGACTTCCTCAAAAATACTGCACCTAGACCAGCATAGACCAGCATAGAATCAAAATATTGAATTCTAGATGTTTACTGTCACCACTAGAGGGAGATGACTCTATACAAAATAACATAGTAGCAAAAAGATTGCATATACACAATACTTAAAGGGAATGTCTTGTGACTTCCTTTTGGAATGAGATTTAGGACTGCGGGTAGCTCATTCTACGACAAACTGCACTTAGACCAGCATAGAATTAAAATACAAAATTCTAGTTGCTTACTGTCACCACTAGGGGGAGTTGACTGTGTACAAGTAAAATACTTCCTCTAAAATACTACAGTCATAACAACAAAAAAAATTCTAGGTGCTTATTGTCACCACTAGGGGGAGCTGACTGTATACAAGTAAAATACTTCCTCTAAAATACCAATATCATATCAATCATATCATATCAATATCAATAAAATCTAAAGCTAAAATTCTAAGAGGTGATTGTCACCACTAGGGGGAGATGACTGTATACATAGCAACACTGTAGCAATAAGGATGCATATACACAGTATATGGAGGAAATTTAAAGGCTATGGAGGAAATGTATCTATGTTCTTGCCTGGAGGGTACTTGTTTTATTACCAGAAGAGCACTTCCTCCAAAACACTGCATTTATACCACCATAGAACCAAAATATGAAATTCTAGATGCTTACTGTCACCACTAGGGGGAGATGACTGTATACATAGAAACACAGTGGCAATAAGAATGTGTAGACAGCTAGCTCTTCCTTATGGTAAGTGCTAGCAGTAGTTTAGTCTACATATGGCCAAACTCGACCCAATTTTTCCAGGAATATTCCATAATTTTCCGAGACAGTTCCGTCAAATTTGCATGTGGTCCAGCATGATAAGAGGATGGAGGGTAAGATGCCCAAATGGGGTGTCCTGTGTGATATAGGACTGGGATTTGACATGGGGGGGACCTCAATGGTGGTGGTGGTGGGGGGGTACCAGTCATGCCGGTTGCAATCCCCTGTATCAGGCTTCCGACACAAAGTTTCATTTAGGAAACAGAGTGGATAGAACATCCTTCTCCGTAATGTAATTCCCAGTGACATGTGGTTCCCAGGTCCTCGTCAGTCCCTAATTAAAGGTGGCACACGTCTCTCTCCATCCCCTCCGCTCCTAGTAAATAATCATCAATTACCCCAACGGGGAACCGGACTCCTGACAACAACCTCTCCACCTTCAAAGATTTTGTTCCCGATCCCCTTAGGTATGGAGTAATATCTTATTCTATGCCCCCCCCCCTCACTTCTCACCAAGGAGACGAATAATAGAGGTAATTTGCATAGCCGGCAGCGGGCAAAGGAAAAGCCGAAAAGTTCTTTTTTATTTTTGTGAATGGTTAACCAGACGGTGATTCAATAGAGATGTGAGAATAGAGAAGACATAGCTTATCTCCAGGAACAAGTCCACATCATCCCGAAATAAATTATAAAAGTCTATTTGGATACATTGACTCCGAATAACAGATGTAAAACCTTTTGTACGAGAGGAGAAGCTCCGAGCTGCATACCGCTAACATCTCCCTTATCTGGAGACGAGCAATTTTTTTTAACGATTTAAGATAAAATCTGATATTTTATGTATGAAAATCCTAAAGCCGCAACCAATTTGGTTTTTCTTAACCAAAATATCTAGTAAATTCTCCGTCCTCAAGGAACCCCGGAAAGTCATGAAAATATCCTTAAAGGAGGTGTCCTATTACACTACGGGTCATATCAGGAGACAATCAGAAGCATCTAGCCTTGGAGGACCCAATATGACCATGTATTTATTACTTGGTCATTGAAATGGACGGCATGTAATACCGAATTTCACCATTAGTGGCCACTGTAGTAAAAATGTGTAACTGCCCACAGTTTCTCATCGTAATAACATAGATTTTCATGGTTTATAGGTATAGGCCTGGGACTACAGGTACAGTACCCGGTCACATACCTGGTATCAAGCATCCAGAGCAGCGGTATACATCAAGAGAGTCTGATCCAGATCATAGATCCAGGCATTGTGACTGTGGTTCTTCTTATAATTGTTATCCATGGCCACCTTCCTTCTAAAATCAACTGTTATTATTATGCTAATGAGGGGTGCCAGGGGAAGGGGCGTCACCTTAGCCCTTCCATAATGTAGCTTCACAGGCTGTTACACTGTCTTACTATCCCCTCTGCTCCCCCAGCAGAAATGTTATTCTAGCACCTCCATGCTCTGTCTTCACAGGCTGTTACACTGTGCAGGAGCACTGCTTCCGCTATCTCCCCTGTTTCCTCTGCACTCTCCTCTCCTCTGATGTAATTTCATACAGTGGGAGTGGGGAAGTGCTCCTGTACAGTGTAACAGCCTGTGAAGCTACAGCATGGAGGTGCTCTAGTAACATCCCACAGAGTCCTTCAGGCTCATTATCATAATAAGTTGATTTTAGAAAGTCAGGAACACATATAAGAGGATTACCACGGTCACGGTGCCTGGATCTATGAGTACCTGGTTTATCACGATGGTAGATTTTCCATTCTTCTTATATCTGCAAATCCCGAACCTACAAGTCACCGGGATGATTTCATGATCACATCATCTGGCATCAAAAAATAATTAAAAATAAAAGTAATTTTAAAAAAATATTCAAAAATATTTGCAATATCGCCCTCCCACTCTCATTTTCACTAATTATTATTTTTCTATTGTCTCCTGTAATTTAATGGATTGGAATCTTATCCACATGGTGGGTCCTATAACATGATTTCATTTCCTCGTGAATATAATTCCAGAAGCACAGTAAGGACTGACACTAATATGTGCAGGATGTAAACCATGGAGTGATGTGTTACGGTGCTGGCTCTGCAGCATTAGCCGGATTAGTCAGCCCTTTGCCACGTGTGTGGTGCATGGGATTGCAGGCTCCGCGCTTCCCACTGTCATAGACAGAGGATTCGCTTTGATCTGTCACTGCGTCGTTCAGAGTCAAATATCATAATCCTCAGTGACACCGCTGACTCGGCACTACAGACACAGTCGTGTCGCTATACAAACAGGTCACGGAGTGGAGCGGGCTCCTGCTAGTCGCCGGGCTAATGCCGCCCTTGTTATGCTAATGGATCCCTTTCATCCGCTCTCTGTGTGGTGGAAGCAAAGAGGCGGCTAATTAGTAACAATTACACCTGATTGTCTCACCACAAAAGGGGGGGAAAGTATACGCTCTTTTCATTCGCAAAAATTCCTACGACGTTCCCCTGTGGCTTCCTCCTCATGAAAGATGACGGCCCGGACTAATGATGGGCCCCCCGCCATATTTCATCTCGCCTCTGATTGGTCGATCGAACTGCTTTTTGACCGGTAATTGAACCGTGACCGTGGAAGCTGAGCCTTACAGCCCTGTGGGAAGCCCCCTATACAGGGGAAGAGACCCATTTAGGACCCCCTAATGTTCCTGGTGATGGGTGTACCCCATAACGTAATGGGGGTTTCTATCTCCTTTTACTGGAGATAATGCAATAAATATCTTTTTTGAGAAAATGGGCATCCTTCTGCCACACAACTGAAGTTGGGGATAGGTGGGTATGTATAGAGATGAGTGGACCGGAACTTTAAGTCCAAAGCAAAGGGTTAAAGTGGTTCTGTTATGGTTCTGGGTTCTGCTTTCCAGTAAAGTAGTGATCTGTGATTGTTTTCCCCATCCAGCCCATTTCATGACCAATGGGCCAATTCCTTCCTCCTTAGACTGCTAAAAATACAGCTCCTCGGGGGCGGGGATTCCTAAACAGGTCACCGCCCACTAGGAAATATAAAATGTAACGCAGGGCCATGGGACTATATGCTCTATCTAAGTCAACATGAGCGGTCCTATCTGCCCTATGTGTATATACAGGTTATGTATACAGGCACAGGATATTATGGGGAGATTTATTCCAGGGGAAAAGAAAAATCTACTTACCAATTAGAGATGGACTGTTCATCCTGATCCGCCTGGTTCACCAACAGAATGCTAGATCTACAGAACAGACTGACAATCAGGAATAACAGTAATGTCAGTCTTATTGATGACCGCTATAAGCAGTCATGAGCGCTGTCACAAATAGTTCCGGATAAAAGTCTTTTATAAAATGAGTCTTTTTCCGCTCATGACTTTTTCTCAGAGGTGAAGGCCACACAGAAGGATAATGTATATGTGACCTCTGCTGCATCTCTGACCGGTGTCATCACCCATGACCGACCTAATCATGCGCTGCAAATTTATTTAGTTGGAAAATTGAGCTTCTCCATAGAACAAGTACATGGACCAATCAGGAGACAGAACAATGGTCTATATATCTATATACCGGACCAAGAAGATCCAACCAGATATACTGCAATTCTACTATAGTATTATTCTATACTATTCTATCTATCTATCTCATATCTATCTATCTATCTCATATCTATCTATCTATCTATTTAATTTATCTATTTACCCATCTATCTATCTCATATCTATCTATCTATCTATCTATCTCATATCTATCTATCTATCTATCTATCTATCTATCTATCTATCTATCTAGCTATATCTATATCTACTATATCTATCTTCTATCTATCTATCTATGCTATCTATCTATCTACTATTCTATCTATCTATCTATCATCTTATCTGTCTATCGATCTCATATCTATCTATCTATATCTCTATCATATCTATCTATCTATCTATCTACTTTTAATTTATCTATTCCCTCTATCTATCATCTACTATCCATATATATCTATCATCTAATCTCTCTAATATCTAATCTATCTCATATTCTAATCTATCTATCTCATATCTATCTATCTATCTCATATCTATCTATCTATCTATCTATCTCATATCTATCTATATATCCCATCTGTCTATCTATCTCATATCTATCTATCTATCTATCTATCTATCTATCTATTTAATTTATCTATTTACCCATCTATCTATCTCATATCTATCTATCTATCTATCTATCTATCTATCTATCTATCTATCTCATATCTATCTATCTATCTATCTATCTATCTATCTATCTATCTATTTAATTTATCTATTTACCCATCTATCTATCTATCTATCTATCTCATATCTATCTATATCTATCTATCTAATATCTATCTATCTCATATCTATCTATCTATCTCATATCTATCTATCTATCTATCTCATATCTATATCTATATCGCTATCTATCTCATCTATCTTCTATTATCTATCTATTTATTTATCTATTCCCATCTTCTATCTCAATCTCATCTATCTATCTATCTATCTATCTATCTATCTATCTAGCTATCTCTCTATCTATTTAGTTCTATCTATTTTTACCCATCTATCTATCTCTATCTATCTATCTCATATCTATCTATCTATCTATCTATCTATCTATTCTATCTATCTATCTTATCTATCTATCTACTATTTCAATATTATCTATTTACCCATCTATCTATCTATCTATCTATCTCATATCTATCTATCTATCTCATATCTATCTATATCTATCTATCTATCTAATATCTATCTATCTCATATCTATCTATCTCATATCTATCTATATATCTATCTCATATCTATCTATATATCTATCTATCTATCTCCTATATCTCTATCTATCTCTCTATCTATCTATATTGCACTTTGTAAACAGGAATTTCATAGGATAAATGACCAGTGACTATTACCACAAATGAGTGGATATAAATAAGGGGTGTCTCGTCTGCCCTTTCGCTCCTGTCTGTGATGTCTCTCATTATTTCCTATAATGTGATCTTCAGGCTCTTAGTGAAATAATATGATTGGTTCTACCTATTCTGCTGCCATCTGGTGGAAAGATCCATTTACCGGTACATCATTTACATAGAAGACACCGACACCGGGATGTAATTCATTATGAGATTTTATTATTTCAGTTTGAATAGTAAAAACACATAACAGGGAAAACAAAACATTTTTTTTTTCAGGGACTTACAATAACACAGAGATTTCAGAACTGTTCAACCAAAACTTCTTTTATTTTCTTTCAGTAAAAAAGAGAGAAATCCTATCTACTAGAGCTGCCTGCAGATAGGACATTATGTACAGTCTGTTCAGCTCCTCCTGCTCTATAACATGCTGCCTGCAGATAGGACATTATGTACAGTCTGTTCAGCTCCTCCTGCTCTATAACATGCTGCCTGCAGATAGGACATTATGTACAATCTGCTCAGCTCCTCCTGCTCTATAACATGCTGCCTGCAGATAGGACACTATGTACAATCTGCTCAGCTCCTCCGGCTCTATAACATGCTGCCTGCAGATAGGACACTATGTACAATCTGCTCAGCTCCTCCGGCTCTATAACATGCTGCCAGCAGAAAGGACACTATGTATAATCTGCTCAGCTTCTTGTGCTCTATAACATACTGCCTACAGATAGGACACTATGTACAATCTGTTCCGTTCTTTCTGCTCTATAACATGCTGCCTGCAGATAGGACACTATGTACAATCTGCTCAGCTCCTCCTGCTCTATAACATGCTGCCTGCAGATAGGACACTATGTACAATCTGTTCCGTTCTTTCTGCTCTATAACATACTGCCTGCAGATAGGACACTAAGTACAATCTGATCAGATCCTCCTGCTCTATAACATGCTGCCTGCAGATAGGACATTATGTACACTTCGCACTCACCACGTGAAAGCCCAAATTATGACGGTCATTGCTGTGCTGTCTAACACTAGGGGTGAGATGATGTGATACATATAAACACAGTGGGCAAAAATAAGAATGTTGTAGACAGCTAGATCTTCCGCTAGGGTAACATGCTAGCAGTAGTTTAGTCTACATAGGGCCAAACTCGACCCAATTTTTCCAGGAATATATTCTAATTTTCCGAGACAGTTCCGGCTCAAATTTGAATGTGGTCAGCATGGGATAAGGAGGAGGTGCAGTCAGGAATCGAGGATAATATTAACCACCCCCCGGAGTCCTGGTTTCTTGTGGTCTGGGAAGTTGGGGGAGAGACGGGGAGGGGGACAGTCGGGAAAGGTTTGGCACTAGCGGGCGGGAAATAACAGTGGGGGAGGGGGTAGGTGTCCCCGCCCTCGTTCATCCCCTCTCTTCCTTGATCTCCCCTTTCCGAACGTCGTTCTCCTCTTTTTATCCACCTGAGATTAAGATTGCTTTCCCGTTCCCTTTTTTCAGGTGTTCGAGAGTCCTGCAATTCCCTCTCATTTGTGGTACCAGTCATGCCGCGTTTGCAATCCCTGTATCAGGCTTCCGACACAAAGTTTCATTTAGGAAACAGAGTGGATACAAGATCCTTCTCTGTATTGTAATTCCCGGTGACATGTGGTTTCCAGGTCCTCGTCATTCCCTAATTAAAGGTGGCACACGTCTCTCTCCATCCCCTCCGCTCCTAGTAAATAATCATCAATTACCCCAAAGGGAACCGGACTCCTGACAACAAACTCTCCACTTTCGAAGATTTTGTTCCCGACCCCCTTAGGTATGGAGTAATATCTTATTCTATGCCCCCCCCTCACTTCTCACCAAGGAGACGAATAATAGAGGTAATTTGCATAGCCGGCAGCGGGCAAAGGAAAAGCCGAAAAGTTCTTTTTTTTATTTTTGTGAATGGTTAACCAGACGGTGATTCAATAGAGATGTGAGAATAGAGAAGACAAGCTTATCTCCAGAACAAGTCCACATCTTCCCGAATAAATTATAAAAGTCTATTTGGATACATTGACTCCGAATAACAGATGTTAAACCTTTTGTACGAGAGGAGAAGCTCCGAGCTGTTTCCCGCTAACATCTCCCTTACTGGAGACGAGCAATTTTTTTTTTAACGATTTAAGATAAAATCTGATATTTTATGTATGAAAATCCTAAAGCAGCAACCAATTTGGTTTTTCTTAACCAAAATATCTAGTAAATACTCGTCCTCAGGAACCCTGGAAAGCCTTGAAAATATCCTTAAAGGAGGTGTCCTATTACACTACGGGTCTATCAGGAGACAATCAGAGCATCTAGCCTTGGAGGACCCAATATGACCATGTATTTATTACTTGGTCATGAAATGGACGGCATGATATACGAATTCAATTAGTGGCCACTGTAGTAAAAATGTGTAACTGCCCACAGTTTTTTCATCGTAATAACAGATTTTCATGGTTTATAGGTTAGGCCTGGGACTACAGGTACAGTACCCGCGTCACATACCTGGTATCAAGCATCCAGAGCAGCGGATATACATCAAGAGAGTCTGATCCAGATCATGATCCAGGCATTGTGACTGTGGTTTTCTATAATTGTTATCCATGGCCACCTTCCTTCTAAAATCAACGTTATATTATGCTAAGAGGGGTGCCAGGGAAGGGGGGTCACCTTAGCCTCCCATAATGTAGCTTCACAGGCTGTTACACATGTCTTACTATCCCCTCTGCTCCCCAGCAGAAATGTTATTCTAGCACTCCATGCTCTGTCTTCACAGGCTGTTACACTGTGCAGAGCACTGCTTCCGCTATCTCCCCTGTTTCCTCTGCACTCTCCTCTCCTCTGATGTAATTTCATACAGTGGGAGGGGGAAGTGCTCCTGTACAGTGTAACAGCCTGTGAAGCTACAGCATGAGGTGCTCTAGAACATCCCACAGAGTCTTCGGCTCATTATCATAATAGTTGATTTTAGAAAGTTCAGGAACACATATAAGAGGATTACCACGGTCACGGTGCCTGGATCTATGAGTACCTGGTTTATCACGATGGTAGATTTTCCATTCTTCTTATATCTGCAAATCCCGAACCTACAAGTCACCGGGATGATTTCATGATCCATCATCTGGCATCAAAAACTAATTAAAAAATAAGTAATTTAAAAAAATATTCAAAAATATTTGCAATATCGCCCCCCACTCTCATTCACTAATTATTATTTTTCTATTGTCTCCTGTAATTAATGGATTGGAATCTTATCCACATGGTGGGTCCTATAACATGATTTCATTTCCTCGTGAAATTAATTCCAGAAGCACAGTAGGACTGACACTAATATGTGCAGGATGTAAACCATGGAGGATTGGTTGATCTAGGGCTGGCTCTGCAGCATTAGCCGGATTAGTCAGCCCTTTGCCACGGTGTGGTGCATGGGATTGCAGGCTCCGCGCTTCCCACTGTCATGACAGAGGATTCGCTTTGATCTGTCACTGCGTCGTTCAGAGTCAAATATCATAATCCTCGTGACACCGCTGACTCGGCACTACAGACACAGTCGTGTCGCTATACAAACAGGTCACGGAGTGGAGCGGGCTCCTGCTAGTCGCCGGCTAATGCCGCCCTTGTTATGCTAATGGATCCCTTTCATCCGCTCTCTGTGTGGTGGAAGCAAAGAGGCGGCTAATTAGAACATTACACCTGATTGTCTCACCACAAAAGGGGGGGGAAAGTATACGCTCTTTTCATTCGCAAAAATTCCTACGACGTTCCCCTGTGGCTTCCTCCTCTGAAAGATGACGGCCCGGACTAATGATGGGCCCCCCGCCATATTTCATCTCGCCTCTGATTGGTGATCGAACTGCTTTTGACCGGTAATTGAACCGTGACCGTGGAAGCTGAGCCTTACAGCCCTGTGGGAAGCCCCATACAGGGGAGAGACCCTTTAGGACCCCCTAATGTTCCTGGTGATGGGTGTACCCCATAACGTAATGGGGGTTTCTATCTCCTTTTACTGGAGAATATGCAATAAATATCTTTTTTGAGAAAATGGGCATCCTTCGCCACACAACTGAAGTTGGGGGGATAGGTGGGTATGTATAGAGATGAGTGGACCGGAACTTAAGTCCAAAGCAAGGGTTAAAGTGGTTTGTATGGTTTGGTTCTGCTTTCAGAAAGTAGTGATCTGTGATTGTTTTCCCCATCCAGCCCATTTCATGACCAATGGGCCAATTCCTTCCTCCTTAGACTGCTAAAATACAGCTCCTCGGGGGCGGGGATTCCTAAACAGGTCACCGCCCACATGAGGAATATAAAATGTAACGCAGGGCCATGGGACATATGCTCTATCTAAGTCAACATGAGCGGTCCTATCTGCCCTATGTGTATTACAGGTTAGTATACAGGCACAGGGTATTATGGGGAGATTTATTCCAGGGGAAAAGAAAAATCTACTTACCAATTAGAGATGGACTGTTCATCCTGATACTGCCTGGTTCACCAACAGCATGCTTAGATCTACAGAACAGACTGACAATCAGGAATAACAGTAATGTCAGCCTTATTGATGACCGCTATAAGCAGTCATGAGCGCTGTCACAAATAGTTCCGGATAAAAGTCTTTTAAAAATGAGTCTTTTTCCGCTCATGAATTTTTCTCAGAGGTGAAGGCCACACAGAAGGATAATGTATATGTGACCTCTGCTGCATTCTTGACGGTGTCATCACCCATGACGACCTAATCATGCGCTGCAAAGTATTGCTTTGGAAATGAGCTTCTCCATAGAACAAGTACATGGACTCAATCAGGAGACAACAATGGTCTTATCTATATACCGGACCAAGAAGACCAACCAGATACTGCATTCTACTTAATATTATTCTATACATTCTATCGATCTATCTCATATCTATCTATCTATCTATATCTATCTATCTATCATAAGATCTATTGGACCCAGACGAGCGAGCGCAGAGCGAGCGAGGAGCGAGCGGACGAGCGAGTCGAGGCTCGTAGTCGTAGTCGTAGCGAGCGAGTCGAGTCTGAGCGAGCGCTAGGCGAGAGCAGAGCGGCGAGCGAGGAGCGAGCGAGGAGCGAGCGAGCGAGCGAGCGAGCGAGCGAGAGCGTAGGCGAGCGAGCGCAAGCGAGCGAGCGAGCGAGGCAGCACGAGCGAGCGAGCGAGCGAAGCGAGGACAGCAGCGACAGCGAGCGAGCGCAATCACACACACGAGCTAGCGAGTACGAGCGAGCCCATAGCAGCGAGCGAGCAGCGCACGAGCTAAGCACTGCAGAAGCAGAGCGAGCGAGCGAGCGAGCGAGCGACGAGTCGACGAGGGAGAGCGAGGGACCCAGCGATCGGAGCGCAGAGGAGCGAGCGGCGAGTTACGGCGACGAGTCGAGCGAGCGCAGAGACGAGTCGAGCGAGCGAGCGAGCGCGAGCGAGACGTACGAGGAGGAGAGACGGGACCCCAGCTGATCGAGGAGCGAGCGAGGCAGAGCGAGCGAGAGCGAGCGAAGCGAAGAGCGAGGAGCGGGGCAAAGAGCGAGCTAGAGCGAGCAGCGAGAGGCGAGGAGCTAGCGCAGAGCGAGCGAGCGAGTCGAGCGAGCGCAAGAGCAGAGGCCACGTACGACTAGGCAGACGAGCGAGCGAGGAGCGACGAGCGAGGGAATGGATGCGAGGGACCCAGCGAGCGAGCCAGAGCGAGAGCGAGCGAGCGATCGATGCGAGCGAGCTAGCGAAGCGAGCAGAGCGAGCGAGCGAGTAAGGGAGGAGGTACCCAGCGAGCGAGCTCAGCGAGCGCAGAGCAGAGCGTAGCTAGAGCGTAGCGATCGTAATAGCGAGTCTATTCGAAGAGCGAGCGAGCTTATCTATCTCTACTAGCGACATCACCATATCTATCTATCATCTCATATCTAGCTATAATCTATCAAACTAGCGATCTCATATCTATCTCTCATAGCTATCAAATCTATCTCTCATATATCTTCATATCATCTATATATCTATCTATCTCCTATATCTATATATATCTCTCATCTATCTATATTGCACTTTGTAAACAGGAATTTATAGGATAAATGACAGTGACTATTCCACAAAATGAGTGGATATAAATAAGGGGTTGTCTCGTCTCGCCCTTTGCTTCCTGTTGTGATTGTCTCTCATTATTTCCTATAATGTGATCTTCAGCTTTAGTGAAATAATATGATTGGTTCTACCTATTCTGCTGCCATTGGTGGAAAGACCATTTACCGGTACCATCATTACATAGAAGACACCGACACCGGGAGTAATTCATTATGAGATTTTATTATTTCAGTTGAATAGTAAAACACATAACAGGGAAAACAAAACATTTTTTTTTTCAGGGAATTACAATTAACACAGAGATTTCAGAACTGTTAACCAAAACTCTTTTATTTTCAGTAAAAAAGAGAGAAATCCATCTACTAGAGCTGCCTGCAGATAGGACATATGCTAAGTCTGTTCAGCTCCTCCTGCTCTATAAAATGCTGCCTGCAGATAGGACATTAGTACAGTCTGTTCAGCGCTCCTGGCTCATACATGTGCCTGCAGATAGGCAATTATGTACAATCGCTCAGCTCCTTGCTCTATAACATGCTGCCTGCAGATAGGACATTATGTACAGTTGTTCAGCTCCTCCTGTCAAACATGCTGCTGCAGATAGGACATTATGTACAATCTGAGCTCAGCTCCTCCTGTCTATAACATGCTGCCCGCAGATAGGACACTATGTACAATTTGTCAACGTCCTCGGCTCTATAACATGCTGCCTGCCAGATAGGACACTATGTAAATCTGCTCAGCTCCTCCGGCTCTATAACATGCTGACAGCAGAAAGGACCACTATGTATAATTGCTCAGCTTCTTGTCTCTATAACATCTGCCACAGATAGGAACATATGTACAATGGTTCCGTTCTTTCTGCTCTATACATGCTGACCTGCAGATAGGACACTATGTAAAATCTGCTCAGCTCCTTCCTCCCTATAAACATGCTGCCTGCAGATAGGACATTATGTACAGGTCTGTTCAGCTCTCCTGCTCATAACATGCTGCCTGCAGAAGGACACATGTACAATCTGTTCCGTTCTTCTGCCTCATAACATACTGCCTGCAGATAGGCACTAAGTACAATCTGATAAGATCCTCCTGCCCCTCGATAACCTGATGCCTGAAGATAGGGACAGTATGTACCAATCTGCTCAGCACCTCCTGCTCTATAACATGCTGCCTGCAGATAGGACACTATGTACAATCTGCTCAGCTCCTCCGGCCTTCGCACTCACCACGTGAAAGCCCAAATTATGACGGTCATTGCTGTGCTGTCTAACACTAGGGGTGAGATGATGTGATACATATAAACACAGTGGGCAAAAATAAGAATGTTGTAGACAGCTAGATCTTCCGCTAGGGTAACATGCTAGCAGTAGTTTAGTCTACATAGGGCCAAACTCGACCCAATTTTTCCAGGAATATATTCTAATTTTCCGAGACAGTTCCGGCTCAAATTTGAATGTGGTCAGCATGGGATAAGGAGGAGGTGCAGTCAGGAATCGAGGATAATATTAACCACCCCCCGGAGTCCTGGTTTCTTGTGGTCTGGGAAGTTGGGGGAGAGACGGGGAGGGGGACAGTCGGGAAAGGTTTGGCACTAGCGGGCGGGAAATAACAGTGGGGGAGGGGGTAGGTGTCCCCGCCCTCGTTCATCCCCTCTCTTCCTTGATCTCCCCTTTCCGAACGTCGTTCTCCTCTTTTTATCCACCTGAGATTAAGATTGCTTTCCCGTTCCCTTTTTTCAGGTGTTCGAGAGTCCTGCAATTCCCTCTCATTTGTGGTACCAGTCATGCCGCGTTTGCAATCCCTGTATCAGGCTTCCGACACCAAAGTTTCATTTAGGAAACAGAGTGGATACACAGATCCTTCTCGTATTGTTAATTCCCGGTGACATGTGGTTTCCAGGTCCTCGTCATTCCTAATTAAAGGTGGCACACGCTCTCTCCATCCCCTCGCTCCTAGTAAATAATCATCAATTACCCCAAAGGGACCGGACTCCTGACAACAAACTCTCCACTTTCGAAGATTTTGTTCCCGACCCCCTTAGGTATGGAGTAATATCTTATTCTATGCCCCCCCCTCACTTCTCACCAAGGAGACGAATAATAGAGGTAATTTGCATAGCCGGCAGCGGGCAAAGGAAAAGCCGAAAAAGTTCTTTTTTTTATTTTTGTGAATGGTTAACCAGACGGTGATTCAATAGAGATGTGAGAATAGAGAAGACATAGCTTTATCTCCAGGAACAAGTCCACATCTTCCCGAATAAATTATAAAAGTCTATTTGGATACATTGACTCCGAATAACAGATGTTAAACCTTTTGTACGAGAGGAGAAGCTCCGAGCTGTTTCCCGCTAACATCTCCCTTACTGGAGACGAGCAATTTTTTTTTTAACGATTTAAGATAAAATCTGATATTTTATGTATGAAAATCCTAAAGCGAACCAATTTGGTTTTTCTTAACCAAAATATCTAGTAAATACTCGTCCTCAGGAACCCTGGAAAGCCTTGAAAATATCCTTAAGGAGGTGTCCTATTACACTACGGGTCTATCAGGAGACAATCAGAGCATCTAGCCTTGGAGGACCCAATATGACCATGTATTTATTACTTGGTCATTGAAATGGACGGCATGTATACGAATTCAATTAGTGGCCACTGTAGTAAAAATGTGTAACTGCCCACAGTTTTTTCATCGTAATAACAGATTTTCATGGTTTATAGGTTAGGCCTGGGACTACAGGTACAGTACCCGGTCACATACCTGGTATCAAGCATCCAGAGCACGGTATACATCAAGAGAGTCTGATCCAGATCATAGATCCAGGCATTGTGACTGTGGTTTTCTTATAATTGTTATCCATGGCCACTTCCTTCAAAACAACGTTATTATTATGCAAGAGGGGTGCCAGGGGAAGGGGGTCACCTTAGCCTCTCCATAATGTAGCTTCACAGGCTGTTACAATGTCTTACTATCCCCTCTGCTCCCCAGCAGAAATGTTATTCTAGCACTCCATCTCTGTCTTCACAGCTGTTACACTGTGCAGAGCACTGCTTCCGCTATCTCCCCTGTTTCCTCTGACTCTCCTCTCCTCTGATGTAATTTCATAAGTGGGAGGGGGAAGTGCTCCTGTACAGGTAACAGCCTGTGAAGCTACAGCATGGAGGTGCTCTAGAACATCCCACAGAGTCTTCAGGCTCATTATCATAATAGTTGATTTTAGAAAGTCAGGAACACATATAAGAGGATTACCACGGTCACGGTGCCTGGATCTATGAGTACCTGGTTTATCACGATGGTAGATTTCCATTCTTCTTATATCTGCAAATCCCGAACCTACAAGTCACCGGGATGATTTCATGATACCATCATCTGGCATCAAAAATAATAAAAAATAAGTAATTTAAAAAAATATTCAAAAATATTTGCAATATCGCCCCCCACTCTCATTCACTAATTATTATTTTTCTATTGTCTCCTGTAATTAATGGATTGGAATCTTATCCACATGGTGGGTCCTATAACATGATTTCATTTCCTCGTGAAATTAATTCCAGAAGCACAGTAGGACTGCACTAATATGTGCAGGATGTAAACCATGGAGGATTGGTTGATCTAGGGCTGGCTCTGCAGCATTAGCCGGATTAGTCAGCCCTTTGCCACGGTGTGGTGCATGGGATTGCAGGCTCCGCGCTTCCCACTGTCATGACAGAGGATTGCTTTGATCTGTCACTGCGTCGTTCAGAGTCAAATATCATAATCCTCGTGACACCGCTGACTCGGCACTACAGACACAGTCGTGTCGCTATACAAACAGGTCACGGAGTGGAGCGGGCTCCTGCTAGTCGCCGGCTAATGCCGCCCTTGTTATGCTAATGGATCCCTTTCATCCGCTCTCTGTGTGGTGGAAGCAAAGAGGCGGCTAATTAGAACATTACACCTGATTGTCTCACCACAAAAGGGGGGGGAAAGTATACGCTCTTTTCATTCGCAAAAATTCCTACGACGTTCCCCTGTGGCTTCCTCCTCTGAAAGATGACGGCCCGGACTAATGATGGGCCCCCCGCCATATTTCATCTCGCCTCTGATTGGTGATCGAACTGCTTTTGACCGGTAATTGAACCGTGACCGTGGAAGCTGAGCCTTACAGCCCTGTGGGAAGCCCCATACAGGGGAGAGACCCTTTAGGACCCCCTAATGTTCCTGGTGATGGGTGTACCCCATAACGTAATGGGGGTTTCTATCTCCTTTTACTGGAGAATAGCAATAAATATCTTTTTTGAGAAAATGGGCATCCTTCGCCACACAACTGAAGTTGGGGGGATAGGTGGGTATGTATAGAGATGAGTGGACCGGAACTTAAGTCCAAAGCAAGGGTTAAAGTGGTTTGTATGGTTTGGTTCTGCTTTCAGAAAGTAGTGATCTGTGATTGTTTTCCCCATCCAGCCCATTTCATGACCAATGGGCCAATTCCTTCCTCCTTAGACTGCTAAAATACAGCTCCTCGGGGGCGGGGATTCCTAAACAGGTCACCGCCCACATGAGGAATATAAAATGTAACGCAGGGCCATGGGACATATGCTCTATCTAAGTCAACATGAGCGGTCCTATCTGCCCTATGTGTATTACAGGTTAGTTACAGGCACAGGGTATTATGGGGAGATTTATTCCAGGGGAAAAGAAAAATCTACTTACCAATTAGAGATGGACTGTTCATCCTGATACTGCCTGGTTCACCAACAGCATGCTTAGATCTACAGAACAGACTGACAATCAGGAATAACAGTAATGTCAGCCTTATTGATGACCGCTATAAGCAGTCATGAGCGCTGTCACAAATAGTTCCGGATAAAAGTCTTTTAAAAATGAGTCTTTTTCCGCTCATGAATTTTTCTCAGAGGTGAAGGCCACACAGAAGGATAATGTATATGTGACCTCTGCTGCATTCTTGACGGTGTCATCACCCATGACGACCTAATCATGCGCTGCAAAGTATTGCTTTGGAAATGAGCTTCTCCATAGAACAAGTACATGGACCAATCAGGAGACAACAATGGTCTTATCTATATACCGGACCAAGAAGATCCAACCAGATAACTGCATTCTACTTAATATTATTCTATACATTCTATCATCTATCTCATATCTATCTATCTATCTATATCTATCTATCTATCATAAGATCTATTGGACCCAGCGAGCGAGCGCAGAGCGAGCGAGGAGCGAGCGGATCGAGCGAGTCGAGCTCGTAGTCGTAGTCGTAGCGAGCGTAGTCGAGTCTGAGCGAGCGCGAGGCGAGAGCAAGAGCGGCGAGCGAGGAGCGAGCGAGGAGCGAGCGAGCGAGCGAGCGAGCGAGCGAGAGCGAGGCGAGCGAGCGCAAGCGAGCGAGCGAGCGAGGCAGCACGAGCGAGCGAGCGAGCGAAGCGAGGACAGCAGCGACAGCGAGCGAGCGCAATCACACACACGAGCTAGCGAGACGAGCGAGCCCATAGCAGCGAGCGAGCAGCGCACGAGCTAAGCACTGCAGAAGCAGAGCGAGCGAGCGAGCGAGCGAGCGACGAGTCGACGAGGGAGAGCGAGGGACCCAGCGAGCGGAGCGCAGAGGAGCGAGCGGCGAGTTACGGCGACGAGTCGAGCGAGCGCAGAGACGAGCGAGCGAGCGAGCGAGCGCGAGCGAGTCGAACGAGGAGGAGAGACGGGACCCCAGCTGAGCGAGGAGCGAGCGAGGCAGAGCGAGCGAGAGCGAGCGAAGCGAAGAGCGAGGAGCGGGGACAAAGAGCGAGATAGAGCGAGCGCGAGAGGCGAGGAGCTAGCGCAGAGCGAGCGAGACGAGTCGAGCGAGCGCAAGAGCAGAGGCCACGTACGACTAGGCAGACGAGCGAGCGAGGAGCGACGAGCGAGGGAATGGATGCGAGGGACCCAGCGAGCGAGCCAGAGCGAGAGCGAGCGAGCGATCGATGCGAGCGAGCTAGCGAAGCGAGCAGAGCGAGCGAGCGAGTAAGGGAGGAGGTACCCAGCGAGCGAGCTCAGCGAGCGCAGAGCAGAGCGAGCTAGAGCGTAGCGATCGTAATAGCGAGTCTATTCGAAGAGCGAGCGAGCTTATCTATCTCTACTAGCGACATCACCATATCTATCTATCATCTCATATCTAGCTATAATCTATCAAACTAGCGATCTCATATCTATCTCTCATAGCTATCAAATCTATCTTCATATATCTTCATATCATCTATATATCTATCTATCTCCTATATCTATATATATCTCTCATCTATCTATATTGCACTTTGTAAACAGGAATTTATAGGATAAATGACAGTGACTATTCCCACAAAATGAGTGGATATAAATAAGGGGTTGTCTCGTCTCGCCCTTTGCTTCCTGTTGTGATTGTCTCTCATTATTTCCTATAATGTGATCTTCAGCTTTAGTGAAATAATATGATTGGTTCTACCTATTCTGCTGCCATTGGTGGAAAGACCATTTACCGGTACCATCATTACATAGAAGACACCGACACCGGGAGTAATTCATTATGAGATTTTATTATTTCAGTTGAATAGTAAAACACATAACAGGGAAAACAAAACATTTTTTTTTTCAGGGAATTACAATTAACACAGAGATTTCAGAACTGTTAACCAAAACTCTTTTATTTTCAGTAAAAAAGAGAGAAATCCATCTACTAGAGCTGCCTGCAGATAGGACATATGCTAAGTCTGTTCAGCTCCTCCTGCTCTATAAAATGCTGCCTGCAGATAGGACATTAGTACAGTCTGTTCAGCGCTCCTGGCTCATACATGTGCCTGCAGATAGGCAATTATGTACAATCGCTCAGCTCCTTGCTCTATAACATGCTGCCTGCAGATAGGACATTATGTACAGTTGTTCAGCTCCTCCTGTCAAACATGCTGCTGCAGATAGGACATTATGTACAATCTGAGCTCAGCTCCTCCTGTCTATAACATGCTGCCCGCAGATAGGACACTATGTACAATTTGTCAACGTCCTCGGCTCTATAACATGCTGCCTGCCAGATAGGACACTATGTAAATCTGCTCAGCTCCTCCGGCTCTATAACATGCTGACAGCAGAAAGGACCACTATGTATAATTGCTCAGCTTCTTGTCTCTATAACATCTGCCACAGATAGGAACATATGTACAATGGTTCCGTTCTTTCTGCTCTATACATGCTGACCTGCAGATAGGACACTATGTAAAATCTGCTCAGCTCCTTCCTCCCTATAAACATGCTGCCTGCAGATAGGACATTATGTACAGGTCTGTTCAGATCTCCTGCTCATAACATGCTGCCTGCAGAAGGACACATGTACAACTTCTGTTCCGTTCTTCTGCTCTCTATAACATACTGCCTTGCAGATAGGCACTAAGTACAATTGATAGATCCTCCTGCTCGTATAACCTGATGCCTGGATAGGGACAGTATGTACATCTGCTCAGTCCTCCTGCTCTATAACATGTGCCTGCAGATAGGATACTATGTACAATCTGTCCTCTCCTCCTGCTCTATAACATGCTGCCTGCAGATAGGACATTATGTACAATCTGCTCAGCTCCTCCTGCTCTATAACATGCTGCCTGCAGGACACTGTGTACAGTCTGTTATGTACACTGGTCTCTGGTCATGAGATGTCCCACACGTGCATGGCTTGTTTTATCCCTGGTCACGTGAAGTCATACAGGAGCACGGCTCGTTATAACACAATGGGGCTCATTTACTTACCTGGCTGCTGGAGTTCACAGAAAGTGCATTGTCCGTGTATAATGAACATCTGCCCCAATTCAATAAGATCGTGCGCCCGATATCCTGCACGTGTCGCTTCTCTTCTCAGGTCCCCGGAGTTCACCTTCTTCTTCCTGGTGCATGTAAGTGCTTGTCTTGTAACACAATTTGAAAGTTAAATCCCGCGCTCAGTCCGAATCAGTCGGATCGTCTGACGGCCGTCCCCCGATTTGTGTAACATGGAAGCAGTGCAGCTGCGCCGCAAAAAGGGTTGCGTGCAACATAATGCAGCGCACCCGCTACGTAAATACCTTGAAAAAATACAGTCCGAAAAAATGGGTCGTAAAGCAGCGCAAAGCCCTTAGTAAATGTGCCCCGTAGTTCTGATTACTCTCTGTGATATAACGTGCATCTGTGTGACATCACATGACCAGGGATATAAGGAGTCGTGCACCTGTGTGACATCACATGACCAGTGATATAACGAGCCGTGCACCTGTGTGACATCACATGACCAGGAATATAACGAGCCGTGCACCTGTGTGACATCACATGATCAAGGATATAAGGAGCCGTGCACCTGTATGACATCACATGACCAGTGATATAATGAGCCGTGCACCTCTGTGACATCACATGACCAGGAATATAACAAGCCGTGCATCTGTGTGACATCACATGACCAGGAATATAACGAGCTGTGCACCTGTGTGACATCACATGACCAGGAATATAACGAGCTGTGCACCTGTGTGACATCACATGACCAGGGATACAAGGAGCCGTGCACCTGTGTGACATCACATGATCAAGGACCAGTGTTTATCCACAGAAAGTAAATAATGAAGCTTTTTGTAGAATGACAGCGAGCAGAGATCTAGAAAACCGTAAGGAATTGATACAGAACTTATATTGGGAAACTGTATAACTTTTCTTTACGCAAACAATATCAATTATTTGATGAAAGTGGAGCCACCACCAGAAGTATCTTACTACTGAGCACTTATGCATGATCTACCAAGCTGAGCGAGAAGGAGGGTGCCATGATTTAGTCACAATTTCCGGCACAGAGCGAGGAATTGCGACTACTCCTCCCTCTGTGCTGATTGGGCGGGGAGGGGGTGGTGCTGGGGCTTGCAGTGGGCGGGCAGAGGGCAGTTTTGCCCCACGCCTGTGCACTGCCTGTATCCTGCCCCACGCTAGGGTGCAATTGTACATCATGTCTTCAAGTGCCCCACCATCGTAATGCAGTGCAACAGCCTGCTCGCATTTATCAGGGGGCAGACACCTCTTGATAGGTCTGTTGGGTGCTGGGGAGTGAGGACAGCATCATACTTAGTGCCAGTGCCCCTAGGTCTTAACTGAACAAGCATTCGGGTAATAGCAATCTCAAGTGTCTTGTAACTAGAGATGAGCAAATCTATTCATGGATTTGTAGATTTTGACGATTCTAAAGGCAAAAATCATTTCTGAATTTTTATTCGCTTTGGACAGATCTTGTAAAAAAACGCTAATAACAAAAGTCTATTAAAATATCCGTTGATCTCGATGGGCTTCTGATGGTTTCCATTATTGTCCATTTGCACCAACCTCAGTTATTATCATTTTTTAAAATATGCAAATTGGTAAAAAGTTAACAAAACGAGAGGCGGCTCTACACCATCAGCAACATCTGTTCGAACCAAAAAGATCGGATCAAAAACTGAAAAATTCCTTCTCCAACGCTTTGCTCACGGAGAGGAAGTCTTGTCCGGACTATTGTGTCTCCTTCGCACATCCTCCGTCTCGGGAATGACAACAAAGCCGATCTTTGCTTCCCGACCATTTATTTCCGTCGCAGGACAACAAGCAGTGGGGTGTGAACATAATTAGGAAAAATGCAGATTCCGGACTTGAATCACGTTCCACTTGGGCCCCTTTAAATTAAGGCAGAAGAAAGGACAGCACATTTATAATTTAGCGTGTCCCGGATGAAGGGGGGGAGGGGGTAGCGCGCCGGGGGTTGGGGGAGGATCTTCTTTAATTACAGCTTCACAGTAATACGATGAGAAATGAGTAGGCAAGAGAGTTCTGCCGGAATGAGACATGATAAATCAGTTTGTCCGGGGAGCTCGCTTATGTCAAATCTATCACGGCATTCAGCGCGGCGCTATCTTTCTTATTTCAATAAGGAAATCTCATGGAGAAATTTTAATTGCATGCGATTAGGTGAAAGTCAATGCGCCTTAATGAGGAAAGTGAAACCTGCATTTTTTTTTCCCCCTTTATCTTTCGGCTTTGAGTTCTTGAGGATTAACACTCGATGATTCGGCCTTAAATTGCACTCTTTTTTTTACTCATTTGTTTGAGAGATGTAGATTTTTCGGTCATTTAAAAGGCTTCGGCTCCGGCTCTATTCTTCATTTCTGGAGGCACGGAAGCTTGAGTTAAGGGAAAAAAAAAAAAACCTTCCAATTTTCGAGTCATCTATTGTCAAGGGTGACTGAATGGCAGCCGGCAATTATATGATTTCATTGTGAGGCTTTCATCGGGGGGAAGAGGCTGGTTCACAGTTGCCTGGCGTAGAAGATTGGCGCTGCCAGCTGATTCGTTTACAAACTTTTTTCAATGACAGACAATGGAAACATGTGACATTGACAAGTTTCGAATGTGTGGCCGCGCTGTTGTGTAATTGGAGCGCGCGGCTCTCGGGGATCTTAGTGATCAGAGGTTTGGAGGCCGTGTTTTGACTTTCAGATATTAGAACCTAACGAATTTGACGTATTTTTTTGGGGGGGATGTGTCATGTTTTGGGCCATTGTTATGGATTGTTGTGAATTCAGAATTTTAAGGAATTCTCAAACTTTTCTTCATATGGTGGCATTGGTTTTTGGTTCTCACCATTGGTTGTGAAACTCAACAACAATCGGGGGACGAGAGGACCCATTCAGGTTCAGGTTCACCGAGTTCAGCGAACAAAAGTTTGGTTGGGGTAGCCGAAACCAAATACCTGCTGCTTACACCACCAGCAGTATTTAAAGGACCTCTACTACCTGGATGAAACATTGTAAACCAAGCACACTTACATACTGGTGTGTGCCCCCTTTGGCAGGATCCGCTTTACTCATAGCTTCTTCTGTTTTAAAAATTATGCATATGAGCCTGAGGGGCACGAGGCTCCATTGACACCTATGGAGTCCGGAGCCCCACAGGCTCATTTGCATAATTTCTAAAACCTTTTATCCATAAAACAAGGTCCTAAAAAGCCAAAAGATACACTAGTATGTCAGTGTGCTTGGTTTACAATATTTTATCCTGGTGGTAGATGTCCTTAAAAGGAAATCTACTGTCAGGGATCTACTCTCAATAGATTTTCTATGCAATGGTAGATTTCCTTTAAATCCTGGCAGATGCCACCAATTTCCTTTGTCGTTTCCTTACACGGCATGAGGAGCAATCAGGGAAAATGGCGGTACGTGGCGGAGGCATTTAAAGGGAAAACACCGATTGTGGGTGTTACCGACAGGGGTGACCCTAATACAATAGCCAAACTTCTGCCTGAAACCTGGGTTTGGTGTGGACATGAATATTGTTATTCAGGTCCACTAAT
Source organism: Engystomops pustulosus (assembly GCA_019512145.1). Taxonomy (NCBI): domain Eukaryota; kingdom Metazoa; phylum Chordata; class Amphibia; order Anura; family Leptodactylidae; genus Engystomops; species Engystomops pustulosus. Next base: position 15,678,871 of record CM033641.1, read on the forward strand.
TGGAACAGCTGAGAACTGGCTCACAACTAGAAAGGCAGTGGTTTGGTCCAATGCAAGGGTTAACACAAGGTATGGTTCAGTACATTCCCACCAGTTTTGGACTAACAAAGTAGAACGGAATATACTATACCTTGCCCTCGTGTCAAGAGATCTGTGTGTGATATTATTATTGGGTCACCCACCTCTCCCATTCTAATGATTCCAGGTTCCCCCCCGGCTGATTTCAACTTATGGGATCTTCTCACAGGAAATTGATCCTCAGCTAATCACAACAGGGACTTTTCTCAACCAATGAGAGTTCTCAGCTGTAAAAAAAAAAGTATCCAGTGGCCAGGCAAGCCTTTACATAGATTTTCAGTACTATTTTTTTGGTACAAACAGTTTATTTAAAACTTTTAGTAGATTATTAATAATAATACAAAAAAATAATTATAATAAAATATATATCTCTTTTCTATTTATCTATCTGATAACTTTCTGGGGCACATTTATCATATGCAAGCCCTGCCCCCTGGGATCTCGACAAAGCCTGCACATTAAGATGGGCAATAACCCCACTCAAAAATGTAATGTCCTATGTGCCTGCACCCAAAATAGTCGCAAATTAGAAATAAATTTAATAACTGTGCCCAAAAATTGTGCAAAAAACAGTCCAAAAATTATGATCAATTTCCCTTTATATCTTTTATTTATTACAATATCCCCCCATATCTTATAATACTTTGCCCCTGCCCTCTATCCCTCCTTCTTCCATCCTCAGGTCTCTCCTACCCCGGGGCTCAGTATTCCCCTCTCCCTGTATATATATCTGTATACTCCACGCTCCTGTGCCAGTAGATTCAGGCTATTTAAATGCTCCATTGGAGAGGGATTAAAGTTTATGCAAGGTCACTGGGGATGTGATAATTATAATCACAGGTTTTTGGCTCTACAATGACGGCCATTTGTTATTTTCGCCTGAGTAGTTCCTATGGCAGGAGGCGGCTGACAAGCGTTCACTGATTTACTGGTTCCCCCCCTGGTCCCAAGGCGGCTTGTGTCCGCTCTCATGCCTGACACCCTCCATGGCTCCCGCTGCTCCTTCTATCTGTCCTGAGATGAGATTGGAAAGAGGTTTCTGTGTGATCAGAGACAAAATAGGAAAATGACAACTTTACCGTTTTCTCCTCTACAGCATCGTATAGTGTTTTTTTTTTAACACTTATATGGCCATGTTATTTTGGCAGTGATTTACACTTTATCTCACATAAAGGATAAAAAAGGGAAAAAAATGTAACCCCTGGAGCCCATCCCTCTTCCACAACTGAAATCCTCTTTCTGCATCTCACATTATGAAGTTGGGAGGTATGGGACTTTGGAGGTATGGAAGTTTGAAGGTATAGAAGTTGGGAGGCATGGAAATTGTAAGGTATGGAAGTTATGGAAGTTGGGAGATACTAAAGTTGGAAGGTATGGAAGTTGGGAGATATGGAAATTGGGAGGTATGAAAGTTGGGAGGTATGGGACTTTGGAGGTATGGAAGTTTGACGGTATAGAAGTTGGGAGGCATGGAAATTGTAAGGCATAGAAGTTGGAAGGTATTGAAATTTGGGTCTTATGAAAGTTGGAAGTTATGTAAGTTGGAAGTTATGTAAGTTGGAAGATAGGGAAGTTGGAAGGTATAGAAGTTGGGAGATATGGAAGTTGGGAGGAATGGAAGTTGGAAGGTATAGGAATGGAAGATGGAAGGTATGGAGGTTGGGAAGTCTCCATACCTGACCACCATTAACAGCCAAGATTTGACTTTCATTAGGATGGGGGGGCAATAAGAATGAAAGCCAAATCTTCACTGTTAATGGTGGTCGGGTATGGAAACAGCCAATCATTTATGAGATAGAATGTTTCTGCAACTCCCAACTTCTATAACTTCCAACTTCCATAGTTTCCAACTACCCTAGCTTCCAATTTCCATAACATGAGATACAGAAAGAGTACAGCTCATTGAGCTCAGGGGCTTCTGCAGTCTAATCACAACTGACAGGATTTTCAGAGATAGGTCCAGGTCCTAGAGCAGTGATGGCAAACCTTTTAAACACTGAGTGCCCAAACTACAACCAAAACCCATGTATTTTTTCGCAAAGTGCCAATGCGAAAATTTAACCAGTATCTTATTACTTCCTGCTGTTTCGCAGGTTTGAATTGTATAGGCACCTGAGGACACCAATACAGTAGAAAGGATAAGAATTTTGGATTTTCATTGTAGCTTCCTTCTAGAGTCCTGGGCTGCAAGAGGCCTTAAGTCCTGTCTGACGAACACTGCCCTGGGGTGATGGCAAGGGTGCCCATAGAGATGGCTCTGAGCGCCACCTCTGGCACCCGTGCCATAGGTTCGCCACCACTGTCCTAGAGTTTAGAGCAGCATCAATCAGATGTTTATGGCATAGGCTTTTGAAGAAGCTTAACTTAAAGGTGGCCTTTCACTACATCTACAACTCTGATTCTTTCTAGCCGTTAAAAGGTCCCACTCCCCTGGTTCTGGTACAGTTGGATTTTTTTTCTAACCCCACTATTTCTAAAAAAGTTTCTTTACATGAACTTATTCCCAAACCTTGGCAGCATTATAATAAATACTACTATTATTGTTCCTTCTGCCCCTTGTCATGAGCATTGTACAGCTTCTGCTCACCGTCAGGAGGAATCAGTGTCTGCTGAGAGTAGCTAAGTCTTGTTTCTAAGTAACTATAATTCTCTATATCAATTATTTCTAATTATACAGAGGGGCATAAACTAGTTTTATGGAAATGGAGGCGCGCTCAGAAAATAAGAATGAATTCAGCCATATACAATTTAATGGGAACCTGTGAGGGCGATTTGTGAATCCACCTTCATGGACCCTTATGGACCAGTCATTTAGTGTTCCAAATCGCCCTCACAGCTTTCTCTGTATACTTATTAGTAGGAGGTCACATTCACTGAAATCAAAAACTATTTCAAACCAAAATGTAGTAACAGGCCAAGTTACATGTAACATAGGACCCTTCTTGGTCATTACCTGCACAATTTTTGCATCCAATCAACTTGTAAGTTTTTGGAGAGTTTCTGTCTTTTGCTTGATGATACTCCATAGGTTCTCTATAGGGTTGAGGTCAGGGGAAGATGGTGGCCAAACCACGAGATTCTCTCCTTTTATGCCCATAGCAGCCAATGACACAGAGGTATCTTTGTAGCATGAGATGGTGCAGGGTCATGCATGAAGATGATTTTGCTCCAGATTCCTCTTTTTGTACCACGGAAGAAAGTGGTCAGTGAAAAACTCTATATACTTTTGTCAAGGTCATTTTTCCACCTTCAGGAACCCTTAAGCGGCCTACCAGCTCTCTCCCCATGATTACGGCCCAAAACATGACTTTGCCCCCTCCTTGCTGACGTTGCAGCCTTGTTGGGACATGGTGGCCATCCACCAACCATCCACTACTCCATACATTGAACCGTCCAGGATTACCCAACACTCATCAGTAAAAAAAGTAGTCTTTATGTAAATCTTGGCCCACTGCTACAGTGCCTGCATGTGAGCACTGGTTAGGGGTGGCCGATTAGTAGGTTTATGCACCATAGCAAGTCTTTGAAGGATCCTACACCTTGAGGTTTGCAGGACTCCAGAGGTTCCAGCAGCTTCAAATATCTTCAGCTTCGAATATTTGATTTGCTGGTTTGTAATGGCATTTTAGCAGCTGCTCTCTTTAAGTAATTCTGCAAATTCAACCAATAACCATTTCCAGTTCTTTTACAACCTATAAAATGTTTTGAAACTCTGTGAATAATAATTTGGAGCTGTGCATTTCGAGTTTTTGGGAGGTATCATTGGGAGGTTTGTTCAATAAAATGGCCTTTATTATACTGACTGTCATACGTATTTAGGAAAATGAGATAAATATAATTTGTATAATAATTTGGAACGTGGTGTACAGTGGTAGCAGCCATAGCAGCTGCTATGGGGCCCGCAGTGTTTGGGGGCCCTGAGGACAGATCTGTATAAGTGTATAAATTTATATATCATTGCATAAATGTGTGCTCATAATTGTATTAATGTGTGAGTATACAAATATGTATATTTTTGAAGGGGCAATAGGGGCCCCATTCAGAAATTGCCTATGATGGGGCCCTGCCTCTCCTATGTTAACTGCCCTGCAGAGAAGTACAAGACAACGGCTTCATGTGGCAAGTGCAGTATCAGTGTGCCAATCATTACATGTTACTAAATACCAAAGACGTTTATACAACTTGTATAACCAAAAGGGAATGTAGTTTAGCTGGAATGGCATGGATCAAGATTTGCCCTACAATGTTGACTTTTTATGGTGAAACTAAATTTAAAATTGGTGATGTAAATATAATTCAAACAGTATTAAGCTACAACAAATATATAATTCAGTAGATTAAGACTGGGACCCCCCCCCCCCCCTATCATGAGAATGGGGGCCCATTGTACACCTAGAATTAGGCTGGGGGTAGTCGAGGCCAAAATGAAAGACAGAACAGCCCACTCTTTGCATTCATAGGGGCCAATTTATCAATAACAAAGACATCGCGAGCCGCTAAGGCCATTTATTCCAGCGTTGGTTGGTCGTGCCCATTCCATGAGCTTACGTTTCCATACCAGCCCTGAAATGGGTACAATTCCTTGGCCCAAGTGAGTGGAGTAGGCCGCATGTCCCCTGCACTCATTTGGTCCAACGATACCCCAGTCTTTCATGGTTGGGACCTAAATGGTAAGGTCATTTCCAATTTCCATAGGACCCTGGTCCGACAGAGCCTCATGCCCCTTTGCAGTGAACTCACATGGCAGCATTAAATTTGGAAAGGACTAACAGTTCTCTGTTCCCTTTAATATTCCTTAGTTCTCATCCTAAACAGGCCCCCTTCATTTTATATACAAAACCCGCCTCAATGGGTTATTTTAATAAAGCCCCCCTCACCCCAATGGATTCCATAAGTAAAACTCCTGTGGTGCCCCCCCCCAACAACTCTGGGCCCCTGGCACTTGCCCCAGAAAAGCCCGTGCTGGCGCCGGCCCCTGGGTCGATGACCAGGACCCCCGATTTATAACCGTCCTTGTTACAATAACCCTAACAACCCTCTTAAAAAGCAGCGCCACAAATCCCATACCATAAAAAAAGTTTCGAGGGGTACACTCACACAAGGTCCCACGTGGAGTGTTTCCCCTTACATTTTCTCTAAAAATGAATTACCTATAGTCTTAGCTAAAAATGAGTAATCTTCTTTTTGTTTTAATTAAAATGGTGGATTAAGATTGAAAGGCTGAGTCCCGTCTTTGCACACTGATCTAATTTGAAGCAAACCATTACCTTTTAAAAACCCCTGGTTTTAAAAATTGGAGGAAATTACTCTATGATAATGACATCCACTTAACGGCAGATTGATCGGGAGACGTCGATGATAAGGATTGCACTCGTCTTTTGTGCTCGCCGCAACATTTATAAGACCGGGTTTTTGTTCACTTTTTTGAATGGTAAATACTAAAATAACCTAAACAAAGCCACATATAAACGGAACAAAGTTTTCATTACTGCAACAAAAGCGCATTTTGCAGATCCCAAAAAAAAAGGAAAAAAAAAATCACTTGGAAACACAAGTTAAAGCCGGGCGCATCCCAGCTAACCTGGCGCACCCAAGCCCAATGTGAAGAATTAACCGGCCGTATTTTAGAATTCCTAAATTAAAAATGGCTATTTTATTATAACGGGCAACCTTAAAGATGCCTGGTTAATTCCGCAGTCAACCTTTATTTAGTGCTTATATATGAGACATTTATTCAAAAGTAGAGTCCTCCAATGGAGGTTTAGGATCTGTATTCCCATAGCACATAGTCCCTACAGAACTGTTGTTAAAGGGTTTTGTACTTGGATTTAAACATTACATGGCTTGCCCTTTTCTTCTTCTTCCATAATCCTCACCAGGCCTCATTTTGTTTTTGGGGTGAGGCTGCGCGATAACCACCATACAACCTTCTAAAGAATGGTGGTGCTGTTTTTTTTGGTCAAGAAGTAGATTGTTATTTTTTATTTCCTTAAATCAGATCCTTCTATGGATTAAAATAAAGACAAAACAATCCTGTTTAGATAGTCAAAAGACCTATTAAGGAAACTAGAGATGAGCACTCTGACATTTGGCTTTGGTGGTACCGGGCTAACGGCGACCCACGGGACATATTGAGGCACATTTATAAGGGCCTCGGACCGCGATTCTGTCATGTTTTCCCCGAATATTTCTGTTTGCGCGTCTGGTTTTTTTTTGTGCTGAATTGCCCCAGGATTGTGGCTCACGGATCGTCTTGTGGCGGCATTGGCGCCGCGACAGAAATCGTGGGTGGCGTTGCCATCGTACACCCATGGATATCGGACAACCCGTGGAATTTAAAAAAATAGAATTGTGTCGGGCAAGAATCAGTCCGGAAGAAGAAAGGAACTCTCTGCGATCGCGGCCAGCAGCGACACCTGGTGGATCTCGGGGCACGACCTTTTGTGAATCCGCGGCAGACCCGAATCCTGTCGGCAACGTACCGTGGATTGGCGACTGGAGCGGGTAAGTAAATGTGCCCCATTGTTGTATTGGTGGCACCCCTGGCCAATCATACCCGTAACTAGTTACTAGGGGCCGTCATTTTCTGTTTCGCAATAAACCGCGAACCCAAAAGCAAATTCTGTTCATCTCTAGTTGGGAATGATCTATAAGGCCAATGATTTGTTACTTCATTATCCACCCACAGACTTGAGTACAAACTTAATTAGTAGGAGACAATGACCATCCCTTCCCCAATGAAATTGAATTTTATGATAGCGAAGGACAGGTAAAATATATTATAGGTTAATCAGCGCTGTCAAAGAAGCACAGAAAAAAAAAAAAAAAATTTTTTGAGTATTTTTCCATCCCGGCCTTGAACCCTTAAGATAATAATAGCCACAAAGTGGGTCTCATTGTTTGAACCTTAATAAATCAAAATCTCATCATACCCAAAGTATTCTAAATCCAAAAAACGTAAGCTTCAAACATCCTATTTTCCCCAAAAAAGTAGAAAGCATTTAATGAGAAATAGGAAATCCAAATTCGGGAGAATAGAAAAAAATTCCTTACACCTTGATAGGCAACCGACTTCCGCTCACAGCCCCTTCTGCTCCCGAAGGGCTCTTGTGAAGACATCACTTTCATTGTCCTGGGCCAATCCCTGGAATCAAAGCAGTCAATTTGTGCCAAGATGGAAGTGCCAACAAGGTGGATGGTTTCGCAAAAAAAAAAATTCTTCATCGGAAATACATGGACACCACCCTCCTCAGAGGAAACATAGAATTTATTTTATTTTTGACACAAAAACAATTTGTGTGCAGCAAAAAACCCATTGAAAGAGGTTCAATAAGTATTCATTGATACCCAGCCTCCTTGGGCAATCTAAATGGTGGGGGGGCTGACTGTTCCTTTCATTCCGACCCTACTCGGCCATTAAGAATGAATTACCACCTATTTCAACAACGGAGATTATGCACTTAATGAATGAAGGTAGTTAAGTTAAGTAGTGCCTGCATCCCTTATTAATATTTTGGCCGAGTGTCTGAAATTGCTGAGGCACAGTTGCTCCAAACTGTGTCTGAACATACCCCACGGTCAAATTGTTTATCTTCTATTCTGTGGATTAAGGAGACAATGAAACTCGGTACAAACCCCTTTACGAACTCCAAAATGAATTCTACTGAATTCCCAAACTTTTATGACCTTTAACAAACGGTAAAAACAACAAAGCTCGAGGCCCTGTTCGAGAGCCCAGTGTCACGTGTCCCCGGTGCGCCCCCTTTGATCCGTTAGCAGACTCTATTCTCCCTTCTAAGTTCTGCCCCCAATAATCAATTCATTGACATGGAGCTCAGTAATATGATGTTTTCTTCCTGCATCCCGAGTGACATATCCCTTAAGTTGTGCTCGGCGGGCTGTAACTTCCGTCTATGGATCGCAGTTACTCATTCTGTACACATAATTAGTCCCTAAGTATACGTTACTCCTGATTCCCAGATCCAGATATAATATCAAGGACGTAGCCTACAAGTGCTACATAATTACCGGCACTTAACCTGGCAATGTGGATGAACTTAACTCGATTTTGTGCTGCATGATTTCCATTTTAACACTGGCTGTTCTACGTCGGAAGGCGCTGATGGGATTTTTTTTCCCGCAAGCTGTAACTCACTGACAAACAACTGTCACAAAGTCGCAGCACCCAACTGCCTCATATTACTTATTATACATATCCAGTTTGTGTTAAAGGAATGAACTATTCCAGTAAGTGGACTTTCTCCATGTGCGTGGAGACATGTCCTATGGGCACGGTAGTTCTGTACAGCCTCCCCTATGTTCTGACAACAGTAGTCAGAGCAGAGGGGAGGGGCCTACTTGCAGTTCAAAGCAGAAAGTTAAGGTCAGAACAGGTGGAGGACATATCCCTAGTGCACTTACTAGAATATAAATGCATTAATTACAGTCCTGCTTCTACTAACACACACAAAGAGAGGATTACATAGTTTTTTTAATAAGTTCTTCAAATTTGCACCTTCAATGGCCAGAAGACGGTGCACCAATGTAGACCGACTCAAAGGATGGCGTGGTTCCTGTTCTCAATCCTCATTGGATAAATGTCAATGCAAGGATATTCTTTAGTTATTAGGGACATGTGTACGATCCATACCTGTAAACCAGTTACCCTTCCTGATGGGCGCGGCCACCTAGTTGTGGCCCTCTCTTCTCCAGTTCTTGCCAACCAAGCTGCTGTTTGCAGTCTGTCCATATTGTTAAAGGGCTGACAAGCACCAAGGATTCTATCCTCACATCCCCAGTGCCCCCAATTGTCTAAGGCACCTTACTCTACAGGAAAGTGCATGAGCAAAGAGGTTCTTCATTTCCAACATCCTACAAAAGCTTCTTAGGTTTTCTTCCTGAGTGCACTCTTGTTACTCATCTTTGACCTACGGATCTTCTTCGTTGACCCTGGATTGTCTTTGTGTATCCATGCTTCCCACTGTGACTTATGGCATGATATTGAACTCCACACTCGGAATGAATGGAGATATTGGTCAATTTGTAGACTCTGTACGAATCATCTGCTTTCTTTCCTCATTCTCTTCAGAACAACCGATGTTACTCCAATTTTGGAATTTAGTACATAACCCCTCTAGTCCTCTACAACAGTGATTTTCAACCTTTTTTGAGCCGCGGCACACTTTTTAAACTTAGAAAATCCTGAGGCACACCACCAACCAAAATAGCACAAAATGACACTAAAACAGTCATAAAAGGCCTCCCTTTACTAATAAAAAGGCCCTAGCGGCCTCCCTTTACTAATAAAAAGCCCCTGGCGGCCTCCCTTTACTAATAAAAAGCCCCTAGCTGCCTCCCTTTACTAATAAAAAGCCCTGGCGAGGGCCTCCCTTTACTAATAAAAAGCGCCCTAGCTGCCTCCCTTACTAATACAAATTCCCCTAGATGCCCCTCCCTTTACTAATAAAAAGCCCTAGTCTGCCTCCTCTTACTAATAAAAAGGCCCTAGCTGCCCCCTTTACTAATAAAAAAGGCCCTAGCTGGCCCCTTCCCTTTATACTAATTAAAGAGACTCCTAGCCCTTCCTTTACTAATAAAAAGCCCCTAGCTGTGCCCCCTTTACTAATAAAAAAAAGCCACTAGATGCCTCCCTTTACTAATAAACAAGCCCCTACGCCTCCCTTTACTAATAAAAAGCCCTAGCTGCCCCCCTTTACTAATAAAAAGCCACTAGATGCCTCCCTTTACTAATAAAAACGCACTAGATGCCTCCTTTACTATAAAAGCCCCTAGATGCCCCCCGTACTAATAAAAAGCCCTAGCTGCCTCCTTTACTAATAAAAAGCCCCTAGCTGCCTCCCTTTACTAATAAAAAGCAAAGCCCCTAGATGCCTCCCTTTACTAATAAAACGGCCCTAGCAGCCTCCCTTTACTATTAAAAAGGCCTAGCTGCCTGCCTTTACTAATAAAATGCCCCTAGATGCCTCCCTGACTAATAAAAAGGCCCTAGCTCCTCCTTACTTAATAAAAAAAAGAGCCCCGGCGCCTCCCTTTACTAATAAATAAAGCCCCTCTTAGCTGCCTCCCTTTACATAAAAAGCCCCTAGAGCCTCCCTTTACTAATTAAAAGCCCCTAGCTGCCTCCCTTTACAACTAATAAACAGCCCCTTAGCTGCCTCCCTTTAACTAATTAAAAGCCCCTAGCTGCTCCCTCCCTTTACTATAAAAAGCCCCTAGATGCCTCCCTTTACTAAAAAAGCCCTTATGATGCCTCCCTTACTAATAAAAAACCCCTAGCTGCCTCCCTTTACTAATAAAAGGCCACTAGCTGCCTCCCTTTACTAATAAACAGCCCCTAGTCTGCCTCCCCCTTTACTAATAAAAGGCCCTAGCAGCCTCCCTTTACTAATAAAGCCCCTAGCTGCCCCCCTTACTAATAAAAAGGCCCTAGCGGTCTCCCTTTACTAATTAAAAAGCCCCTAGCTGCCTCCCTTTACTAATAAAAAGGCCCTCCTAGCTGCCTCCTTACTAATAAAAAGCCCCTAGCTGCCTCCCTTTTACTAATAAAAAGCCCCTAGCAGCCTCCCTTTACTAATAAAAAGGCCCTAGCTGCCTCCTTTGCTAATAAAAAAGGCCCTAGCTGCCTCCCTTTGCTAATAAAAGGCCCTAGCTGCCTCCCTTTACTAATAAAAAGGCCCTCCTAGCAGCAGCCTCCCTTTAACTAATAAAAAGGCCCTAGCTGCCTCCCTTTACTAATAAAACGGCCTGTGCCCTCCCTTACTAATAAAAAGCCCCTATGCTGCCTCCCTTTACTAATAAAGCCCCTACGGCCTCCCTTTACTAATAAAAAGCCCCTAGCTGCGCCTCCCTTTACTAATAAAAAGAAAACCCTAGCTGCCTCCCTTCTAATAAAAAGCCCTAGCGCCTCCCTTTAACTAATAAAAAGGCCCTAGCAGCTCCCTTTACTAATAAAAGCCCCTAGCTGCCCCCTTTACTAATAAAAAAGCCCCCTAGCTTGCCTCCCTTTACTAATAAAAAGGCCCTAGCTGCCTCCCTTTACTAACTAAAAAAGCCCCCTAGCTGCCTCCTTTACTAATTAAAAGCCCCTAGCGCCCCCCTTTACTAATTAAAAGACCCTAGCGGTCTCCCTTTACAAATTAAGAGCCCGTGGCGGCCTACCTTTACAAATTAAGAGCCCGTAGCGGCCTCTCTTTACTAGTTTAAAAGGCCTAGAGACCCCCCTTTACTAATTAAAGGCCCTAGAGCCCCCCCTTACTAATTTAAAAGGCCTAGAGACCCCCCTTTGCTAAATATAAAAGGCCCTAGAGGCCCCTTTACTAATTAAAAGGCCCTAGAGGCCCCCCTTTACTAATAAAAGGCCCTAGAGACCCCCCCTTTACTAATTAAAAAGGCCCTAGAGGCCCTCCCTTAACAAATAAAAGCCCCAGCCTACCTTACAATAAAAACAAAGACCCTAGCTGCCTTCCCTATACAAATAAATAACCTTATATACTTACCCTTGAGTTCTTTTCCCCGCGTACCTTCACTCTAATGGCGATCCGCTCACCTTCTTTAGCTCCTGCACCGCGCGCCTCTGGTCACGTGACTTACGCGACCTGACGTCAGGTCGCGTCAGTCACGTGACATGGGCCGCGGGTGCGGAGCTACAGAAGATGGGCGGATCGACCGACCGCGGGGCTTGGAGGGTAAGTATGGGCACAGAAATACGGGGGCGCGGCGGCAGTCGACACCAGGGGCAGTCTTAGTTCGGGGAACTTTCCCCGCGGCACACTACACCTTGTGTCGCGGCACACTAGTGTGCGCGGCACAACAGGTTGAAAATCACTGCTCTACACATTGTTTTATTATAAAAGTTCTAACACATTTTTTACTTTCTACAATTTTTTCATTACGTTTAGAGTCATCATTAGGGTTAGCTTTAGCATTACGGTTGACCCCAATTATGACCGTGACAAAAAAACTGGGTGAAAATTAACAACAAAATATGTTTTGTACAAAATATATAGAAAAAGCGGGGGCATATCCCAATTTTCAGGACAATTGGATTCGATTCAACTTGAACACTAAAACCTAGAAAAATTAGGTGAAGCTTAACCAGGATCTTGAGTGATTGGTTCAATCTCTACAGGTGTCTAACGAAATCTCGGCTGGTACCCGATCACTCTTCTACATGATCTCTTACACATGGTTCTCATCCCTATGTCACCTACATCTGGACCACAAAGGTTAGATCACATCACTGCATAGGGGTTAAAGGGTGAAGCTCAGGGAGGTCCCTTTCTTTGGAGTGACCAAATGAGGTGAGTCAACACTATTTGGATAGTATATTGAACTTAATTGGAGCCATGAATTTCAGGATTTGAAGACTGGCTGACACAATGGGGGTCATTTACTAAGGCCCGCTATTCACATTTTCCCGACGTGTTACCCGAATATTTCTGATTTGCACCGATTTTTTCCTGAATTGCCTCAGGATTTTGGCGCACGCGACCGGATTGTGACGCATCGGTGCAGGCATGCACGCGACGGAAATCGGGGAGGGGTCCGAACGAAAACCCGACGGATTCGGAAAAACCGGCGCATTAAAAAAAAAAGTGTTGCTGGACACGCGCTTACCTGCACCCAGCAATGGATCGTGAACTCCGGTGGACCTCGGCGGACTTCAGCGCAGCAGCGACACCTGGTGGACGCCGGAAGACCCGAATCCACCGCAGAAAATGCGCCGCTGGATCGCGAATGGGCTGGGTAAGTAAATCTGCCGCAATAATTTTTTATACAATGGTAACGACAAAGTCTAAGAAATTTTGCTGCTTATTTTAACTACGAAGGAATTTTGCCGGTTTTAGCGATCAGCATTCTCCTTGGTCGTTCCTCTTCCATAAACCATAAAAATCTAATGTAGGAGACTGTGCGTATGATTTACTCATCATATCACATCAATGGAAATATTGTACCATTACTTTGAGTCATATTTTCCCGTGAACGCATCATATATTCACTAACAGATTTACGGAATTTAAACATTTTCCATTTCCTATTATTTTAAGCAGAGATACTAAACACATGTAATATTACAACAGTTTAATAAATGTAGCCGGAAAGATCTGCGCATCCGTCTTCTTACCTCTAAACAAATACATAAAGATTGCCGGAGTGAAATGGGGCAGAAATATATTTATATAGAGAACTCATCGGATAATATCGAGAGATCACTTGTCAACGTATTTTAAAAAAGTGAGGCTTTTTTCGAGATGAGTCTCGGCTGACAAAGGCAAACGGAAAGAAAGCGAACACATAAAATAAAGCCGGCTGCTTAATCATGGAGACAGGAACGCGCCGTAACAGATGGCGGCTTACACCAAACGGATGATTGTGATTTGTAGATCCATTTTTAGAAACAAAATTTTATCAAGTCAACTCTTACAGATGGAAGAGACCTATGGGCGAGCCACATTATTATCTATATTTCACTTATCTACATTATGAGTGGAAGTTTAGAAATGTAGTTGTTTTTCATTATAGCAAACTTACATGGAGACTTTTCGTCTTCGCTGACCTAGGTGATAACTGTGGGTCCTTCAGTACATATTTTCCAGATCAGGACCTGAGTAGAAATGTTCGTAATGAGTTAATTGTGAGAATTCTAGGTGTGGAGGAATGAGGTATCTCTTCTTCTGGAGAACATGTTCTGTAGATTTTATTGGTGTAATGCCTAATTTCTCCTGTGGAGCCATTGCAGCGAACTTAAAGGACATCTACCACCAGGATGAAGGATTGTAAACCAAGCACACTGACATACTGGTGCGTGTCCCCTCTGGCAGGACCTACTCTTCTTTTTGCTTTTTATGACTTTGTTTTTAAGAAAAAAGGCTTTAAAAACTATGGAACCCAGAACCCCTTAGGCTCATTTGCATAATTTAAAAGGCTTTTTTTGTAAAAACCAGGGCATAAGAAGCTGAAAGAAGATGATAAAATGCCAAAGGGGGCACACACCAGTAAGTCAGTGTGCTGATTTTACATTCCCTCACCCTGGTCCTTTAAGTACTTATTGCCAAGCAGTGTTGGACTAGGGATCCTTGGATGCTCCGATAAAATTATCCGGGAGTCCATGAACCTTAAGGAATTAGATTTTAGTAGTGTCCACCTTGTGCAGTCTTTTTGCTAGACTTCTAGGCCCTATTATAGTGTTAGAGCTTAGGCCTCACTAATGGATCCTTATGGTTGAAACCCTTGAAACAAATAGGGATTGTCCAGTGTGGAGTAAAGCTTTCTGCTAAGCTTTTGTCATGTAGGTCTGTGGCTGGGACCCCTACAGGGAAGTTAGGCATTGCATGGTGTGAACTCAAATCAATAAGCTGGTATTGTAAAACGCTCAATGGGGCTCATTTACTGAGGGCCCCACGGACCAAACTTTCGTCGGACAGATTCGTTTGTTCCGACAGATCCGACAGATTCAGAAAAACCTAGGGATTTAACTTGAAAATTGTGTTGCAAGCCAAGCACTTTCATGCACCGGGAAGAAGAAGGTGAACTCCGTCGGACCTGATCAGGGAAGCGACACATACAGGATATCGGGCGCACGCTCGTAGTGAATCGCGGCAGACTTAATCCTCGTCGGACAATCCAGATTGCGGATTGTGCAGGGACCGGGTAAGTAAATGTGCCCCAATGTTTTGAAGGGTCCGTCATATGGAATAGAAATTTACTGACCCCAGTGGAATCACTGGGGCTTGATTTCTCCTCTTTATGGAGGCCTATGAAATACTAACTCTCACAAAGATAGATTGGATAGTTCCAGACAATGATGGGGGTAACCTGCACTCAAACGAGTAAAAGCCAAACAGGCCGACATCAGGATCAGAGCGCTGCTTTATTTTGATGCCAGAAAGACATCTCCTTCAAGCCAAAAATTTTTTGAAGCAGATTTGGTTCTGAGTTAGATCCAACCTTCATATTAACTCCTGAATTTGGCCTCATGGAACAACATGGACATGTAAATATACCCAGGAGGGCAATACAATTTCATTTCCGATTATTACCAATTATAATAATTGCCATCAATGTCATCATAAGATAAATTAATCAAAACCAACAGCAGTAAACCCTGACAGCCATTCTCGGAGTTGACATTCATTTCGGCACACCATATTGACAATTTATTTGGTGAGGGTCTTAGTGCCAGCACTAAATCAATTACTCATTTATATACAATTAAACCATTGATCTTATCCCTAATCAATCACCCCCGGTGGCCTATTCCATCCTGCTTATAACTTTTACTGTAGTGACATTTGTTTTCACTGA
The DNA here is from genome assembly GCA_019512145.1 of Engystomops pustulosus. Classification (NCBI taxonomy): domain Eukaryota; kingdom Metazoa; phylum Chordata; class Amphibia; order Anura; family Leptodactylidae; genus Engystomops; species Engystomops pustulosus. The sequence goes on from CM033641.1 coordinate 15,694,273, forward strand.
TAAGCTGAGACATTCACTGTGGTATTAAATTGTCTCCAACCAAGAAGAGCCTCTGCCTGTAGCAGTGTGATAACATCTCTGATCCTTGACCTGGTTATTCATGATGAGGGAGAGTGTTTTTCTTATTCAAGATCTTAGGTACAGAATTATTATCTACTTCTGCTGGAAAACCTTGGTGAGGACTTCATGACGTATTGTTGAGTGGTCCACAATGAGTCCATTCATCTGAAGTTCTCAGATATGCAGCTCATAGCTTCTTCTTACTTTTTTTGCTATATCTTAGGAGGAAATTACTTGGAAATGCAAACCTTTTGATGATTCAAGTAGGCTGGAAAAACCCTTGAAGGTTAGTAGCTAGAGGGATTAAAATAAAAGTTACATTCCTTGACTTGACTTTTCATTGTAGTAACTACTTCAGGCAGGCAAGAAGTGGCGGCAGTAATGCGGTCCACTCACTCGTAGCTCATATTGGTAGTTGTGTCTCCGAAGTTGGAAGTTGAAGACGTGTCCAAGGCAAGATGCCAAAGCTAAGTCTTCATAGGAATTGTGGTAGTGATCCAACCCATGAAACTACAACACAATGAAATGTAGGGAGCTTCCTACAGGATACAATAATTATTTATCGACATGGTGCTTTTTGATGATCATGGTGGCTATGGTCATCATTCTGCTGATCAGCGGTAGACTCAGTGGTTGAACCTCAAAAACATTTTTTATTTGCAATCTAATGCCGGTTTGGAGCCATGAGGGAAGAGATGAAGATCTCCGACCAACCTTCACATTCCCAGGGACATCTGGGGACCTACAGCTTCTCCACTTAATGCAATTCCCTACGTAACAATCAATCAATTATATTTGGAAAGTACTTGATCTTTGTAGTAGAAATCTAAAAGAGATTTACCAGGAACAAAGGTTGATAGACGATCCTTATTCTAATGGAGAATATTTGGTAAACCTATTTCCATACAGGGAATTTTGAGTTAAGAGATTGGTTGACTTCTGCATCCTCATCTCTTGACCAGAATTGAGAGTGGTTGTGTCCATCTCTGGAAGACCTGTCCTGTATTACATAAACTATCTTTTTACTTTCATCAAACCTGTCTAATGTCTAAATATCCCTGTGGTGGTTCTGCAGAAAAACTGAACAGGTTTTTTGAAAGATAAGATGGGTTCTACCAAGATTGATGGTTATCCCCTATTCACAGATTGATAGGGAATAACAATCTGAAAAATGGACGTCTGACTGCTGAGACCCACGAGAAGAAGGGTCCTGTTCTTACTGAATGAAGGGGTAGGATGAGAATGTGTTCAGCAAAACCATTTATTAGTATGGGATCGTCAGAACTTGTCAAAAAGTTGATGGACATGTCATTAAATTTTGTGCTTAAATATTTCTGGTGCTCCATAGGATTGAATGTTGCAGCAGGAAACATCCTCAATCTGCTGCTTCATTCAGTTAGTGAAAATATGGCCACCCTTCTCACCATTGGTGGTTCACGTGATCTTCTAACAAGTAGGGTGTCACGAGTGCGACTCGGATCGCGGGCGCACCCATGCTCTTCTGTGTGCCCCCCGGTCCCTGAATACGCTCCTCGGCTGCCTGCCTTGACCTATTGCTACGTCCCCCACTCTGATCCTGTGCTGCCTGTCTCGACCTCCTGCCTGTCCTCGACCACGAGTTTGACAATTTTGTACTACGCCTTGGCCGCCATTGCAGTACTTGGGTCTTTGGAACGACTTGGTGGTACCACGGCGCAACAAGTCCAACTTGCTTTTCGACGGGCTCTGGTGAAAACCGGGTGCCACTGGTACCAGGTGTTGGCTTACGTCATCGTCCGCGGTGGCACAGAGGATCCACCACCACCAATCCTGACATATGGTTTTTCAAAGAAGAGAACTTCTTTAGCATATATCAACACAATTATAAGATAACTGTTGTTGCGGTTGTAGAATTTCTTCCTTGTTCTCTGAAGTTTCTATGCTGTAATAAGGCGACACTTCCCGAGTCATTACGTGTCTACTTTCTACAGTAGAATCTGATTTCCGTAATCTAGAGGTGACCTCCGCTCTCCTTTGAGGTCTTGTTTATAGTGACACCCATTTCTAGCAGAGACCGGGCAGATCTTTACTCTAAACAGACCATTAATTGATAACACTTAATTAATCTACATTGGAAAAGATCATGGGGAGATTGTGTAGCAGGAAACGCTACATGTATTGACTTTGTTCTTCCAATTATGTCCATGGACAGAATAGCCTCCTGGTGTTAGACTTCACCTTTGGATCATTGAAATCAGTTCGTGAGGATCTGACCTGAAAAAGACCTTGACCCATTGTGTCCATATGTCCATAACGATTGCGTTGTGTTGCCATTTTTGCCTTCTACAATTCTTTAATTGCATGAGAAGCACAAATAGTCCCAGGCGGATGACTTTATAGAGGAGCCTGAGTGTTCACAAATTGTAATCTGGTCATTTAGGTAATTACAAATATACCCCTATCCTCAGGGGTGTGACTATAGGGAGGTAGCAGTACTAGGGGGCCTGGTTTTTAAGGACAATCAAAGGTTCCTATGACACATAGGGATTTTCCAGTATTATGATAGTACAGACGGTCCCCTACTTAATAACACCCGACTTACAGACGACCCCTAGTTACAAACAGACCCCTGAAGTACTTACTGTACTTTAGCTCTAGGCTATAATAATCAGCTGTAGGAGTTATAAAAAGTGTCTGCAATGAAGCTTAATTGATAATCCTGGTTCTTATGACAATCCAATTGTCACAGAGACAAAAACATTCTGGCTGTGTTTACAATTCTAAACTATACAGTTCTGACTTACATACAAATTCAACTTGAGAACAAATCTACGGAACCTTTCTTGTAGGTAACCCGGGGACTGCCTGTACATTGTAAGTGGTGGACTTCAGATTATACCCTAGAACAGTGATGGCGAACCTTTTAGAGCCTAAGTGCCCAAACTTCAACCAAAAGCCGCTTATTGATCGCAAAGTGCCAGAACAGCAATTTATTTCTCCTTTTTTTGACAATTTTTAACCTTTCAGCCTCCTTAGGACACCAACGCAGTTGAAAGGAGGAGGGCAAATTTGTCTATCATTGTAGGAAGATTCTGCAGGAAGATTCTTTTTAGTCTTGTCTGGTGAACTTCATGCTAGGGTGATGGCCTGGGTGCCCACAGAGAGGGCTCCGAGTGCAGCCTCTGACACCAGTGCCATAGGTTCGCCACCACTGCCCTAGAAGATTTGTCTCTATTTAATCAAATTTCTTATTGCATTTTACTAAAATAGACCAATTTGGGTGGATTTCTGCTTTAAAAGCTTATTTCCATGTTAGTTTTTCTTGCCAGAGATGTTCCTCTTCCTGCGGACAACCAAACAAATGTTATCTTATTTACTTACCCATTCCTGTCGCGATCCCACGGTGCGTTGTCCGAGGAGGCTTCAGGTCCGGTGCGATTCACTAAGATCGTGCGCCCGAGTTCCTGCATGTGTCGCTGCTGCGCTGAGGTCCACCGGAGTTCACCTTCTTCTTCCTGGTGCATGTGAGTGCTTGATCTTGCGACACAATTCATTTTTTAAATTCCGTGGTTTTTCTGAATCCGTCGAGTTGTCCGACGGCCACATTCCCGATTTCTGTCATGTGCAAGCCGGCGCCGATGCGCCACAATCCGATCGCGTGTGCCAAAACCCTGGGCCAATTTGGCACAAAACGTAAATATTCGGGAAACCCGATGAAAGTGTGGTGTTCGGACCCTTAGTAAATGAGCCCCTATGTTTTTTGCCTCCTGATCACTAAACAGCGTTTTCAAGCTTCTCCGCTCATTTCCAGTAGTGAACGAGGATACACACGCAGTAATGCAGTATACAACACAAACTATCAGATTATCACTTCATACTGAGGGATTGAAAAAATTATATAAATAAATAATTTATGTTGAGAAGAAAAAAAAATTATTTTACTTAAAGGGAATCTGTGAACAGGTTTAGGACCCCTAGACCAACATGTCCTCATGGTATTGGGGTGGTAACATGGTAACCCGGTAACTGATCCCAACAATCTCTATGTTTGCTTCCACAACTTGGGAACCGATATACAAAAGGGGACTACCTCTGCTATCTCAAAGAAGCTAGACATATGAAAAAGATCATCTGACAACATATAAGAGACCATGAGGTCACATTTACTTACCCGGTCCTTGCGCGATCCCCGAGGTATGTTGTCTGACGAGGATGAACTCCGCCACAATTCACTAAGATCAAGTGCCTGATATCTTGCATGTGTCGCTTCCCCGCTGAGGTCCGCCGGAGTTCACCTTCTTCTTCCCGGTGTGTGAGTGCATTGTCTTGCGACACAATTTGAATTTGTGTCACATGAAAGTCGCGTGATTGCAGCAAAATCCGATCGCGTGTTCCAAAAACCCCTGTGAAATGTGGCGCAAAGCGGAAATAGTCGGGAAACCCGATGGAAATGCGGTGTGTGGACTGTAAGTAAATGTGCCCCCATATGTCACATAGCAAAAGACTTTGGGGGTCATTTACAAAGGGCCCGAATCGCGTTTTTCCGATGGGTTATCTGAAAATTTCTGAATTTGTGCCGATTCTCCCAGAATTGCCCCGGGATTTTGGCGCACGCGATCGGATTGTGGCGCATCAGCGCCGGCATGCACGCGACGGAAATGGGGGGGGACGTGGCCGTACGAAAACCCGACAGAATCGGAAAAACCGCCGCATTTTTAAAAAAAAAGGGTCGCTTGACACGCGCTTACCTGCACCCAGCGTATGACGGTGAACTTCAGTGCATTCCGACGAACTTCAGCGCAGCAGAGACACCTGGTGGACGTCGGAGGAACTGCCTTAGTGAATCCGGGCAGAACCCGAATCCTCTGCAGAGAACGTGCCGCTGGATCGCGAATGGACCGGGTAAGTAAATCTGCCCCTTTATTCCAACAAGTGCAAATAACAACACCAGACATAAAAATTCTAAACAATTAAAAAGGGGGAAACAGTACCCCAGACAAACATAAGGGGAACTAGGACATCTGATAATGTCTTAACAAAGGACCCCTTATATACACCTGTGTCCTCAAAACACTGCCTAGAAAAGTTATAAGCAGTCAAAAACCACAAATGCATAGAAATAAAAAGCTGTTGGGTAAATGAAAGCGATACCCGGACTCTATAACCTAAAATAACAATAATATGTAAGAGGTCCAAAAGGAACCAGTCACTGTGAAATATAATGGTCTCAGAGGTGCCAAAATGGACCCAGAGGCAAAAAGATATATACAACAATAAAAAAGCAATAAACAATGCAAAAATTGTTGCACATATTAACATGCTGAAGGAAAGGAGAGGGTGGTGGAGGCCCCAATTTGAAGCATAACATTTGGGTCCTCAAACCTGGACTTCAGCCAGGAGCATCCACCCCGGGTGTTGACTCTCTAAATGATGTAGGCAATGCTCCCAGTGGCATTTAAAAACTGGTGGACATGCACCAATTTCGGGTGTTACCTCCATGGAATCGGGTAACTGAACCAAACCTTTGGTCGGGGCTTAGTCGAGTTTGGCGCGCGTGAAAGGTTCTGCTCATCACTAGTCATGACTACAGTTGAGAGAATCCAAACTTTACCTCCGGTGTCCTCTGTTTGGCTTGATGGGCTGCAGAGAAGCAAATTAGGCAGCTTTATTACAATAGCAACTAAGCATGGCCGTGATTGTCAATGTGGACATCTGGTGGAGACACTTGGCCAATCACAGCCATGCCTAGTTGCATAAAGCCCATTCAGCAACAAGTGGAGCTGCCGAATGGATGACGGGCAACCTAAAGTTTGGGTCCGCTCATCTCTAGTCATGACTCCTCTCCAGTTGATTTAGGTGAATGTGCCATGCTCTACTTAAGCCAATCGCGTAAACCTCGCTACATTACACCGATGTGGGGGTGCACTCTCCAGTCTCTACCATGTATGCCGATGCACTCGAAACCCAGAACGTAAAGACAACTTCAGTAAAAAAAAAAATTCCATGTAGGAAATGATTTTTATTACCTTACCAGCTTCAAACAGCTGGTTTCTGGGTCCGCCACTAGAGATGAGCAAATTATTCAAGATTGGATACGCTGAAGCTGCACAGAATTTTTAAATTTTTTTTTTAACAAACCCTAATCCTAGGGATAGCGTTGAGTTTGGAATAAGCTTTAGGGTTAATCCTAACCCTAATGTAAAATTTTGTGGAAAATTAACAAAACCTACAACCTTTTATAAAAAATCATTGTTTGGAGGACTACAGGGGGTTATATACCAATTTACAAAACAACAAAAGTAACATTGGTTCATCCAAAGCGAATAAAATAACATTTGGATTTGATTCAGTGCCGTAAATTTAATGATTCAACAAATTGATTCGTTCGTCTCTTGTCACCAGAAATCAGAGCTCAACCAAACAGACAATGATAACCAAACAGACGGTGATAACCTATTTCTAGTGATAAGCGTACTCATCAATAATAGGGTCCGGTATGTACAACCAGAAATGTAAGCACTATTCATGGGTGTTAACCCTTAAAATGGGTCCGCTCAACCCCCTGGTAAGACCCGCGATCAGTGCTGGCTCATCACTACCTATTACAGGCGGTTCCCGACTTAAAGGGAACCTGTCAGCAGGAGACCCATTTTTAGCACTCCCCCAGTCCCCACAGAGCATAGTACATACACTGCCAAAGTGTTTTTGTATAAAAAAATTGGTTTTACAGAAAAAAAGATATGTTATATTGTACCTTTCATTAGCATCTGCTGTGTGACTAGGCAGTTGCCAAATGGGAGGAGCTGGAAAGGAGCAGTTTCCACCCCACCCTTGGGAAACATGTGACCTTTCCAAATATATGAATAACTCCCAACACTCGGGATTGGCTGTAGAGGAGCAGGGGGCGTCGCTAAGCCAAGTGATGGGTGTTCTCATATATTTGAAAAATGGTGGGGGGGAACTGCTCCTTTCCAGCCCCTCCCATTTGGCAACTGCCTAGTCACACAGCAGATGCTAATGAAAGGTACAATATAACATATCTTTTTCTGTAAAACCAATTTTTAATACAAAAACACTTTGGCAGTGTATGTACTATGCTCTGTGGGGACTGGGGGAGCGCAAAAAATGGGTCTCCTGGTGACAGGTTCCCTTTAAGGACGAGCTCTAGTTACCTCTTTGCCCACTGTGACCTCTGAAGTTCAGTGGATATTTTACTTTACACTGAGGCAGCAATGATCACCTGTAAGGTGTCTGTAACAAAGCTTTATTGATAATCCTTGGTTCCATGACAGCACAAAATTTGGAAAATCCAAATGTCACTGGGGCAAAACAAAATTTGGTCTGGAGCTACAATTAGAAAATATACAGTTCCGACTTACATACAAATTCAACTTAAGTTCAAGCCAAAGAACCTATCTTGTATATAACCTGCCTGTACACTGAAAAATATTCAAGTAAAATAAGATAAATTAAAAAGGTAGTTTCAATTTTTGGGGGGCAGAGCAATCAAAGTAAAGCAAAATTTTAAGAAAAAAATTAAAAAAATAAAGCTCAAAACCCTGGTAATTGTGAAGTCCTCTCCTCCACCCAGGAATTATTTTATATAGGAATTATTTATTATCTTTTAACATTTTTTTACAGAATTTTTTTTAATGAAAGGCACATGAAAAAAGGCACAAAAATCCCCAAATCATTCAGGTTGTTCTGATCCCAAATAACCCATAAATTGATAATCCTCATCCTAATTCTTTAGCACTTGGTATATGGTGGAATTGAGCACAGTTTCTGTATATCCTGTCCCCCTGTTTATGTGAAATGCTTGGATATGGGGTGGAAAAAAAATAATTCTTAAATCAATTATAGAATTAGAGATGTGGTAATAAGTGAGAGGAGCTAATCTGCTGCGGGTCAGGCACGTAACCTCTATGTAATTCAGCTTTTATTAGGGTAGGGTCTATTATTGGAGAGAATTACACAAACAATGACAGTGGGTGGACTCAGCAAGAAATTACAAATGAGGGTCTCTCCGAGATAAGAGCGGCTGTTTGCTGGTCCTGGAGAGATAGCGGGAACACATAATGTATGTAAATTGATAGGGTCAAGTTGCTTTATGTACGCCTTGTATGCTGCGCCAGCATAAAACCTGGAGACAGAACGGATGAACTCCAAAATGAGGAGCAATAGGGTTAAATATAGTATCATTACGTCTACTTTGTGTGTATTATGTGCTGTGGTATACGGGGACGTCAGGTCTTCATTGTTCTGGATACACCACAGATACCGGACTATATGGGGTTACGAGCATCGGCTCAAACATGTTGAGTATAAATGTATATAGGTAGTACAGACAAATATATACAGCGGGAAAAAATATGTGTTTTATACGCTGAAAATTTAGCAAGCTTTCCCACCGACAAAGAATAAATAGCTGCTCTACAAGAGGGTTCCAGAAAATCACATTGTATGAATTTTTAAATAATTAATTTGTATTTTATTGCATGAAATAAGTATTTGATCACCTACCAACCAGTAGGAATTTTGGGTCTCTCAGAGCTGTTAGTTTTGCTTTAGGAGGCTCCTCTTACTCTGTACTCATTACCTGTAGCTCCTCCTACTCTGCACTCATTACCTGTAGCTCCTCCTACTCTGCACTCATTACATGTATTAATTGCAACGGTGGGAACTCATTACCTGTACAGGTGGTCCCCTACTTAAGAACACTCGACTTACATAGAACCCTTAGTTACAAACGGACCTCTGGATATTGGTAATTTATTGTACTTTAGTCCTAGGCTACAATGATCAGCTGTAACAGTTATCACAGGTGTCTGTAATGAAGATTTAGTGTTACTCCTGGTTCTTATGACAACCCAACATTTTTAAAATCCAATTGTCACAGAGACCAAAAAAGTTTTGTCTGGGATTACAATGATAAAGTATACAGTTCCGACTTACATACAAATTCAACTTAAGAACAAACCTACAGACCCTATCTTGTATGTAACCCGGGGACTGCCTGTATAAATGACACTTGTCCTCGTACTTAATCAATCACACTCCAACGTCTCCACCATGACCAGGACTCATCAGCTGTCTAAGGACATCAGGGCTGGGATGGGCTACTGGACAGTAGGCAGCAACTTGATGACAAGTCAATGATTATTAGTGAAATTATTAGAAAATGAAAGGTGAATGGTAGGTGAAGAAGAAAAGTCACAAGATTACAGTCAATCTGCCTCGGTCTTGGGCATGATCTTGCCTCGTTGGGTAAGGATGATTCTGAGAAAGGTCAGGAATCATCCCAGACCCACAGACCTGGTCAATGACATGAAGTGAGCTGGGACCACAGTCTCAAAGACTAGACCGTCATGAATTAAAATCCTACAGGACATGTGAGGTCCCTCTGCTAACCTCAGCACTTGTCCATTGATGTTCCTCAATGACCATCTGGATGATCCAAGGGAGACTTCAAGAAGACTTCTTCCTCCAAATACGGATCATCCAGAAGGTCACTTGGTTAGATCCTGTGGATCATCTAGAAGGTCACTTGGTTAGATCCTGTGGATCATCTAGAACAGTGATGGCTAACCTATGGCACTGGTGCCAGAGGTGGCACTCAGAGCCCTTTTTGTGGGCACCCAGGCCTTCACCAGAGAGGACTCCAGGTATCTTCCTGCAGTCCCAGACAGACCAGGACGTGCTGTGCACAGAGCTATTTTAAAGTGACAGCTCTACCTGGGACTATTTCCTGCTTTATTGGTGTCCTCAGGTGCTGGTATTAATGAAAACTGTTACAGAGAAGGGAGTATAAATCACAAATTAAATTTCTGCATTGGCACTTTGTGATAAATAAGTGGGTCTTGGTTGTAGTTTGGGCACTCGGTCTCTAAAAGGTTCGCCATCACTGATCTAGAAGGTCACTTGGTTAGATCCTGTGGATCATCTAGAACAGTGGTTCTCAACCTTTCTAATGCTGTGACCCCACAATACAGTTCCTCATGCTGTGGTGACCCCAAACCATGCAACTTGCAGTAAAAACACAGTAAAATTTCGGCTCCTATGGCTTTAGGCGACCCCCGGTTTTGGTCGTTCGACCCCCGCTGGGGTCCCGACCCACAGGTTGAGAACCACTGATCTAGAAGGTGGTGTTGTCAGATGAGACCAAAATAGAACTTTTGGGACCAACTCCACTCGCTGTGTTTGGTGGGAGAAGACTTCTAGAGTAAAGCTGATTGATATGTCAGTAACCAGGCTTTATGTGCTATTATTTCATGAGCAAAATGAAAGTGAAATCCATTCTCCTCGCCTTGAGTGACACATTTACACTAATATTCATTTACTTGTTCCCTGCACTGTAGATACAGTTTTTACTCAGTTGGGTATTACGGATGGAGTTCCCATGTATTACATAAACCCCAACCCACAATCATCCTGGAATATACATACAGGCTCTGGCCTCCTCATATCCGGCATGTGGCAGGGCAGCTCTATGCCAGTCCTGGATACAGTTAGTTCTGTACTGTATATATTGGTGTAATGTACTGTATATGTCGCTTTTGATTCTTCCATAATGAATACATATCTCTCTATTGTTACTGTTATATTTCGGATTTAGAAAAGTCAATACCTTTAAGTAAAAGGGACTATGTTTTCAAAGACGGGCTGGAGCGTGGAAGACATTGTGGCGTTAATGGCAGAGTTAATAGGTTAATTCATCTTCCATTATTATTGGTGATATCGGCTAATTAACCATGTCATTGGCAGAATACTAATTAGCTTTCACACCAGCTCTTTGTTGGCAACTCATCTATTCTCTGTCATTTTCCCATTGGTGATAATTGAATAATCAAACTATTTAAGGTCGAGATTGCATTTATCTAATTAGCTCGTTTAGTCCATGGAAATGGAAAAAAGTTGAAAAAAAAAAAAAGTTAAAAGGCACAATCGAGCGTTAAGTGCACGGCCCATACTGTACTTCATTATATGGAGCTAAAAAAATCTACTGAATCAACTCTAGGAAGGAGTCATCCAGGAAATTCTCTGCTTTATCCTGGTTGAAGCTTTGTTTTTTTGATACAGTGTTCCCCTGTAAAGGTTAAAGGGGGATTCCAGGTAAATGATGTAATACGTAGAGTAAGTCCTCAATTTCAGATCATCAGGATCCATCCCTATATAGTGGTCAGTGCCAGGAACTGCAGCTCATCTTATTTTTTAACTAAGAGCTTAGTTGTAGTTCGGGATATCGGCCACTATATTCCAGCTTCAAGCCAACAGGGAGTGGAGAAGTCTGCCCAGTGGGGTAGTGGACCAGTAGGGGGGGTGTTCCTGGCCTTCGTCTGAGCACTACATACAGACTCTACCAGCAACTGATGATGTTAAAGGGGTTGGCCACTTTTCAATAAATCTCTTCAATTAGACAGGTCTCTGCATGTATTTGTACCGGTGTCTTTGCCTCCTTTGAGAGCTTCAGACTTTTCCTGTTCTGATCACACTGCCCTCTACATATATTCCCAGCTTTCTCTCTCACTCTAGGCCTTTCAGGCTCCCACAGTGTCACTCACAGAAAAAGGGAGAGGGGAGGGAGCAGGATGAGTCATAACTCTCCTGCTGCAGCTACTCCTATTCATCAGTGCACAGACATGTAAACAAAGAATCAGAGATAGTCTGCAGACAGCACCAAAGAACTAAAGTAAGTAGCAGAACTGCTGAATCACTTGATGAATATTCAGTGATTTTTATTAAGGCAGTAAAGGTACACAGGCAACTTATGTAGAAGAGTGGCCAACCCCTTTAATATTGAAAAAGCCATAAAACCTCAGTTGCTTTCATATTCTCTAGTTTTGTTCAGCATTACCCATTAAGCCCAGTCCACACTGCTCTCTTCCTCATTCCCTATTCATAATACTTTTATACTCACCCCTGACATCTTAGGCTTTCCAGGGCCACCCTGGGACTGGTCCTGCCAATAATCTCATTTCTCGTGACTCCGGTGCTCTGACCCATATAAAGCCATTGTGAATGTACAACCATCGCTGTGTTTTATGCGCTTTGCAGAGGTTACTGGAGATACATGTCTGTGCTTTGTGGAATGATGAGTTGGGAGACCTCCGTGTATAATAAATGGTTCACGAAATGCATCTAAATCATTGAAGATTACAGATGATCAAGAGGATCCTAGCTTCCCTACACCTTGTGAATCCCTTTTTAGGACACCAAAAAGGTCCAAGTAGACTACTCTTTTAAGTAGTGTACATGTCGCTCAGGCACTTCAAGCTGTAATACACTGGGACAGATATCATTAGCAGTGATGTAATTCCTCATTTGTCCTGTGGAGGCACTGCAGGGAAATGGTACGCTTATGGTGCTCCTAGTAGTAGGTTACTATTAGGAGAAACCGTCTAATAAAAACTGATAGACAACCTCTTTAATGTCTTTATTCCGTTCCTCTTGTGCGAGGAAGATTCCTGCAGATCACTTAATAAAGTCCTAGTTATTCCAGGAGACATTCATCCGCAGTTGGCTATATCCTTGAATAAATTGCATATTATGCGCCATGTGACATCTTAGTTTCCTCTTCCTTCAGTCTGATTTCATGCCGCTCTCCAGACATCTGACAGCCATCCCTAGACCTGACTGAATGAATTACTCTCTGCATCTAAATCATCTGCTTCACTTTCCATTTTCTGTATCGGGCAGCGTATTGGCCAATCATGTGACCCCCTCACTAGACAATGAAGAATTATTTGCTCATCCTTTATACTGTATATAATATGAGTATTCCTATCTTTTCAGTTCATGTATTTCTTTTGTTACTATAGTTATATAGTGAGCTCCTTTTTCCAAGGTCCAGATCACATGTATAGATGATTGTGATGATAAATTCCTGGATATATGTTGCCACCACTAGGGGGAGCACCAAAGCTTATACCTTATTCAATAATAATAAAGTATGTAGGAAGCTTCTAAGCTCCTCCTTGAGGTGGCTGCAGGTGGTCTAGAGCAGTGGTGGCGAACCTATGGCACGGGTGCCAGAGGTGGCACTTGGAGCCATTTCTGTGGGCACCCAGGCCATCACCCCAGAGTTAACCAAATAGGACCAAATCGACCAAGTCCCAGGTAACTTAAAAGATGCTGCTCCCAGCGCTATTTTAAAGCAACACTTCATTGGCTTTTAGGAACTGTGGGAAAAGGTGTTGACAGAACTGTCATCCTGCTGGACCAACCATTTTTCCTCTACACAGAGACCCTGGAGAGAAGCTACAATGAGAGTCTGAATTTGCCCTCCTTCTTTCAACTGTATTGGTTGCCTCAGGGGTTCGATACGATTGAAAGATGTAATGAACAGGTAGCGATAAGTTACTGCTTAAAATGCCATATTGGCACTTCACGGGAAATAAGTGGATTTTGGTTGTAGTTTGGGCACTCGGTCTCCAAAAGGTTCTCCATCACTGGTCTAGAGTGAACATCTGGTCTATAGCTCCATCATTGGTGATTACCTAAATTTCCTTCTAGACTCTAAAACTCGCAAAATTTTAGGGCATTTAGGGCAAAATTACAAGGGCATTGGCCAATAGAAGCAGCAGAGGTTGCCCAATTTGTAGCTATTTGGAAAAGGGCCATGGTTTGCTCCAGCAACCTTGAGTATTGGAAAACTGTACAAAGCCACCCTTTAGAGGTGTTGGGAATTGATCGGACACTCACTTACAGGGCTTGAAGCTAGGTAGGATGGAGGAAAATATCCTGGAAGTAAAACTGTTCAATGGAACACTTGGACTGATTTATTATTGTGGTTGCAACTCACCTTTGGTAAAGTCTTCTACAATTTGGTGCATTTTAGGCTACCGGCACACGGACGTAGTAAATGTTTTTCACAGCTGATTTGCTTAGTTCTGGCATCTTTTTTCCATAGAATTTCAAAAACTGTATTCTAGGAATGATCCATGAAAAACAGTTCTGACTCGGACATGTTGTACTTTTTAATGGTTTGGCCGTAATGTCTGTTCTGTCGGTTAAAATAACTGCCCTGTCACATGCACCTCAAAAACGTCTTTAGAATCAGCCCATTTCTTACCAGTGATAGTTTTGAAATTCTAATTGTTGCCCTAGTAATCGGTCTTCCACTCACTAAACTCTCTCCTCTTCAATCTATTCTTAATGCAGCAGCCGGACTCATCTTTCAGACCAAACGCTACACGGATGCCTCCAGTTTGTGCCAGTCACTGCACTGGTTACCTGACTCCTTACAAATACAGTTTAAAATAATCACCCTCATCCACAAAGCTCTGAATAATGCAGCACCTCCCTATCTCTCTTCTCAGTCCAACCCGTGCTCTTCGAACCGCTAATGATTTTTGATTAATCTCTACATTAATTCGGACCTCCCATGCACGTCTCCACGACTTCTCCTGTGCTGCACCAGTTTTCTGGAATGCACTTCCCGGACTCTCAGACTAATAACCAACCTCCAAAGTTTCAAATGTGCTCTTATAACCCAGGCAGGCCTATCATACTCACTAACTTCATGACAGTTAGTCTCTTGACTAGCCCATCCAATGTCCTCCTAACGTTTATTATCCTGTAAACACCAGATACCAAGCTCCCGGCTTCTCTGTAGCCACATCGAGCTTGGACCATGTATATAAGATGGCGGCTGATGACTGGTTCAAGCAGCAGAATTTTACTGATTAAATTATTTTATACTGTTCCCTTATAGAGACCTCATAGACTGTAAGCTCTTGGGAACGTCACTTTTTTCGTATGACTCTGTTTTTACTGCGTATTGCCTTATTTTATTTGTTGCGGAATATGATGGTGCTATAGTAGATAGATAGCAGTAAAGATTATTATTATTATTATTATAAAAAGTGCAGCCTTCTAAAAAGTGGATGGCAAATGCCGTATTTGTCACTGCCATGTGCATCTGCCCCTATGCTAAATGTTTCCAAAAAAAAAGGGGGGAAGGGTATTACTGAAATATGGTGGGGGGTGTTAATGAATATCATAGAAAAGATACTCAACTTTCCAAATTCCCCTGCATTAGGCTTCTCCTGTTCTCTGCTGGGGCTGTGCACATCTCTGAAGCCTACAGCTGGGATGATGACATCATGATGTCTCGGGAAAGTGTTAGGGGGACCACTAAGGATGATTATATAGCATATGGGCCAGTAAGGTGTGGTAGTATACTGAGTGGGCACACAAGAGGTTAATTAAAAGAAACTGGAAATTTTTGGCAAGGCTTTCCCTCCAACCGCTTGGTACAAAATATTTTCCATACAGCCATTGTGTCCCTGTTTTGTGGGGTCCCTACTGTTTATACTGGACGATGAATAACATAGGGGTTTAATGGAGCTCAAAGGAAAATCCACCTAATCAATGCGCCGCCCCTTTGGTGAGAAGATAAACCAAACTGGTCTAAATGTAGACTAGACAAAGTTAATATATTCTCAATTCTAGACATAGTAAATCTATCTAACCTCTTTGTATCCCTTTTGGTGTGACTCTATTTTACACATAATACACCACGGTGCGGATCTGCCCCCCTTTTCCTGCGCTCTCTTGCTAAAATAGGTGTGGCCCTACAATCACAGGGCAACACGGCGTGGCTCAATTGTTATCTTCACAGCCTTACAGCCTGGGGACCTGTGTATTCACCGTCCAATCCAGGTCAACATCCTGCAAAGATTTATCTGTAGTTCTACCACAATCCTCATGCGCAGTTGCATGTGGTCCTCCGTTTCCTCCCACACTCCAAAACATACCGGTAGGGTTGATAGATTGTGACCCATGGGGACAGGACCTGTTGGCAAGCTCTGTCGTTCGTCTATATAAAATAGAATTGTAATTAGTTGAATTACCGTGCATAGTCTGAGCTATAAGCCGACCCCAGTTATAAGCCGAGCATGCCACAATAATTTTAACCACAAAAAACCTGGGAAAAACCTATTCGATCTCGAGTATAAGCCGAGGGTCATGGAAATGCACATTGGTCACAGCCTCCCCCCAGTATATAGCCTGTCCGGGACCCTACCCTGGCCCCATAGATATATACCCGCACCTTTCCCCCAGTAATTACTCCTAGCCAGCCATATCCCCAGTATTTGCTCGCCCCCTGCCCCAGTAATATAGCTAGCCCCCGCTCACCCAGTATATGCCCGCATCAGGGAAGCCGTTAAAGGATCAATTACTTTCTTTTTAAACTCGAGTATAAGCCGAGTTGGGTGTTCAACTTCTTTTCTTGTGCTGATACAAACTGGCTTCAATTCTTGAAGTTTATCTTTGCGTTGTTTGATCTCACCGACGTCTGACCATATAGAAATCACACTTTCATTTTCGGTGTTTCCATTTTTATACAACATCTGACCCCCGTCCCCCCACAAACAATAATGCCATCCACCTGAGGTTTATTTAATCGGCCCTATGTAAATGTTTGACATTTGCCCCGGGCATAGATGTATGGGCGGACGAAAACCACAAATGTCTATCCATTCCCAATTGATTTCCCCACAATGACTTAACGTTCTGGTGCGGAAGGTTGGGACATTCATTGTCACAGGTCACTTGGAAGTTTAAAATTTCCGGGCTTGTGCTCTGTCCTTGAAATTGCTTTCTTGATTGCTTTCTGTTTGATGAATTGCTCATTGTTTGAAAAGCTAGACTATATAAACAGCTTATCTCTCCCATAGTCTCTAATGAAAAATGATTTTGAGTATCGTTGTTTAATCATGGTAATGTTAATGGTGAGGAGGCCGGGATTATGAGTTTTCCTATTAGACTTTCAATTCATTACACAACGGGGAGAATCTACTGGTCATCCTATGGCATTCTCATTTTCCATTAATCTCACCTAGAATTCTCTACTATTGGGTCCATATTGAGAACATATCTAACTGGAGCAAATTATATTCCATATATTTAATATCTTAAACTGGGGACATGCTGGTATTATCACTAATTGAAATCCACTCTGCTACATCTGCTTCATTGACTTTTATACTCTATTGTGCTGATCGCAGTAATGAAATCAACCCAATCTCTACTATTTTTATGTAAATAAAATAATAGAGAATAATCACATACATGAACAATCAATATTGCAAGGTTTTTTTTTTTAATTTTTGGTGCGTTTTATATAAAATGTGACAGGCAATGGATATTTTTTTTCCCCATCACCTTTACGTTTCAGATCACGCTTTTGTATCAATTTTTTTTTCTTTTGTATCTCCACTTACGGAAATATACAATAGAAAATGTCTAATCTATTCACAAAAAAAAAAACCACTTGATGTAACCTCCTGGGCCCAATCGGGATAGAGCGCCATCAATCTGTCTGTAAAGTAAGGCAGAGAATGACTGTGGACTAAGACTCTGTCGTATTTTTACATTCTGTCTGTTACTCGTCTGGCTTCGCTTTAAGTCTGAACACTGCCCCATTTCATCATTCACGCTTATTTGAAATTCCAACCAGACTGCTCCTGCTTCTCCTGTTGAACTTTGTTCTCTGTGTTCTGGGTGTAGACTGTTGAGCTAGTTGGTGTTTGGATTGATGCATTATCCATCTCACATTTCTATGTTTTCTGGACTGTTTCTGAGATGTCAGTGGGGTCAGTCCAATTACTCTGGATATGACTCATACAACCACCACAACCATCATTCCTAGGGCTTCCTCTGGAGCTTGCTAGAATATTCTGTATTGCTTTTAATTTTTGTTTTATTCTTCCATTTTCTTCATCTTTTCTCCTACCAACCTTATACCTTCAACTTTCGACTTATTTCCTCGGACATTATTTCTTCTGTTGTGAGTAATTCTTATATTTTCACAACCCAAATTGTTGTTTATTTATTTATTTATTTTTTTTCTCGGTTTTCAAAACCATTAGGTCTTCAGGCAATGTGATATCGCCCTTCGGTCCACCACCTACCATCTAGGGTAGGATCAGACATCGTCGGTATGGACAATCTGGGAAGGGTTACTGTTTGTTGATCACCATCTGTGTCTTCCAATACTTTTTGCCTTGGTTGTATATCCCCTAATCACGCCTATTAAATCTGCAATCTAAAAGGTCCTGGAGGGAAAATCGTGAAGCTTTGTCTACTAATTATATAATCTTAATACAGGCAGTCCCCCATGGTTATGTACACCATGGTTCCATAGGTTTTTGTTTCTTAGTTGAATTTGTAGTGTAAGTCAAAACTGTATATTTTATAATGTAAGCTCAGACGAAAATCTTATTTTCCCGCAGTGACAATTGGATTTTTCAAAATTTTTTACTGTAATGGACCACGGATTAACCATAAAGCTTCATTAAATACAGACACCTTACAGCTGTTCATTGCATTCTGGACTATATAACAATCCGAGAGTCACCGATGTCACGAGTCCGTCGTTAACTAGGGTCTTCTGTAATCGAGTGTCCTTAATTAGGGGACTGCGCCTGTATAGTGATCTAATCTCTGTCTAATTAAGTAGGTGATCTCACTTATATTAGGTTTGACCGTCTATGGTATATCAAGGAGTAAATTAATAAATGGAAAATTATACAAAGTATCTTTAATTGAATGTCTTTGGGTCTGTTCACATGTATTATTGTACACTTTGTATCCTCATCATCAGGGGCAGATTAAGACTGCCATGAGCTCAGGCTTTATGAAAACTGTTACTGACCCACAAGTCAGTAATTTTTTTTATTGGTTTGACTTTTATTGCTTTCATATGGTACCATAATAAACTCTCCTGTTTCCTTTCAGTTCTGTGGTTTAAGGACCTTTGGAGGACCTTCAAAGGTCCTGGAAGG
The DNA here is from genome assembly GCA_019512145.1 of Engystomops pustulosus. Taxonomy (NCBI): domain Eukaryota; kingdom Metazoa; phylum Chordata; class Amphibia; order Anura; family Leptodactylidae; genus Engystomops; species Engystomops pustulosus. The sequence continues at coordinate 15,713,103 of CM033641.1, forward strand.
GCTGTTGTAATTATGAGTGTAGAGAGATAAGATATTTGTAGAAGTTTGCAGAGCTGGCATTTTCTCTTTTTATTACCTCAACAGGACAGTATCAAACTTAATGGGGCAGATTGACTTACCCGGTCCATTCGCGATCCAGCGGCGCGTTCTCTGCGCTGGATTCGGGTCCGGCCGGGATTTATTAAGGCAGTCCACCAACGTCCACCAGGTGGCGCTGCTGTGCTGAAGTTCCCTGGAACGCACTGGAATACACGGAGCCGGGCTGAGTAAAGGTAAGTGCAAGCTCCGCGACAGATTTTTTTAAAAAAATGCGGCGGTTTTTCCGAATCCGTCGGGTTTTCGCTCGACCGCGCCCCCCCGATTTCCGTCGGGTGCATGCCAGCGCCGATGCGCCACAATCCGATCGCGTGCGCCAAAATCCCAGGGCAATTCAGGGGAAATCGGCGCAAATCGGAAATATTCGGGTAACACGTCGGGAAAACGCGAATCGGGCCCTTATGATCTCTGTCTAATTAAGTAGGTGATCTCACTTATATTAGGTTTGACCATCTATGGGATATCAAGGAGTAAATTAATAAATGGAAAATTATACAAAGTATTTTAATTGAATGTCTTTGGGTCTGTTCACATGTATTATTGTACACTTTGTATCCTCATCATCAGACTGCCATGAGCTCAGGCTTTATGAAAACTGTTACTGACCCACAAATCAGTAATTTTTTTTATTGCTTTCATATGGTACCATAACAAAATCTCCTGTTTCCTTTCAGTTCTATGGTTTAAGGACCTTTGGAGGACCTTCAAAGGTCCTGGAAGGGCTGTTGTAATTATGCGTGTAGAGAGATAAGATATTTGTAGAAGTTTGCAGAGCTGGCATTTTCTCTTTTTATTACCTCAACGGGAAAGTATCAAACTTAATGGGGCAGATTTACTTACCCGGTCCATTCTCGGTCCAGCGGCGCGTTCTCTGCGGTGGATTCGGGTCCGGCAGGGATTCATTAAGGTAGTTCCTCCGAACGCGCTGGAGTTCACCGAGCCGAGCTGAGTGAAGGTTCTTTTTTTTTAAATGCGGCGGTTTTTCCGAATCCGTCAGGTTTTCGTTCGGCCACGCCCCCCGATTTCCGTCGCGTGCATGCCAGCGCCGATGCGCCACAATCCGATTGCGTGCGCCAAAATCCCGGGGCAATTCAGGGGAAATCAGCGCAAATTGGAAATATTCGGGTAACACGTCGGGAAAACGTGAATCGGGCCCTTAGTAAATGACCCCCCAATGGGTGAGATTTAGAACCACAAGGCATTGCCTTTATTACACCGGCTCTGTTCACCAGCTGAATCTAGCAGATGCATGATTGGCGCGGTTCATGCAGCTGCTAGATACATCGGGAGGCTGGAACCTTTTGATGTATGGGGATGGAGCCTTCATCATACACCTGCGCATGAGACAAATGTCCCCTATTGAGTGGTGTTGTTGGCCATGGGCCCTCTCGGAGCACAGGGCCCTGGGCGGCCGCCCAAACCACCCACTTATAATCCATGCTCATCAGTTTCTGGAAATTAATACATGTGAAAAGCAAAACTATATATCAACCTGCTCAACCCCACCTGATCCGGTGGACCATGTCCCCTTTAACAAACTGTTTTAGCCTAATTTGACACTTTTATTATATACTCTGTGGCACACATCCAGGTTTATCCTACTAATCATCACTTGAAGACTTCTTTTTGCTGACATTAGTGACATTGGAAAGCAGAGTTTTTCTTTGTTCTCATGTGTGATATCCTTCCCTATCTATTGTGGGGCAGTTTAAGGAAGACAGAACAATGACCTATGTATGTGACAGCCTCATGGCACACAATCATTTTATACATCATTCTTCTGACGCCTTGACATTTTCCTCTGGAGAAAAGTCGCTTGACTTCAGTTAAGTTGTAAAATATCATATCATGAACTCGAGGGAATTCTGACTTATACTGACAGCAAATGTAAAGGGGAGGAAGAAAGTGAAGACTTATTCATGACTGAGCCCCAAACATCTTATAGAAAGAATAAATAAGAAGAATTTACCAATATTAGAACTACCATTTCAATCCCTTAAAAATTCCAAGCAGCAATCTAATGGTCTCCTCCGCTTTTCTATTCTATTTTTAGGAATCCCTCCTCATTGAGATACATTGGATCTTATCAATAGTCAAGCAGTAACTTATAGATAGACTTATTTCCATATGCAAATTACAAGGCTGGAGTATGGACTACTGAAGCACATAGGGGAGATTTTTCATAAGACATAAGCATAAGACTTAAAGGGGTATTTCCACAGAGACAAGATTTTTAAATATACTCAGGATAACAAAATAACACATTCTCTAATTCACTGTTATTTTGTTGTCCCTGGATATGATCGTAAATCTTCTGACTATGGTCGGATTTTTCTAACGAATAGCTTCTCTTGTCTGCACGTTGCAGTTCTCTCTGCCTCCTGCTCCTACCCCCTCAGACACAGGCAATTATTGCCAGCAAGCAGCAGAGACCTACTCTACAAGCTACAGACAGATAAGGTCTTTATCTGGGAGGGAGGCATATAGCAGTGTTGACTATGTGTGTGTTATAGGAGAGTTAGCAGAGCTGAGAATGTCATTGTGTTGTATCTCACGGATCTCATCATCGCTCATCTCTGATCTGTTTCATATCTCTTTTCCTATGTGTCAGATACTAGTAGAATATTCAGAAGCTAAATAAAAGTGTAGATAAACCTTGGACCTTGATAAGCAAAGCACATTATCAGCTCACAGCAGAGAGGAATCATGAAGTGTCTGCTTAGAGAGTCCCCGGTCACACTCTGGAATATTACACTGACCATCACTGAGTGACAGGAGCTAAAACAGCAATAAAAATGGTAAAGTAAGGGGTTATAAATGGGTGGCCAGGAATTGCAATTATTCCACCCCCTAATGCCATCTCTACAACAAGGGGATATGTAAGGGCATGAAGGTGGCCTTCCCCAGCTACGTAGTGGTCTGGCACTAGCTATAGCCTGCCCTCTTCTGGCACAGATTATAGCTTAATTCTATGCCAGGCAGGCAAATTATTAATGAGTTAAATGGGTATTTCTTTGTTGGTTAGAGGTATGTGAGGGGTATTCCCATTTTCAACATTTTTGTAATATTTCAAAGGAATAAGACATATATGTCCAATAAATGGAGGTTTGATTCTGGTGACCAGTCGTGGACACAAAAACTAGAAGAACCTTGTACAGGAACAGTATATAGGCCTCTGGTTATCCCATCCTATACCCCATATAATAAGCTTCATTATGTCTCTTCAACAATCTCAGGAATTTACATAAAATCTAATAGACCATGTGATAAAGGGTAACAGTGAGTCTCTTTCTCTTCCGGGCCCTTGTGATGAAGAACCGGATGCACCAATGTCATGCCCTCCCCTATTTCGGCCTCTCGCCTTTGCTGAAATCACATGGGCTTTTTTGGAAATAGGAATATTCCTATTAGGTTATCTTCTCAATTGTGGTAGAACCAACCCTAGGAAGCCCTTCCACCCTTGAGAATAAACGGTACTGGCAGGGAACTCTGTATTGAACCATCACATTGGGGCAGATTTACTTACCTGGCCCATTCGCGATCCAGCGGCGCGTTCTCTGCGGTGGATTCGGGTCCGGCAGGGATTCACTAAGGTAGTTCCTCCGACATCCACCAGGTGGCGCTGAAGTCCGCTGAAATGCACTCAAGTACACTGGCCTATTCCTGGTGAAGGTAAGTGCAAGCTCCGTGACACTTTTTGTTTTTTAAATGCGGCGGTTTTTCCGAATCCGTCGGGTTTTCGCTCGGCCACACCCCACAATTGACGACACGGGAAGAGCGTCGTGTATCAGATAAAAAAAAATTGTGTGCGCCAAAATCCCAGGGCAATACAGGGGAAAATCGGAAATATTCCGGTAACACTTCGGGAAAAACGTGAATCGGGCCCTTAGTAAATGACCCCAATGGTATCTGCAATGGGAACCCATCTTCATGGTATTCCAGGAAGTCCGACCACCAAAAATTGGCATTTTAAAGCATCACAATCAATTATGTTGATGTTGGATTCATTTATCGCTCCTATCTTGATCTTTACAACAGATCCTATTGATATCATTTTTTTAGAATGTGGACAAAGTACCGGAATCGGTAAAACTTGTCTTAGTCCAATATTTCTGCACAACTAAATGTAATTATGAAGTGAAATAATTATTTGCTGCCAGTTCCCCGCACCCAGCGGCAGGGTCTCGGTTGACTTGGTGTTGTTCTGCGTAGATGAAGTAATTAACCTCTCCTCTTCCCTGGGATTCACTACAAGATTGGCTCCGTGTTGATAATATAATTATTATTAATTTACTTTCTGTGTTTCATTGTCATTGTTAATTATTGCTCTGTAATCGGCTAATGGTTAATCTTCCATGTTGGATGGGATTTTTTTCTCCTAAATTGGTGCCTGATATCACTTTGATGCCAGCCTTTTCTTCATGACTTTGCTACTAGTTTCCGCGGCCAGAGATCTTTACTTCCAAGACATTCCGAATCGTTATCAACAAGAATTACATTACTAGGAAGATATTTTATATTGATGTTATTATAGGAAGGACACACCTCCGAAACGTCACAGAACACTCCGGGCGTTAGCGTCTCAGTGAACAGCCATTACTACCTAGCGTGCATTTTCTCTATGGACAATTGGCATATCTCGCCAAAGTTTGGTGATGTATATATGTTTTCATGTCATTGGATGTTTTTGATACAAAAAAAACGCTTGATTATATTGATGGTCTGGATATTTGTTTAAAGACGCTATGATTTAATGGGAAGTGAGAGCTCATGACACTAGACCAGTGTACACACTAGGAGTTTAGAAGACGGAGCCGATTTTTTGCATTTGTCTGGAGATAGATATGGTAACTGTACCAGAAAAAATAAAAAAGTTCTGACTTTTTTTATACATTAAAGGGGTTGTTTTGCTTAATCAAAAAATCTAGTGGTTGACTTGGGGGACAGTGGGCACGCCAGGCAGCGGAAGTCCTCGGAGTCAAGCGTGCTTGCCCCTGCACCGTGGGACACCGTTGGGTAAGACCGGGAGTGCCGGAGAAGGTACCATAAGTACATGTTTATTTTTTTACAGACCCCACCCTATTAATGCCTTCTCACTTTTTTGAGGTAGCGCGGTCATGTAAAAGCAACCAACGGACTTCGAGTGTCAACGGAGGAGGAGTCGTTGCTCCTTGAAGACTGAAGACATGAATATTTTTTGCCCTAGAGTTTTACCTGATTCTATGGATAGATCATTAGTAGTTGATTATTAAAGTTGCGAAACTCAGCAGCCCACCCATCAGACATATTAACATTACAGTCAGAGCTGGAAGAACACAGATAAATCTGTAGTCTATTGTCCATTGATCCAAACTGCAGGCACATACAGTATATAAAAGTAAATATAAGATGGGCCTATAGTGTGGCTTTTACCGTAGTATAGCAGTTCCAATGACACCACGACACAGAGCGGATTGGAAGGAATGTTTTGCGTTGCCAACCAATCAACTACTAGTATGAGTATGACATTAGTAAGAAGGGAACTTGCTAAACTCCAGGATAGTGGAACAATGACAAAACTAACTAAACCAGCCCATAATTTCATCTCCCACGAATGTCGAAAGACATTAACACCTGCTTTTCCTATAGTCGACACCAAGTATGACATCCCTCAACTCTTAAATAAGCTTTATTTTACAAACCAGATAAAAGTGAGGAAAGGAGACAGCCAAGACTAGAAGAAGAAATCGTGTTCTCTTGCCTGATGTCTACAAAGCTTATAGAAAGTCTTCTAGATGTGGAGTTTAAGTCTTCCCCTTGTCATGTTCCTCGAACAATTACAGCGCCAGACAGCAGTGTTGTATAAGCTTTATACTAAGTCATGTTCACCTCATGCCAGGATGCAAGTTTTCCTAGAAGAACATTGTACTGCACCGAGATAAGAGCGGCTGTTTGCTGGTCCTGGAGAGATAGCGGGAACCCATAATGTATGTAAATTGATAGGGTCAAGTTGCTTTATGTGCGCCTTGTATGCTGCGCAAGCATAAAACCTGGAGACAGAACGGGTGAACTCCAAAATGAGGAGCAATAGGGTTAAATATAGTATCATTACGTCTACTTTGTGTGTATTATGTGCTGTGGTATATGGCGACGTCAGGTCTTCATTGCTCTGGATACACCACAGATACCGGACTATATGGGGTTACGAGCATCGGCTCAAACATGTTTACTGTAAATGTATATAGGTAGTACAGACAAATATATACAGTGGGGAAAATATGTATTTTATAGGCTGAAAATTTAGCAAGCTTTCCCACCGACAAAGAATAAATAGCTACTCTACGAGAGAGTTCCAGAAAATCACATTGGGGGATATTTATCAGGACCTCTGCGCACCGCCAGTGGCGCAGAGGCCCTGAAATATTCGCAAATGCTAGCTTATTGCTAGCTTTTGCGATTATTTTCCCCAATCCGCCGAGTGGGGGGCGCGGCCGGACTGGAGTGGGCCGATGCGGGGCGTTACTGTCCCCGCGCCTGCGCACTCGCTGCTGCCGGCGACTTTTCATACGTGAAAAGTCGCCGGCTGCGTTTTTTCTACGCCAGGCCCTGCCTGGCGTAGGATAAACGCTGCGCTGCTGGCAGCCCGATACATCAAGAGGCAGAAGCCTCTTGATGTATTGGGTTGCGAATTTGCAGCGGCGGGGCGATCATACGCTGGCGCACGAGCGCCAGCGTATGATAAATATCCCCCATTGTATGAATTTCTAAATAATTAATTTGCATTTTATTGCATGAAATAAGTATTTGATCACCTATCAACCAGTAGGAATTTTGGGTCTCTCAGACCTGTTAGTTTTGCTTTAGGAGGCTCCTCCTACTCTGCACTCATTACCTGTAGCTCCTCCTACTCTGCACTCATTACCTGTAGCTCCTCCTACTCTGCACTCATTACCTGTAGCTCCTCCTACTCTGCACTCATTAACTGTAGCTCCTCCTACCCTTCACTCATTACCTGTAGCTCCTCCTACTCTGCACTCATTACATGTATTAATTGCAACGGTGGGAACTCATTACCTGTACAGGCGGTCCCCTACTTAAGAACACTCGACTTACATAGAACCCCTAGTTACAAACGGACCTCTGGATATTGGTAATTACTGTACTTTAGTCCTACAATAATCAGCTATAACAGTTATCACAGGTGTCTGTAATGAAGCTTTATTGTTAATCCTGATTCTTATGACAACCCAACATTTTTAAAATCCAATTGTCACAGAGACAAAAAAAGTTCTGTCTGTGGTTACAATGATAAAATATACAGTTCCGACTTACATACAAACTCAACTTAAGAACAAACCTACAGACCCTATCTTGTATGTAACCCTGGGACTGCCTGTATAAATGACACTTGTCCTCATACTTAATCAATCACACTCCAACGTCTCCACCATGACCAAGACCCAACAGCTGTCTAAGGACATCGAGGGCTGGTATGGGCTACTGGACTATAGGCAGCAGCTTGGTGAGACGTCAATGATTATTAGTGAAATTATTAGAAAATGGAAGGTGAATGGTAGGTGAAGCAGAAAAGTAATAAGATTACAGCCAATCTGCCTCGGTCTTGGGCATGATCTCGCCTCGTTGGGTAAGGATGATTCTGAGAAAGGTCAGGAATCATCCCAGACCCACAGACCTGGTCAATGGCATGAAGTGAGCTGGGACCACAGTCTCAAAGATTATCGTTAGTAACACACTACACCATCATGGATTAAAATCCTACAGGACATGCGAGGTCCCTCTGCTAACCTCAGCACATTTCCATTGATGTTCCTCAATGACCATCTGGATGATCCAGAGGAGACTTCAAGAAGACTTCTTCCTCCAAACACGGATCATCCAGAAGGTCACTTGGTTAGATCCTGTGGATCATCTAGACAGTTTTGTGGTCAGTTGAGACCAAAATAGAACTTTTTGGCAGTAACTCCACTCACTGTGTTTGGTGGAAGAAGACTTCTAGAGTAAAGCTGATTGATATGTCAGTGACCAGGCTTTATGTGCTATTATTTCATGAGCAAAATGAAAGTGAAATCCATTCTCTTCTCCTTGAGTGACACATTTACACTAATATTCATTTACCTTTCTCCCTGTAGATACAGTTTTTACTCGGTGGGGGTATTAAGGATGGAGTTCCCATGTATTACATAAACCTCAACCCACAATCATCCTGGATATACATAGAGGCTCTGGCCTCCTCATATATCCGGCATGTGGCAGGGCAGCTCTATGCCAGTCCTGGCTACAGTTAGTGTGCAGGCGCAGGGTGCACAACACCGCTGGGTACGCCCCAGTTCACACCATCTTGACATGGAGGTGGCGTAAGGAGGTAAATAGTCAGAATTCTTGGCAGCGTGCCAGGAATTGCAACTATTTCAGGGCTTCTATACCAGTATAGTGTCTTATAAACTCATATAAATGTCCCCCAATGTGCCTAATAGTAGGTGCAATTGTCTTCTATCTATCTATCTATCTATCTATATATCTATCTATATATCTATCTCATATCTATCTATCTATCTATCTCATATCTATCTATCTATATATCTATCTCATATCTATCTATCTATCTATCTATCTCATATCTATCTCATATCTATCTATCTATCTCATATCTATCTATCTATCTCATATCTATCTATCTATCTCATATCTATCTATCTATCTCATATCTATCTATCTATCTATCTATCTATCTATCTATCCAAACGAAAAAAGCAGCACTCCCACAGGCAAGGATGAAGAAAAGTGGACCCTTTATTCCATCAAAGTTGCGACGTTTCAGCCCCTATGGAGCCTTTCTCAAGCCTGTTGTATCTATCTATTTATCTATCTATCTATCCATCTGTCTATCTATCTATCTATCTCATATCCACCTCATGCCAGGATGCAAGTTTTCCTAGAAGAACATTGTACTGCAGTATATTAAACCATTTCCACCAGTTTCCATCTCCAGATGCTGCACCGTTGTGCCATCTTCTGCAGTAGAACAACATGTTTATGCACCAGATTTACTTACCCGGCCCATTCGCAATCCAGCGGCGCGTTCTCTGCGCTGGATGCGGGTCCGGCCGGGATTTATTAAGGCAGTTCCTCCGACGCTGCGCTGAAGAGCATCGGAACGCACTGGAATACACTGAGCCGGGCTGAGTAAAGGTAAGTGCAAGCTCCGCGAAAAAATGTGTCGCGAAAATTGCGCTTACCTTCATCCGGGATAGGCCGGTGAATTTCAGGGCATTGCGGCGCGCCTCCGGGAACTTCAGCGCAGCAGCGCCACCTGGTGGACGGCGGAGGAACTACCTTCATAAATCCCGGCCGGACCCGAATCCAGCGCAGAGAACGCGCCGCTGGATCGCAAATGGGCCGGGTAAGTAAATATGCCCCATTGTTTGTTATAAATGCGGCGGTTATTTCCGAATCTGTCGGGTTTTCGTTCGGCCACGCCCCCGATTTCCATCACGTGCATGCCAGCGCCAATGCGCCACAATCCGATCGCGTGCGCCAAAATCCTGGGGCAATTTAGGGAAAATCGGTGCAAATCGGAAATATTCGGGTAAGACGCCGGGAAAACGCGAATCGGGCCCTTAGTAAAGGACCCCCATTGTGTTAGAATTAGCCACTCTATACTAGGATGTTCCCGCAATACCTGAAATTTTGGAGACTTTTTAAAAAAAAACGGGCCGATTCGCGTTTCCCGGAGTGTGACCCGCGATATTTCCGAGTTGCCGATTGCCCATGAATTGTCCGGGGATTTTGGCGCATCCATCGGATTGTGGCGCATTAGCAGCTGGAAAGGAAAGAGAAGGAAAGAGGTGGGGCTGGCGTGATGAATCGTGCCCCGAACGAAAAAACCCGAAAGATTCGGAAAAAAACAGCCGCATTTTTAAAACAAAAAATTTGTGCTGCGGAGCTTTGCATTACCTTCACTCAGCCGGCTCAGTGTATTCCAGTGGATTTAGTATGTCTCTATCACACAGAGCAGCGCCACTTGGCTGGCACGTAGGAGGAACTGTCCTTTATAATCCATCCCGGCCGGACCCCGCATCCAGCCGCAGATGAACAAGCCGCGGATCGCGAATGGAACCGGTGGTAAGTAAATCTGCCCGCAATTATTGAGGTAACCGTTCGGAAACATGCGAATCGCCCTTAGTTTGCCAATGTGGTCGAGGAGGAGAACCTGGGTGACAGGGACACTCCAGAGGTCAAGGACTATTGGACTCTGTTTTGATGGAGTTCTCAGGAAGTAGCTGAGAGATACCGAAAGTCCTTCTTGCATTGAAAGCCCCTAATACCGGACTGCGTAACCCCCTGGACATTCCATGATGAACTGGCTACACTGAGCATAAAAATCTGCTGGGATAATGTTGTTTCTACTGCAGAAGATGGCACAAGAGGTGCGCATCTGGAGAGTGAAACTTGGGTGGAAACTGGTTTATAGTATAATGACATTACCAATGTTCTTCTAGGAAAAACTATGCGATACACCTGCATGAGAGTGAACATGACTTAGTATACAGCTTATTACAACACGCTGTCTACGCGTTTAATTGTCGAGGAACATGACAAGGGGAAGACTTAAAAACTCCCATCTAGAAAAGACTTTCTATAAGCTTTGACATCAGGTCAAGAGAACACGATTTCTTCTTTAGGTACTTGGATGTCTCATTTCCCTCACTTTTATGGGTTTGATAAAATAAAGCTATTTAAGAGTTGAGGGACTTCATACTTGTGGTCGACTATAGGAAAAAGCAGGTTGTTAATGTCTTTCGAATTAGTGGAGATGAATAGATTATGGGTGATGTTTAGTTAGTGTTTGATCATTGTTTCCACTATCCCTGAGAGTTTAGCAAGTTCCCTTTCTTAACTAATTCATAACTTGCACATACTAGTAGTTGAATTGAGTTAGGCAACGCAAATCATTCTTCCATCCGCTCTGTGTCGTTGGGTGCATTGGAATCTGCTATACTACTGGTTAAAAGCCCACCACTATTTAGGCCCATCTTTATTTACTTTTATACTGTATGTGCGCTGCAGTTTGGATCAATGTGATCAATAGAATAAGATTTGATCTGTGTTCTTCCCAGATCTGACTGGAATGTTAATATGTCTGATGGGTGGGCTGGACTGAGTTTCGCAAACTTAATTAGAGTCAAAACTAACTAATGATCTATCGTAGAATCAGGTAAAACTAATAGGGCAAAAAAATTCAGTGTCTTCAGTCTTCAGGAGCAAACGTACTCCTCTCGTTGGAGAACTCGAAACAGTTCCGTTGGTTGCTTTTACATGACCGCGATACCACTCAAAAAAGTGAGAAAGCGAATAAATGCGGTGGGGTCTGTAAAAAAATAAAACATTGTCTTATGAGTACCTTCTCCGGCACTCCCGATCTTAACCCAACGGTTTTGACTATGTCACGCACGGTGCAGGGAGCAAGCACGCTTGACTCCGAGGACTTACGCTTAGCATGCGGTTACCACTGTCCCCAAGTCACCACTAGATTTTTTGATTAAGCAAAACAACCCCTTAATGGATACAAAAGTCAGATCTTTTTTTATCTTTTCGGTACAGTTACCCTATCTAATATCTCCAGGACAAATGCAAAAATGGATCCGTCTTCCTAAACTCCTAGTGTGTACACTGTTTCTAGTGTCATTGAGCTTCACTCACCATTAAATCATAGCGATCTTTAACAAATATCCAAGAACAATATAATCAAGCGTTTTTTTTGTATCAAAAACATCCAATGACAATGGAAGAACATATATACATCACCAAACATTTGGCGAGACTGCCAATTGTCCTAGAGAAATGCGAACGCTAGGTAGTAATGGCTGTTCACTGAGACGCTAACGCCCGGATGTGTTCTGTGACGTTGAGGAGTGTGTCCACTTCCTTAGATAACATAAAATAATAAAATATCGTCACTTAGTAATGTATTCTTGTTGATAACGATTAGTCGGAAATGTTTGGAAGTAATCTATGGCCATGGAAACTAAGCAGCAAGATTCCATGAAACGAAAAAGGCTGGCATCGAGAAGTTGATGACAGGCAACAAATTTAGGATGATAAATAAAATCCACATCCAACAGGGAAGAGTAACCATTAGCCGATTACAGCAGCACAAAGTGTAGACACAAATGAACAACGATTAACACAGAAAGTTAAATTAATAATAATTTAATAATATCAACACGGAGCAATCTTGTAGTGATGAATCCCAGGGACGAGGAGAGTTGGTTAATTACTCTCATCTACGCAGCAAACAACCAAGTCACCGAGACCCTGCCGCCTGGGTGCGGGGAGGGGGGGGGGGAACTGGCAGCAAATAATTATTCAATTCATAATTACATTTAGTTGTGCAAAAAGTGGACTAAGACAAGTTACCGATTCTGGTAACTTGTCCACATTTTAAAAATATATCAAGAGGATCTGTTGTAAAGATAAAGATAGGAGCGATAATGAACAACATCAAAATAATTGATGTTGATTGCTTAAATGCCAATTTTTGGTGGTCGGACTTCCTGGAACCATGAAGATGGGTTCCCATGCAGATACAATGGGGCGTCATTTACTAAGGGCCCGATTCGAGTTTGAAGAGTGTTACCCGAATATTTCGGATTTGCGGCCTGATTCCCCGGAATTTCCCCGGAATTTTGGCGCCACAATCGATTTGTTGCTGGGCATCGGCCGCTGGCATGCACGCGACGGAAATGGGGGGAGTGGCCCGGAGCGAAAACCGACGGATTCGGAAAAACCGCGCCCATTTAAAAAACAAAAAGTGTCACGGAAGCATTGCACTTACCTTCACCAGGAATAGGCCAGTGTACTTGAGTGCATTTCAGCGGGACGTCGCGACACCTGGTGGAGGTCGGATGGAACTACCTAGTGAATCCCTTGCGGACCCGAATCCACCGCAGAGAACGCGCCGCGGATCGCGGGAAGGGCCAGGTAAGAGTAAACTGCCCCAAGTGAGGTTGCAGTACAGAGTGTCCCTGCCAGTACCTTTATGTCAAGGGGGAAGGGATTCTAGGGTGGTTCTACCCAATTGGAAAGATAACCTAATAGGAATATAATATTACCAAAAGAAGCCCATGTGATCTCAAGCAATAGGCGGAGAGCCTTCAAAAGGGCGAGGAAGAGGGCATGACATTAGGCATCCGGTTCTTCATCACAAGGGCCCGGAAGAGAAAGAGACTCACTGTTACCCTTTATCACATGTCTATTAGATTTTATGTAAAGTAAATTCCTGAGATTGTTGAAGAAAACATAATGAAGCTTTGTGAGATAATACTATGAGATAACAAGAGGCCTAATAATAATAACTTCTTTGTTAATATAGCGCACACAGATTAATGCAGTGGTTGCCAAATTCGTTCCCTGGTTCCCATGGGGCTCACAATCTAACACAAAAGGCTGCCCTACCAGTATGATTTTTGAGTGTGGAGGAAAACCCACGCAACACGGAGCGAGCAAGGAGTGGAGAACATACAAACCTCTTTGCAAGATTTGACCTTGAGTGGGACTCGAACCCAGGACCCCAGGCTGCAAGGCAGAAGTGCCACCACTCAGCCACCTGACTCCCTAGATAAGCTCCGTACAAGGGCTTCTAGTATTGTGTGTCCCACTACTGGTCAACCAGTATCAACACCTCCCAATCTATTTGGCACAATATTTGCTTATTCCTTGATAACTATTAACAAAAATGTTCTATGAAAAATTCGGTACTGTAATAATATACTTCACGGTTCTGAACCTTGAGACACGAGTGAGGAGGAAACAGCAAATGATTTGCCTAACTCAAATGTGCCCCACCCATCACAAAGTCACTAGGAACTTACCTATAACCGACACTAGAAATATCTCCATTTACCTCACATTAATTTAATTTGCCTGTCCTCGTGCCAGATAGAATTTGCAATGCTATAATATGTTGCATGGGGCAGGAACATCTAGTGCAAGACCAACTAGCGTAGCTGGGGTAAGGAGCCCCTTTCATACTTCATGCCTTAGACCATATCCCCTTGTTGTGGGTATATGCATAAGGGGAATAAATAATTCAATTCTGGCCACCCCATTGTTACAACCCTCCGTAACTTACCATTTTATCGTTTCAGTGCTGTTTTAGCTCCTATAACTCAGGTAAGTAGTTCGCAGAGTGTGAGGTTCCGGACTCTCTAAGCAGACACTTCATGGACATCTAGTGCTTGAATGATCCTGTGCTGACAAGTGCGTAGGTTATCAGGATCCAGGGTTTATCTACACTTTTATTAGCTTCTGAACATGTTCTACTAGTATCTGACACATAGGAAAAGAGTATGAAAAAGGATCAGAGACCCTGAGGATTGAGCCGATGATTGAGATCCGTGAGATACAAACCAATGACCCTTCTCCGCTCGCTAACTCTCCTACAACACACAAATATAGTCAACACTGCTAATGCCTCGCCTCCCCAATAAAGACATTATCTGTATGTAGCTTTGTTAGAGTAGTCTCATGCTGCTTGCTGGCAATAAGTGTCTGTGGTCTGAGGGGGGTGGTAGGAGCAGGAGAGGCAGAAGGAAAACTGGCAAGTGCAGACAAGAGAAGATATTATTAGAAAAATGCCGAACCTAGTCAGAAGATTTCGGTCATATCCAGGACAACAAAATACCGTGAATTAGAGAATGGTTATTGTTATCCATGAGTATATTTAAAAATCTTGTTCTCTGTGGAAATTACGCCTTTAAGTCTTATGCCTTATGTATTATGAATATCTCCCCGATGTGCTTCAGTCGTCCAACTCCAGCCTTGTAATTGCATAGGAAATAAGTCTATCCTATAAGTTACGCTGACTATTGATAAGATCCAATGTATCCGATGAGCAGGGGATCGCTAAAAATAGAATCGAAAAGCGGAGGAGAGCCATTAGATTGCTTGATTGGAATTTTTAAGGATTGAAAGGTTAGTTCTAATATTGGGTTAATATCTTCTTATTTATTCTGTCTATAAGATGTTTGGGGCTCAGTCTTCACTTTCTTCCTCCCCTTTACATTGCTGCAGTATAAGTCAGAAGTCCCTCGAGGCATGATATGATATTTTACAATTAACTGAAGTCAAGCGACTTGTCTCCAGGAGGCAAATGGCAAGGCGTCAGAAGAATGATGTAGAAAAATGAGTTGTGTGACATGAGGCTGTCACAAACATAGGGTCAGTGTCTGTCTTCATTAAACTGCCCACAATACATAGGGAAGTATATCCCACGTAAGACAAGCAAAACTCTGCTTCCACAAGTCCCACGAATGTCAGCAAAAAAAGAAGTCTTCAAGTGATGATGTAGGATAAACCTGGATTTGTGTATGCCACAGGTATAGAATAAAAGTGTCAGATTAGGCTAAAAACAGTGTTTTAAAGGGGACATGGTCCACCGGATCAGGAGGGGATTTGAGCAGGTTGATATATAGTGTTTGACTTTTGTCACATATATTAATGTTCCAGAAAACTGATGAGCCTAGGGATTAAAGTGGGTGGTTTTGGCGGAGCCTTCATCCCGCCTCCTAGGGCCCTGGCTCCGAGAGGGGCCATGGTCCAACAACACCACTCATATAGGGGACATTTGGCATCAATAGCGCAGGTTGTATGATGAAAGGGTCCATCCTCACAAGACATCACAATAGGGTTTTCACAAGAACTCCCGATGTATTAGCAGCTGCATGAACCGCACCGCCAAATCAGCATCTGCTAGATCACAGCTGGTGGCGAGCCGGTGATGAATAAAAGGCAGATGCCTTGTGGTACTAAATCTCACCCATTGGTGGGGGTACAATTTAACTGAAGGGACTGACCCGATCACGTGTTCCCGACGTGTTACGTAGAATATTTCCAATTTGCATGCTGATTTCCCCTGAACTGCCCGGGATTTTGGCGCACGCCAATCGGATTTTGGCGGCATCGGGCTGGCACATGGCAAGCGACGGAAAATCGTGGGGCGTGGGCAGTCGAACGAGAACCTGAAGGATCGGAAAACCGCCGCATTGTAAAAAAAAAGAACACTTCACCATGACTCTGGCTCCGGTGTACCGAACTCCAGCGCTTTGTGCAGGAAACAACACTAATGAATCCCTGCCGGACCCGAATCCGACCGCAGGGAAGAGAACGCGCCGCTGTGGACCGAGAAGGGACGGGTAAGTAAATCTGCGCACATTAAGTTTGATACTTACCCGTTGAGGTAATAAAAAGAGAAGAATGCCTAGCGGTTGTGCTCAAACACTTCTACAAAATTATCTTATCTATCTACAGCGCCTAATTACGACCACCCTTCCAGGACCCTTTGAAGGGTCTCTCCAAAGGTCCTAAACCATAGAACTGAAAGGAGAACAGGGAGATTTTGTTATTGGTACCTATATGAAAGCCATAAAAAAAAACTTACTGATTGTGGTTCCGTAGTAACAGTTTCCTTAAAGCCTAGCTCCTGGCCAGTCTGATGATGAGGATACAAAGTGTACAATAATACATGTGACAAGGATGACCCAACGACATTCAATTTAAATAAACTTTAGTAAAATTTGACCATTTATGAATTTACTCCCCTTGATATCCACATAGATGGTCATCAAAAACACTAATTATTAAGTGCCGTATCACTACTTAAAGACAAGAGATTTTAAAGGATGTCACTATAAGGCAGTCCCCTACTAAGGACATCCCGACTTAGACGACACCCATAGTTACAGACGGACCCCGTGCCCACTGTGACGCTCTGTGTACGAAGCTCTCTGGATAGTTAACTATATGTCCCACAGACCTGCAATGATCATCTTGTTAAGGTGCTGTATAGGAAGCTTTCTTGATGATAATGCCTTGTGCCCTTTACTTAGACAAAATTTTGAACCCAATTGTCATCTGGGCTGCAAAATAAAAATAATGATCTGAGACTACAATTGAACATTAAACATATAAAATGCCGAACTTACATATCCAATTCCACTTAGAACAAACCTATGGAAACCTATCGTGTACATTAACCTGGGGGAATGCCTGTATTATTAAGTTATATAATTAAATATGAGCTCGAGTATGTTTCCATCCAGGACCTTTTAGATGCAGATTTGTAATAGGCTACAATTAGGGGATATACAACTAGGCAAAAAGTGAGTAGGAAGACACCGATGGCTGACACAACAGTAACCCTGCCCAGCTGTCCCTACCTACTGGTCGATCCTTACCCTAGATGGTTATGTGACCACAAGGCGATATTCCCTGTCTGAGCCAATGTGAAACCCGAGACACAAAAAATAAACAAACACAAGTTGGTGAAAAGAAAGAGTACTCAAAACAGAATGTTCGGAAATGAAGGTAAGGGAGAAAATAAAAAAAACATCAAGAAATACAGAATATTTAGCAAGATCAGAAGAGGAGAGCCCTAGGGAAGAGGGGTAGTTTAGTGAGTTCCCATCCAAGAGTATTGGACTGACCACACTGACACCTCAGAGAAACAGACAGAAACGTAGAAATGGGAATGGATAATGCATACCAATCAACACAACGAGCTCAACAGTCTACACCAGAACAAAGCAACAGGAGAGACAGGTCGGCGGAATTCAATAGTGATCGAAATTAGGCACAGTGGTTAGACTATCACCCGAGCTCAGCAAAGAATGTTAAAATAAGTACAAAGTCATAGTCCAAAGCTCATTCTCTGCCTTACTTTATGGACAGAGGATGGGCGCCTGTGTATCCGATTGGGCACAGAGTACAATCAAGAATACAAAAGAAAAAAATTTATACAAAAACTTGATCTGCAAACGTAAAGGTGTGGCGGTGGGAAAAAAAAAAACCATTGCAGCCACATTTCATATCTAAACAACAAATTTCAAAAAAAAAGCCTGCAATATGTGTAATGGAATTATTCTTATATTTACATAAAAGTAGAGATTGGGTTGTTTCATTTCCTGCGATTCGCACAATAGTGATAATATAATAGAATGAATGTAAAATGTCAGCAGGGATTTCAATATATAGCGCCTTCCCCTTTAAGACTTCGATACATTGGACAATATAAATTGCTCCATTAGATATTTTCAATGACCCAATAGTAGAGAATTCTAGGTGAGATATGGAAATGAGAGGAATATGAGGAATGCCATTGTAGATGGCCATTAGAGTCTCCCGTTGGTAAGAATGAAAGTCTAATAGGAAAACTCATCCCAATCCCGTCCTCCTCACATTAAACAATTTACCATGATAACAACGATACTCACAACTCATTTTTCATATAGAGACTGATGGAGAGATAAGGCTTGTATTTATATAGTTCTAGCTTCACCCGAATGAGCAATCATCAAAACAGAAAGGCATAAAAGGACAGAGCCAAACCCGGCAATTAAAAACTTCCCAAGGACCTTGGACATGAATGTCCCAACTCCGCACCAGAACGGTTAAGTCATTGTAGGCGGAATCAATTGGGAAAAGGGATAGATCATTTGTAGGGTAGGTTTTCGTCCACGGGGATAATCAAAAACGAGTTAATAGAAATCCGCCCAACATCGATGCCCGGCAAATGCACAATTTACATGAGGCCTATAAACCTCCGTGGGAGGCATGTGGGGGGGGGGGGGGGGAAGGGGTCGGATTTGTGGTGTTAAAGGATGATAAGCACAAAAAAAAGTTGATTTCTATAGTGTGCAGACCGTCGGGCTCAACAAAGCACAGTATACTCAAGATAAGCCTAGTTATCAGCCAAAAAAAAGGAACACCCAAATAGGTTATACTCGAAAGGGAAAAAAACATACCTTTCCGGCTTCCCTGCTGCGGGCTATATACGGGGCAGGGGGTTGGCTATATACTTGGGCACACAGGGAGTGAGGCGTGATATACTGGGGGATTTGGAATATGGGCTGGCAGGATATATAGCTGGGGGGAAAGGTGCTGGCTA
Source organism: Engystomops pustulosus (assembly GCA_019512145.1). Classification (NCBI taxonomy): domain Eukaryota; kingdom Metazoa; phylum Chordata; class Amphibia; order Anura; family Leptodactylidae; genus Engystomops; species Engystomops pustulosus. The sequence continues at coordinate 15,732,142 of CM033641.1, forward strand.
TATACCTATTGGGGGGCAGGGTCCGGGGGCTAAATTACTGGGAGGCTGTGATCCAAAGGACATTTCCACCCTAGGAATGATAATTCGAGGCAAATAGGTTTTCCCAGGAGTTTTTTTTGTGGTATAAATTAGGGGGACCTCGGCGTTAAATTGGGTCGGCTTATAACTATCAAATGTAGCGAGTAATTCAATTAATGTACAATTCATTTATTTATTTATAGCGAAAAAAGAGCTGGCCAAATCAGTCCATGTCCCCTGGGTCTCAAATCTAATCAAACTACCGGTATTGTTTTGGAGTGGAAGTGTGGGAGGGAAGGAAACTGGAGGACACCCTGCAAAAAACATGGAGAGAACATACAAAATCTTGCAGATGTTGACCTGGATTGGGCTCTTTGAACAACAGGTCCCCAGTGCCGTATAGGCTGTTAATGCTAACTACAGAGCACGTGTTGCCCTTGGCTTAGGCCAACATGTTATCAAGAGACGCAGGAAAAGGGGCAGGAACCCACCGTGTGTTAAAAAAGTCACCAGAATGGATACAAAGAAGTTAGATAGGATTTACTATTCAGCTTAGAATATAGTATACTGTGTACAGTATAAATTTAGACAGTTTTGGCTTATCTCTCCAAATGTTTATACCCCAAAGGGGCGGAGCATGATATGGGATTTTCCCTGTGAGGAGGCCCATAAACCCTATGTTAGTCATTTCAGGTCCTAATTATAAACAAACAGTGGACCCCAAAACAGGGACCCCGCGTATGGAAAAGATTTGGACAAGCGGTGGAGGGAAAGAAATTGCCAAAAACTTCCAGTTTAATTAACCTCTTGTGTGCCCACTCAGTATACTACCCCACTTACTGGCCCATATGCTCTATAATCATCCTTAGTGGTTCCCCATGACACTTTCCCGAGACCATCATGATGAAATCATCCAGCGGTAGGCTTCAGAGATGTGCACAGCCCCAGCAGAAGAACAGGAGAAGCCTCAATTGCAGGGGAATTTGGAAAGTTGAGTATCTTTCTATATATTCATTAACACCCCCACCATAGTTCAGTAACCCCCGTTCCCATTTTTTTTGGAAACAGTTAGCCATAGGGGCAGATGCACATGGCAGAGTGACAAATAGGGCATTGCCATCAACTTTTTTAGAAGGCTGCACTTTCTTTATAATAATAATAACTTTACTACTATCTAAGTTATACTAAAGCACAATTCTATCCGCAGACAATAATTAAAATAGGGCAATACGCAGTTTAAAACAGAAGTCATCGAGAAAAAGACATTCCCAAGAGCTTCAGTCTGTGGGTGCTGTAAGGGAGGAACGTATATAGATGTTAATTGTAAATCAGTAAAATTCTGCTGTTTGAACCAGCCATCAGCCGCCATCTTATTATATACCTGCTCCAAAGATCGATTGTGGCTTGCAGAGAAGCCTGAAGCCTGGATCTGAGTGGTTTTGTTTACAGGATATAGATGGAGGTGGACACCGGAGGGTGTTAGTTCAGAGAGATTGACATTGCATGAGGTTAGTAGTGAGTTGTGATAGACCTGCCTGGGTTTTACGAGCATGTTTGAAACTTTGGCGGTGGGTATTAGCTGATAGGCCGGGAGAAGGTCATTCCAGAGAATGGTTGCAGCTTGGAGAAGTCGGGAGACGTTGCGTGAGAGTTCGGAATTTATAGTAGAGGATTAATCAAAGAATCAACTAGAGATAGAAGAGCACGGGTTGGGTGGTAGACTGAGATGAGGAGAAGGGGGAGATGATAGGGGGGGGGGCAGCTTATTCAGAGCTTGGGATGGGGTTTTATTTTAAAGTGAATACGGAAGGAGACAGGTAGCAGTGCAGGATTGCACAAACTGGAGGCATCTGTTGTAGCGTTTGGCCTTGAACGATGAGACCTGGCTGCGTGCATTAAGAATAGAGGGAGAGGAGGCAGAGAGTTTAGTGAGTGGAAGGCCGTATAAGTAGGGAGTTACAGTAGTCAAAAAGCGACAGGACAGGGCAACACTTAGCATTTCAAAGGATCAATGGTAAAGGGGAAACATGGGAAGATTCTAAAAGATGTATTTGAGGTGCATGGGACATGGCAGTTATTGTTTAACGGGGGGGGAACAGGAACAGACAGACAACCACCATGAATAGTACAAAATTGTCCGAGTCACAATGTTTTAATGGATCCAATTCCTAGACTACAGTTTTTGAAAGTCTAGGGTAAAAAAGATGCAGAACTAAGCAAATCAGACTGTGAAAAACATTTAATACGTCGTTTGTGCGGTAGCCTACCTAAAAGGCCACCAAAATGTTAGAAGACTTACCAAAGGTGAGTTGCAACCACAATAATTAAATCAGTCAAAGTGTTCATTGAAAAACAGTTACTCCAGGATAGTTCTCCATCCGAATCTTACATTCAAATGCATGGTGTAGTGAGTGTACCGATCAATTCCCAAACCTTAAGGGGTGATTTGTACATTTTCCAATACTCAAGGTGCTGGAGCAAACCATGGCCCCTTTACCAAATGGCTACATTGGGCAACCTTTCTGCTGCGTTCTATGGGCAAGCCCTCTTGTAAGTTTTTGAACGTGAAAGTTTTAGAGTCCAAGGGAATAGAAATGTATGGTAATCCACGAACGATTGGTTATAGACCGAGATGTTAACTCTGACCTAAAGACCAGATGTTGGTCTGCAGGCCACATCAAGGAGGAGCTTTAGAGCTTCCTACATACTTATTATTTATTGAATGAAGTATAAGCGTTGTGCTCCCACTGTGGTGGGGGAACACATAGATCCAGGAATTTATCCATCACAATCATTCTACCGTATTTGCGCGACTATAAGGCGCACTTAAAAGCATTGGATTTCCGTTGGAAATCCAAAGTGAGCCTTATAGTCAGCGGTGAAGCGCCCTATGTATGGCGTCTGAGGCACAGGCAGGAACCATACTTACATAGGTCCCGCTACCGGAGATCTCCAGCGGGGGACTGCTGTCTCGGTGCGGTGGCGGAACCTTGTAAGTATGGTACGCTGACCCTCTCCACATCCCCCCTCAAATTCCCCGACTCACCTTTCCCCGCGGTCCAGTCGCGTCTCGGCGTCGCGTATCGTCGCCCGCCGTCCCGTCGCCGCGTCAGTCGGGTCTCCGCCCACGCCCCCGGCCCTCCGCACGCCCCCGGGCGCCGGACCCCGCGCCTTTATAGTCCGTGCGCTGATATATGTTACTTATTACATATATAAGGCGCATAGGACTAAGCGCCTATAGTCGTGCGCCTATAGGGCAAAAAAAAAACGGTTTATACAGTGATCGGGACCTCAACTATATAAACTATTTGAGTAACAAAAAGAAATACATGAACTGAAAAGATAGGAAAACTCATATTATACCAAGTTATAAGATTGATGAGGCAAATAATTCTCTTGTATAGTGGGGGGTCACTGATTGGCCCAATACGCTGCCCGTACGAAAATAAGTGAAGAGATGATTTAATGCAGGAGAGATTCATTAAAGTCAGGTCTAGGGATGGGATTGGCTTGTCAGATGTCTGTGAGAGCGGGCCAGGGAAATCAGACTGAAAAGAGAAGGAAAGGAAAGAGGAAACTAAGATGTCACATGCGAATAAATATGGACAATTTATCAAGTATAGCCAACCTGCGGATGAAGGTTCCTGGAAAGAATTAATAGGACTTTATTAAGTATCTCCAGGAATCTTCCTCGCACCAAGAGGAAGGGCTTGGGAAGGAAAATAAAAGGGCATAAAATGGTTCTATCAGTTTTTATTAGAAGGTTTCTCATAATAGTAACCTCACTACTAGGTAGCACCATAAACGCGTACCCATTCCCTGAAGTGCCTCCACAGGACAAAGAGGAATTACATCACTTGCTAATGATATCTGTCCAGTGTATTACAGCTTGAAGTGCCAGCAGAGCAGCGGACATGTACATAACTTTAAAGAGTAGTTTATCTTGGGACATTTCCTTTTGGGTCCTAAACAGGGATTCACAAGGGGTTAGGGAAGCTAGGATCCTCTGATCATCGGTAATCCTCAATTATTTAGAGATTTCGTGAACCATTTATTATAAACGGAGGTCTCCCCAAATCAATCTTCCCACCAAAGTTTTATTATAGCCAATGTATCTCCAGTCCTCGGCAAAGCGCATAAACACAGCGATGGTGGAATCACAATGGCTGTATATGGGTCAGATGCATTCGCGAGTCTTCTACATTTAGTCACAAGAAATGAGATTTATTGGCAGGACCCGTTCCCGTGTGGCCCTGGAAAAGCCTAGCGTGTCTGGGTTTTTCGTGAGTTGATAGATTATGAATTGGTGAAGAGGAATTTTTATGAGCCCTTTAGCCGATTTGGAGCAGTGGACTGGGTTAATGGGTACTGCGAACAAATTTATCGAGAGAATATGAACGCATTTAATGAGGCTTTATGGCGCTTTCAATATAAAGCGGTTGGCACTCTCTTTAAATTAAGTTGCTGTGTTGCTCTTACAGCTTTAATAAAACAAATTTTCTACTGAATTTATTTCATCAAGTGTTTCAACAGTTCTGCCATGACTTACTTGTAGCGGCTGTATGCAGACTCTTTACTCTGATTCTTTGTTTATCAGGTATGTGCACTGTAGATATAGGAGCAGTGCAGCAGTGGAGAGTAGAGTTATGACGCTCCTGCTCCCTCCTATTCCCTTTTTAGGTGAGCGTGCACGTGGAAGCCAGAACGGCCAGACTAGAGTGATGTTTGAGGAGGAAGCTGGGTTACATACTATGTAGAGGGCCAGTTTATGATCTTAGAAGAGGAAATGGGGAAGGAAAGTCTGCAAGTTCTCATAAGGATTTCTCGCCAACTTATAGACAACCTCTGGTACAAATACATGCAGGACGACTGTCTAATTTGACAGAGAGATTTATTGAAAAAGTGGCCAACACCCTACACATCGTCAGTTGCTGGTCAGTCTGATGTATGGCTTCAGCAAGAAGGCCAGGAAACACAGACCCCTTACTGGTCCAATACCACACTGGGCATATCTTATCTTTCCACTACATGCTTGTGACTTGAAGAGGATATAGGGTTAGCTATATCCCCGATTCTACGCAAATGAAAAACCAATACCTAGTAATTTTCTCCTCTATGTTCCCATCTTCCCTTTTTCCTCCTTTCCCCTTCGCCTACCCTTGCCTCCCCTCTCTTTCTTCCCACCCCTTTTCTTCATCCATCTTCCGGAAATATTCGGGTAACACGCCGGGAAAACGCGAATCGGGCCCTTAGTAAAGGATCCCCATTGTGTTAGAATTAGCCACTCTATACTAGGATGTTCCCGCAATACCTGAAATTTTGGAGACTTTTTAAAAAAAAACTAAACATTTTTATTCAAGTTTTTCAGACATCTTAATGTGCCACACAACAATGACCTTCTTTGGCCCCAATTTACAATGAAAGTATCCAAAAATTTTTTGGAGGTGTTTGATCCAGTCTTCTAGTCAAAGTGACTCAAGTCCTTACGCTTTGCCATTTTTCCACCCATCAACTTCAAGAAGATATACTAGAGTCACTTTGACTAGAAGACTGGCGATCAACACTCTCAACAAACTTTTGGAACATTTCATTGTAAATTGGGGCCAAAGAAGGCATTGTGATGGGCACATTAAGATGTTGAACAAACGACTTGAAAAAAATGTTTAGTTTTTTTTAAAAAGTCTCCAAAATTTCAGGTTTTGATTACGGCGAGGACATCTAGTATAGAGTGGGCTAATATCTAACACAATGGGGATCCTTTAATAAGGGCCCGATTCGCGTTTTCCGGCGTGTTACACCGAAATTTAACGCATTTGCGCCGATTGTTCCATGAATGTCCGGGATTTTGGGCATCCAGATCGGATTGTGGCGCATTACGGGCTGGCCATGCACGCGACGGAATCGGGGGGTGGCCGAACGAAAAAACCCGAAAGATTCGGAAAAAAAAGCCGCACTTTTAAAACAAAAAATCTGGGGGCGAGCGTTGCACTTACCTTCAATCAGTCCGGCTCAGGTATTCCAGTGCATTCCGATGCTCTTCAGCGCAGCAGGCGCACCTGGTGGAAGTCAGGAGGAACTGCCTTAATAAATCCCGGCGGACCCGAATCCAGCGCAGAGACACGCCGCTGGATCGCGAATGGAACCGGGTAAGTAAATCTGCCCCCATATTCGGGTAACACGTCGGGAAAACGTGAATACGGCCCTTAGTAAATGACCCCCGAATGTGGACCGAGGAAGAACTGGTGACAGGGACATCCCAGGTCAAGGACTATTGGACTCTGTATTGACTGGTCTCACAGGAGATACTGGATACCGAAAAGTTCCTTCTTGCATTGAAGCGGCCTATATACCGGACTGGTAACCCCCGGAATCCAAGTGAATGGCTCACTGAGCATAAAATCTGCGAGCATAATGTTGTTCTTACTGCGAAGAACAGAAGATGGCCACAAGGGATGCATGTCATGGAGAGTGATAATAGACTGCGTGGTTCTGGAATGGATTTAATACGTCCTTACGCTTTGCCATTTTTCCACCCATCAACTTCAAGAAGATATAATATGATCTCAACGTTATTCATCTCATTTTAACGTGATCTGTGTCAGAAAGCGCAGTTCCCAGTGTTGTAAAGGGAAGGATTAGGTGACCTGCGTACGATTTCATCATATTAGAGGGTATGAAGGTCCTTCCATGAATCACAATCTCCTCCTTTTAATATTTTGCCATTTTTACAAGCACCCAATCATTTATTGTAATAATGTCCCTCATCTTCATCTCCAAACACAAAGTCAAGGCGTACGGCTGGAGATTATAAAAAGGGACTATATATACATAGCGCAATGTAAAAGCTGCCAGCCGTAATTATTAGACTCCCACTTAGACGGAGCCGCTGGCCTGACATGACGTATTTATAAGACTCCGTCAATTGATTCCTCCGGCTTCGGTAGGGTAAGTGAAGCTCATCTTTGCTTAGTTAATGTCCCCGCATAAAATATGTAGCTCTCCCAATATAATGTGGCACAGCTGAATTCAGAATATAATGGGAAATGGAAAAATTGTATTCCTTTCGTTTCATTATAAAAGTAATAAAAATGTGTACGTTCAAACCCATTGCCGAATGCTTTATACTTTACATATCCGGGAAGGGATAATAGAATTGAGGACGGCATAAATTACCGCTGGATATTGAGTGAGGTCGACTTTCAGACTCTGTATTTCATAATATTCCTCATACTTTAGGCAATGTGACATATCAATTTACTTTTGTCCATTCAGGGGGACTCGGAATGATGGAACGGAAACTTATTTACCATATAACCTCTTAAAGGGGATAATTAAGGTTAAAATAATCATAATGTAACGAATGGTCTATTCTCCGAGTGCACATTATTGGAGCATTATATGCTCTTAATACTAGGGGAAGGCTTCTATAAAGCAATAAGAGAAAAGGACTGTAAGAAAATACTAAAGTTTTGGAGTAAATGTTGATTTTTCCGGCTCCATCGACTGCTGGGGGGAATTTGTCAAAGGATGTGAAGAATATTTTTGGGCCTTTTTTGGAGACATGTGGTTTTATTAGAACTTCAGTCCTCAAACATGACTTAAATTAGACAGTGATACAGTTTTTAGATGTCATGATGTCTCCCCTAGGGGCACCAGATAGGGATTGACTAGAGTTGCTTGAAGCTTGTGGTCAATAATACAGGCGGTCCCCTACTTAAGGACACCCGACTTACAGACAACCCATAGTTACAGACGGACCCCTCTGCCCACTGTGACCTCTGGTGAAGCTCTCTGGATGCTTTACTATAGTCCCAGACTGCAATGATCAGCTGTAAGGTGTCTGTAATGAAGCTTTATTGATAATCCTTGGTCCAATTAGACCAAAAATTTTGAAACTCCAATTGTCACTGGGGCAAAAGAAAAAAAATTGTCTAGAACTTACATTATAAAATATAAAGTTTCGACTTACATACAAATTCAACTTAAGAACAAACCTCCAGACCCTATCTTGTATGTAACCCGGGGACTGCCTGTATGTGATAAAAGTAGTCTGGGTTCCCGGTGTGTCGTTACAATAGAGGGCAAAGACGTTTTCTACTCTATGCAGATATAGTTGGATACATTGGGGCAGATTTACTTACCCGGTCCATTCGCGATCCAGCGGCGAGTTCTCCGACGCTGATTCGTGTCTTCTGGCGCCTCACTAAGGTAGTTCCCCCGATGTCCACTAGGTGTCGGTGCTGCGCTGAGTGCCGTCGGAATGCACTGAAGTTCACCAAGCCAGGCCGGGTGCAGGTAAGCGCGTGTCAAGCTAGATGTCATGATGTCTCCCCTAGGGGCACCAGATAGGGATTGACTAAAGTTGCTCGAAGCTTGTGGTGAATAATATGCGATAAAAGTAGTCTGGTTTCCCGGTGTGTCGTTACAATAGAGGGCAAAGATGTGTCCTACTTTATGCAGATATAGTTGGATACATTGGGGCAGATTTACTTACCCGGTCCATTCGCGATCAAGCGGCGAGTTCTCCAACGCTGATTCGTGTCTTCCGGCGATTCACTAAGGTAGTTCCCCCGATGTCCACCAGGTGTCGGTGCTGCGCTGAGTCAGGACGCACTGCCTGGAAGTTCACCAAGCCAGGCCGGGTGCAGGTAAGCGCGTGTCAAGCAACGCATTTGTTTTAAAAATACGGCGGTTTCTCCGAATCCGACGGGTTTTCCGACGGCCACGCCCCCCGATTTCCGGCGCGTGCATGCCGGCGCCGATGCACCACAATCCGATCGTGTGCGCCAAAATCCTGGGGCAATTCAGGGAAAATCGGCGCAAACGGTAAAATTTGTGTAAGGTGATCTTCAAACTCAAATTTTGAGAACCATTCCGGTCTTAGTCCACAAGTAGTATCCTTGGAGGTCAATGTTTAAAAACATCCATTGTGGACCCCAATGGAGGGATTGACTAAATGGTTTTAGTTGATGCAGTAAGTTGATGTGATCTTTATTCTCAATCTTTCACCACATCATGGATGGTGTCATCAGCTGTCTTAGCCTGTCCATGTCCGCCATAGAATATTATGGGGACTCAATGTAAGTCAATGAGAGAATGCTTTGTCATTGTGTTTGTGCTGAAATTTCTCCACTCCTACCCTGTGAGAAGGTATATAAAGAGAACACTCCCAGTTCCTAGTGCTCTAGGTAGGTAACAGAGCTTGGAAGAGGATGCCTGAGTGACCAGAAGAAGATACCGAGACGGGGATACTCTGTCATAGACCCTTTGACCAGGGTACAAGCCTTCTGAGAAAGTCTTTCCTCAGCATAAAACCCTTCTTCTGATTGGAGAAGTCAGATGTTTAATTTTCTTGTATTGCTTTGTATCTGAATCTCTTCAGTAAGGAAGGACACGGTTCACTGCAGACCCTGACTCTCTGGACTGATATCGCTTTGAGATGCACCAGGCCTTACTATCCCTTCCAGAGAGCAGCAACACGTGGTGACACCTCGACAATGCCTGGCATAGTGTTGGGGACACCCCATAAGCCATTGTGTACCTAGAAACACAATGCTGGTGTCATTTTAAAGATAGGAATCTCATCTTTCATACTGAATCAGGCTTGTGGTTCTGAGAGCAGCAGAACCATCGATATGGGAAGAATACAAGTCACATTATGCCCACATGATGCATACATTGAACATTTTTAATGCATGCACTAACCACATATCACACAATGTAGTATCTCAGTGAGCCGGATAACAAACACCGCACTGCTACATCTACAATATAAAGCATAATGAAAGACCTACCAGTGTAGTTGTTCTGGAAATGGAGAGGCAATAATATCCCTCGGCAAAGGTTCGATACTACTCATTACTTTACACTTGACATGCTACATGGCCATGGCCCAAGACTTGACGGACTAAGAGTTTTCTTAAAGACAATGAGGGAGCGGCGACATTGTACGGCGGTGTAATAGAAAGCGTTGCCTTTCATTATAGCGTCTAAATCTTCCTTTTGCTACTTTTACAAACGGATCCTTGATAAAACTTGCGAATGATTTTAATTACAGATAAGTTGTGTTGTAAAGGCCGAGGCGGCGGCCGCTCCGTCTGCTAAGCTGAATCCAATATATCTATGTGTTAAAGGGAACAGGCTAATGTGTAAACAAAGGAAATATCGGAAGCCATTGATGTTAATTTAGTCTTAATCAATTCACATTGATCATACTTTACATGCAAATGAAAAGGGGAATCATTTTATCTCTCCCTAAAACCTGTTTAATTCTCCGCCGCTCGCATTCTAGGAACCCGGACGATATCGCAACTCGTGCATCTTTTTTACTACCTTGTAAAAACTGGGAACACCAATTGTCAAGTTAGGGTTTTTTTGGACTGAGGTTACCTGCGGGGATTGTGAATATGTTAGGAAGAGATTCAGTTTCTAGTTTGGTTCCATCATTTTATGTTAAATAGGATGTATACACAGGTGGAAATATACATATAGGCACCACCGCAGCTTCAATGGCCCGAAGCACTGAGGGGCAAATAGTGATGACTATGGAATAGGGTGGGGTGAAATTTACTATAGTCCCATGTTTGAACCCCTTCACCTGTTATCTATTATACAAAGCTGAGTGTATTAATGTATGTATGTGTATATATGTATGTGTATATATGTATGTGTGTGTATGTATGTGTATATATGTGTGTGTATGTATATATGTGTGTATATGTATGTGTATATATTTATGTATGTGTGTGTATGTATGTGTATATATGTATGTATGTGTGTATGTGTATATATGTACACTGTGTGTATTATCCCTGTACTGTGACATCACTGTGTGTATTATCTATGTACTGTGACATCACTGTGTGTATTATCCCTGTACTGTGACATCATTGTGTTTATTACCTTTGTACTGCGATATCTATTATTATTAGGGCAGAATACAGATTGTACTTTTGTGCTGTTATTTCGCCATCTTGTGCTCACAATGTAAGTAAATGTTGATTTTGCTGCTTTCCCTTCTGCAATGTGCGATTAAAGATCTAATTTTAGTATAAATTGTTTTAGTCTCGGTTCTATCATTTTCATTATCATTTCAGAGCAAAATGAAGTTCCAGTAGTTGTTATTATCTCTGTATAATTTCATAGAGAGTGAAGCCATTACCGGAGCAGCATGGGGTGCAGGGTCCTCTCTGTGCATTGTGCTTAAATACAGGAACAACAATCAATAGACACTTAACTTGCAGACAATATACCACATAAACATCTTAGTTTTAAAGGGGTAATGAGCTTTAAACAAGCACTTTATGTATGATCCGCATAGTACATATAGCAGATAGAGAGAGGTTTCCTATGAGGGCGATGGTGCCTTGCACAATTTTGTAGGGTCCATGTCCTCGACCTGAACTGTGCAATGGTGACCACCACCAAGAAAACATGAGGAACACCACCAAGAAACCATGGGGAACACAACCAAGAAACCATGGGAACAAACCCAAGAAACCATGGTGAGCACCACCAAGAAATCATGGTGAACAGCACCAAAAAACTATGGAGAACACCACCAAGAAGCCATTGGGAAAACCACCAAGAACCCATGGTGACCACCACCAAGAAACCATGGTGAACACCACAAAGAAACCGTGGTGAACACCACCAAGAAACCATGGTGACCACCACCAAGAAGCCATGG